>VWZO01016425.1:0-455105 GCA_013396975.1 Bucco capensis
TTGTATTGGGTTTGGCTGAGATGGAGTTAGTATGGTTATAGAGACCATCACATCCTTGACGGCATGTAACCATGTAATCAGGGTCTCATAAAGGCTTCTAGATATCAAAGCAATGAGGTTTTAGAACAATCTTCTTGTTAGAGCTGTAAGGACAAAAAAATAAGTCATTCTTAAGCTGGAGGCTGGTGTGTTTCTAAAAGGACTGCATCCTGCTTTTGCCTGCAGCAGCAGGAGAGTGGATTTTTATTTTGTTGTTTACTCTTTTCCACAGTAGTTTTTGTTTGCTTATTGTTCAGAAAGGAAGGTAAGGGTCTTGTTAGAGTGTAGGTTTGCAGAAGATGAATGTCAAAGCTGCATGCATGAAGGATAGCAGTCACGTAATAGCACCTCATGAATGGATGATGAAGTGTTAGCACAAGAAAGCAGGCTCTTATTAAATGGCTTTTCAGTGGCTTTCCCATCTGCTCCTGTGGCAGCTTCTGTCTGTGCTCAAGAGGTGAAAGCCTAGAGAGACATTGTGCATTAGGCAGAACGTTGCTACAGAGCAGCTGATGGTGGACTAACCTGTAGATGGCTCCCCATGTGCCACGCAAAGCTGGCAACACGTGGGCACCAACTCTACCAACTTGCCAAACCACATTAAAATAGACCATAAACTACTTTCCAAATAAGCACTTGCTCTAGCTTTCAGAGAGCTAATAAAGGCAGGAAGGAGCAGAAGGTGATCTGAAGAGAAGAGGGGGCATGGCCAGACAATGATCTCACAATTGACCTGTTTTTCAGCAGTAGTTTGTACTCCATCTGCAAACAGTGTATTCCAGAACAAATGGCACTGCTGGTAGAGTGGCTAGACATTTTAAGAAAAAATTAAATTGTTTATTTGATTACATGGGCCTAAAGCATTTGTGCAGGCAAAGCATAATTAAATACCAAGTTCCTTACAGCCCTCAGAATATTGCTGCAAGGTTAAGGCACTGTCTTTTTCCCTCATGTACTGATTGCTTTTGGACTACAAGCCCTCCCCCAAATCTGTCAGCTTGCTGAATCTGTAGGTTTTTTTCCTGATTTGAAATAATCTTTTCCTACTGGAGAAAATACTTTTACACCACTACTGGTAACATTCAGGAAGCAATGACAGGGAATGGTTTATTTATCATACATGTTTCTGTCACTGGGCATACCTGGAGACTGAATCCTATTTAAAATGTAGCTTTATTTCCTAACTGACTGTTTGCCTAGAAAAACAGATATCTGAATGAAAAAGGCTAACTTCATGAGGGGTGATTGCAGCCTTTAAGTTTTGTATTGGGTTTCAAGTAGGAAGAATTTTCCTGTGATGCTACAAGATGGGGAAATCCATGAGTGTGCTGTTCCTGCTCAACACCTGCTTGGTGGTTTTGGAGCCAACAAAACAGCACTTGAAACAGACATGGGACTCTGCCACAAACACTCAAGGCTCCTTTCCTCTTTTTATTGTTGTGAGAATAGGAGATTGATCTCTTTCTGTGCACTGCCTTCACCAAATATCTTTTGCAGCACACCCAGAGGTGTCTTGGATGCAGACACAAAAGTGCCATCTCCCTTTTGATTTTCTAGAAGAGTTTTGCTATTGCATTTTTGTACTGTTTTGAGGATATGGTTTAGTGGTGAGTATGGTAGTGTTAGGTGGATGGTTGGATTTGATTATACCAGAGGTCCTTTCCAGCCATAATGATTCTGTGACTTGCTCTCTGTTATTTATTTTTAGGTGTCTTTCTGGCAATAACATATATTTTTCTCCATGACAAAGTGGAAAGTGTTTATTACTCAAGTCACTAGGTCTGCTTCCCCTTACTCCATCTATTTTGGGATAATCCATTGTTAGCAGGGCTGGGGAAACATTGTACATTGAACTTTCTGAAGTGAGGTAGGAGCAAAAAAATCTTGGCTGTGATGGTTTCATTACATTAAACCACATGTCATTCACTGTAGTTCTAACAACATCTGTCATTTCTTTGGGAATACTTCAGTTGTCAGAAACTAAAATGCTTTATCACTAATGATTTCAGATTGCCATTTCCAATTGTAAATAGAAAAGTAATTCCCAGCACATATGACACCCTAATGGAACAATTTCATCATCAATACTTTTTCTTTAACATCAATACCTCTGTTGTTTCTTGTAAATGAAAAGCCTTTACCATAAAAACCTCTTGATAGTCAAGTGGAAGCCATGAAATAGATACAATGGAATGAAATAATTACAGGAGTGATTTAGCAATATTTTCTATATCTAAGAGCAAGAAATAAATACAGAAAGGCAGTTAAGTTATTATGTAGAGTTGTATAATGCAGGGGAGTTTTTTGTTTCCAAACTCATGGGGGAAAAAAATACCTAAAGTATGCTGCTGAGTCTCTGAAAGCAGCAGCAACACCAGGCAGCAAAGTTGGTGCTACTTGTAAATCTCAATAAATAAAATGTCCTTTAACTTCATCATACCAATATCTTACTTTGCAAACTATACAGCTATTCACAAGAGGCCTTTTAAAACACAGAAGATTCATAAACAAGCTAGATTTCAGGGATCATTTTGTCAAGTGCAAATCTGACCTGTGTCCTGCAGCAGCTCTCCTTTTTCAGCAGACCTTTTGTAGTAGGCAAATGTGTTTGTTAGCATCACCATCCAGGTAAGGATTTCACCTTATCATTTTGGCTCTGGGTGCTCTATGTTGGATTTTCTCTGTCTGACATAGAATATCAGAAGATGGCTAAGAAGAGAGTCACAGAAGTAAACAGGCATTTACAGACTATCCCTTTACCTAGCGCTCATAATTAAGATTATTTAGATAACTGATGCAATTTTATTCAACCTATTCCTGTTCTGCTATTGCATTGAATATCGCTGTGCATGTCTACAAGCTGTAACACACCTCTGGGTAGCTCCATCCAACTTTTACAAGTTAGATTTTCAGAATATTGAAGATGGAATTAATCATTCATCTTAATGTAAGTTTATGAATAGCATTTCTTCATTACTTACTGCTTGCTACTGAGAAACTGTATTGTTTCTGTTCTGGTTTATTCTAATAGGAAAGTTTTTCAGAATAAAGCACCATACTCCATATCTGATAACACTCAGATATTAACTCTGTCCCCTTTTCCCATTCCCATTTCATGCCCCTTTGAAAGACATGAGAACTTGGTGGATTTTTACCCAAATTATTCTCTTTTTTTCTGAGGAAAAGACTGCAGGAGGATATGATTAAGGAGAGAGGAAGGATCTTCTTGGATCACTGGATCAAGTCTTTTGTCAGATCTATTAGACATGTCACACGCTTTTTTTTTTTTCTTAAGGAGACATGTACATAACTTTTATTTTTACTCCTATCAGAAATCAGCTACTGGTTAGGAACATTGGGTTTATTTCCACATTGAAATTATTCTTGTCCTTTTTTATTTCCAGTCATTCTTGTATCAACATTCAGGTCAGTTAAATGCAGCAAGGTCCTTCACTTACCAGGCAGAAAATGGGGTTTCCTTTCTTCTGGTCCTCCTCTCTCTCTTGTCCCATTCTCACTGTTCTTAAGAAAGGACAGATTACCACAACTGTGGGCAGTGATTTGGTTGGGAACTTAGCAGTGGTTCACATAGGGTGAGACTGTTCCAGTCTCTGCTGGAAGTTCTCTGCCAAAGACCTGTTGTTGGCCTTCCTGCCATTGCATCTCAATCTGTTCACCCCGCAGCTGCTTAGTATAACAAGGTCTTTTTCCTTCCTCCTTTGTTTCCAGCTGATGAATTTCAGCTTACAGCAGGAATTTTTGCTACTTAGCAACCTTGTAATTTGACGTTTACAATTTCATTATTTCTCTATTATGTCAAGATTTAAGGTCATCCTGTTGTTTCTGTACTCTTCCTACCACTCAGCTCTTACCTTTAAGAGTTCAGCAGCATGTTCCTACTTTTTCTGCCAAACTCTAAGACATTTCTGAGTCCTGCATCCAGTGCCCAAGGCATTTAGGTCTTTTCTCTCCTCCTGTTGATTAGTTCCCCTCCACTGTAAGCCTCTTGCCATCTGCTTATTAGCCATTTCCTTAGCTATCATATACTAACTAACAAAAAGCTCCAGACTGATTAATTATTTCCAGTAAGGAAATGTTTTACTGAAGTCTAGACAGATTGGAGCTATTTCATTTCCCTTGTATCAAAAATGGACTCATGAGAGATAAGTATTAGGTTAGACTGGCACAATCTACTGTCAGGAGACTATAAATCTCTGCTGTCTTTTACACCATACCCCATCTGGTTCCTTGTCCTTAATTCTTTCAGACCCCTGCGATGACTATTGCCTAACTTTAGCTTGACTGCATTCAGTGTTTTGAATTCAAATTTGGTTATGGGAATCAACCTATTTTATCATAAAGTTCAGTTGAAAACATGGTAACATTTAATTATTTTGCAAGGCTACCTTTTGATTATCTAATCTGTCTATTTAGACGTCTATCCTGCTGAAGAAACTTTTCTTATGTGCTTTAAAGTGCATTACAAAGGCTAAATGAGAGCCATTTTTCTGCAGCTCTGACTTCAGTCATAACCTTCTTGATCTCCAAATTGTCTGGGGTTTTTCTGTTGATGTACCCCTTCTGTTTTTTTGCCTATTGGCCTGACAAGCACATATCTGTCTACACAGGTTCTAAAGAGACTCTCAATGGCTCAAATGTAGTAAGTCTTCATCAGTGCTGCAGATGCCTGAAGCCTGGAAAAATGGAAACCAGCCTGGGACTCTTTCAAAATACACTGTAATTCATTCAGAAGTTATGGACATGATGCTATCAGGCTATCAGCCTGTGTTGCAAAAAACATGTATATGATGCTAATGGTCCCATTGGATCTTTTGAGGTAGTTAATCACAAATCTTGTCACTAACCTCATCCAAGAAAGCTGTGCCCCACTGTTATTACACTGGTTCTTCAGTCTATACCTGAGAAGGTAGTTTCCTCATTTATATTGTGATTCTTAACATGTTTTTAACTTGAACAAGTACTCAAATATTAATGTACTCAAGTGCATTCACACAAGCAAGCACAGACATAAACACTGAGAAAAAAAAAAGTGAAATAATTCTGCAGCACACATTACAGTAGTGCATTTGCTTTAGTAAAACTAGTAGAAAAAGCTCTTACAGTTGTCCTTACTAGTATCTCTATAATTACCTCAAGCATGTATTTCTAGTATCGTAAGAGAACTAGAGGATTTGAACTTGTTGCTTGATTTAAGACAGGCAAAGGAAGAAGCTGGAGGTTTTCAAGGCAAGACGTTGCCAGAGTTACAGGAATTTGCTCATGCAATGCTCTCCACCACACTTGAAGTATCCCAGAGCTCTTTCCTGGGCCCACACACTGAAATGAGTGCATATGCACAGGTCTCGAAAATGTCATTTATAGACAAGGGGATATACAAGATGTTGTGTTCAACATTGCTTTCAGCTCATTTTGTTCCTTACTTCTTATCAAACAAAATAGTCTATGTAAAAAAAAAAAAAGAATGTGACTACTGTGGTTTGAGGAAGTTAATTGGATTGCCAAGATGTTTCAGTACTATTCCCATAAAGGCATCATTTGAGTAGACTCTTAATATTTCATAATAGACTTCATCTTAGTACTGAAGAGTTTCAGAAAAGCAAATCTTCTTTTTGAATCTGATGCATATTTCACCTTATCAGCATTTGATCAAAACAAAAGGTTTTTTTCACAAAACAGTGTGCTGTAAAGCCCCCTCAGAGAAAGCCAAGCATTAACATTTGGAACTTGTAAGCCAAAAGCTTCACTAGCCTCTGGCCCTGCTTTTGGCCAATGCCACAGGTCCCTATCCCTTGCCACCTGGAGATCCTTCCTCATCATCATCATGTCTGCCAGTCCTGCCTGGCCCTGCCACCTACACGAACCTCAAACCCACATCGCAGCAGTGTCTCTGCTGCTTCCAGCTGGATGTCAGACCTGACTCACAGCCTTCCCTCATCTGAGACTGCTGGTGTATCCTGTCACTGTCACCAACCCACTCCTGCTCAGACCCTGCAGGACAGCATCTCATTAGAAGGGGCAAATGAAACCTGAGCTCCAAAGACAGCACAGCTGACAACCCAGTGCAAAGAAAGCACAAGCCTTGTGGGAGCTGTGATGAGAATGAGCCTTCCCTGCTCTTTGCTTCTTCTAGACTGCTCTGACTTTCCAGGCTGAGGGTCAGCCCAACTGGGCACAGCCTGGCTGAAGCCTGCCCACACTTCTGCTACAGCTCTTCTTTAGGGCTCACCTCTGTGCAGTAGTTGGCTTTGAATGCCAGTGAAACATCATCTTCTCCCTAGGAACATCCCTCTCCTGCCAGATTGCCCTCACTATAACATAGTAGCTACCAACCACACTCTCAAAAAAAAAAAAAATCTTCATTAAGGAAAGCTGGAAATGTGGTTTGTCTGAGGACCACATGGACAAAGCCAAATGACCTGTTAGACCCATAAGTAAAGTTGAGACCAGAATGATCTCATGGGATATATTTTCCTTAATAATATACACCCCCCCAAAAAGGGTTAACATCACTTGAGCATAACATACCTGGGTTTCTGTGAGAACACTTAGTGCCCTTCCCAGCACATCTTAGGCTTTGAAGTACTCTGCTGTTACAGAGAATGGGGGCAGGAAGGGGTTCAGCTTGCCAGTGGGCAGTCTGCCATGTTATGGTGTTACACCAATGTAACGCCAACGTTGTTCAGGCACGTATGTATAAATGAAATGCATAGCATGCAGAGCAGAGGCATTACAACCTGCCTTGCATCCCAGAGCACAGCACAGCACAGCTGCCGTTTGCGCAACCAGGCCCCAGAGCCTCTCAGTTCCTGGCTCCAGAAGCAACTCCTGGCGCTCAGCAGCAGAGAAGAAGGGCAGAAGGTGAGCTGTGCTTTCTCCACCTGCCCCTAAAGGCAGCTCTCCTGGCTTCCAGCCCTGCCTTAGAGAAGAGCAGGGCTCCTGTGGGGAGCAGAGGAGGGTCTCTGAATCCCTAGAGGAGGAGATGAGGGAAAAGATTATGCTGGAGTGAAGAGCTGGGACAGGAGAAGAAAACTCATCATATGACCTTGAATAGCAATGTTCACTGTAGACACACATCCCAGGCTCATCACTTCTCCTTTGTTCCCATTCCAGCTGAGCACTCAATGTACCAATTCCCTCCCAGTCAGCATCACCCTTTGTGAACAACACAGGAAGTTTCACATTTTCTAGACAGAGCAAAATAACACCTTGATTTAATTTCCTCCCTGGAGAAAGGCAGAGAGAGAAAGACTTCCTTCCATCTCTGCCCCTACACTAAGAGCCCCTTAATGCAGCATTATCTACACTAGTCAGAAATAGATTTAGCTCACTATCTCCAGAACTGAGAAACAGGACAATCAGGAATAGCATAAAATCTGTGCTGTCACTGCTTTAAAACACCCTTTAACTGACAGCTCTTAAACCCAGCCAGCATCAGAACTGAGGCATGTACAGGCAGTGAATGACTTAAGAGGCAGTGTGACAAGATTACAAAACCTAGACTCCTCCATCTCACTTGTTCTTAAGTTTATCTGTGTATCTCTTGACTCACCAACTAAGTGTAAACACCCACTGCAGCCAGTTTGTCTTCTTAAAGTGAGGGTCTAGTCCTGTGTGACCCTCAGCACTTGTAGATAAAGCTCCCTAGCTGGAGAGGGGTAGTATATGCCTACAAGACAATAAATCTATCTTTGCAAGCAGTTCCCATGGGGAGTATTGGAAATCATGCAACTTGGCTACTTAAACACTTGGCTTAGCTATCACAAAGAGACAGCATTCAGATATAAAAAGACAGTGTCAGTTTATGGGAACTTTATTCCATGGTTTAATGGTCCTTGGGGCAGCATAAGTGAAGCTGTGCACAGAAAAAAAAAAAAGAAGAAGAAAGCAGGCAAGTAGGCAGTGGCCCTGGCAAATGGCATAGTCATTTATTCTAATTATCTGAAGTAAATTACAGGAGTCAGACAAAGTGTCTTTCTACAGTCAGTCACCAAAATCAATACCAAGGATTAGTCACAGCAAATCTAGCAGTGTTGCCTGTTCTGAAGGTGGCTAATTTCCTACTACAGGGCCAGCTTTTCAGCTAATTATTCATAGCAAAACTTCATCTGTCTGGACTGAAATTTTCCATATGCGATATCTAATTTTGACTGATCCTTCCAGAAATTTTTAGCAAGAAAAGTCCAACTGTTTCCAGGACTGAAAATACTGAATAGGATACTGCTTGGCCTTGTTACTCTCCAAGATTGTTCTTTCCACCTTCTTGCCCTTTGGCTTGGAGAAGTGATTTGAAATGAGATACAAAGTGGAAGCCAACATCAGGAATTAGACCTGCACCTCCCCACAGGGTCCAGCCAAGCTCAGCTAAGCTTCACAGCCCTCAGACACTCCACAGATGCTCTGGAGAATTTGAAAGCTGTGAAGCCCAGAGGTCCAGCTGTCCATGAGGGCATTGCACCCAGCTCCTTCCCTGACACAACCTAGAGCACTGCTAGACATAGAGGAGCAGTGGGAAGCACCCTAAACAGCTGCTCTCAACCATTCCAGGTCTGCCTGGGATAAGCAAAGAATTTGCACTTAGTGATTCCTGTGGTAGCACCCAAGCAACCTGAGGGAGGGACCAGTCCCATTTTGAAGAAAGAAGGGATGCAAATCCAAATAACAAGAAAGGAAAAGCATAGCCAGGTACAGTAGAGTCAGATCTAGGCCTGGGACAGGAAGAAAAGGAGGCTGTGGCAAGAGGAGCAAAAGGACAATGTTGAGACAAGCACCGAAAATGGTCCAAATCCATACTGTGCAGAGGTCCTGACACATACCAGTGCCCTCTCCATGGTGGTTTCCATAGGGAGGAAATTCCCTGGGGGCAAGTCAGACAGAAACTTCACTATAGTCCAAGAGATGCCAACTCAGTGTGATGAGGAAAGCCAGGACAAGGGGAGGAAGGAGGAGTGAGAGGAAACAGAGGTTATGGAACATCACCAGGCAGAAGAGAACATTGCTGTGAGGGGGAAAAAAATAATATTTCTTATGAAATTAGAGTTCTATCAATAGATATTAAAGAAATAGTAAGGTAAAACTAACACATAAATTCCTATTAACCCTCCTGCTCCCCTAGCAGGTGTGCTGACTATTCCTGGCCCACAGCACAAGAGCTAACCAAGCATTATCCAGCCATGCAATGGAGGCATCAATAACTCTGTTGTTAGGATGCCTAGGGGAATTCTCACCTAACCTGTTTAAGTCCCAATGAGCTTGGGAGTAGCTGTCAGAGCAGACTCCAATGATATGTTCTAATCATCTTTTCAGGCCACCAGGGAAGAAATAAAAGTGAACATTTTATTTTCTGACTTGCCATGGGCTTGAGGATTTTTTATTTCTCACCTCGGAAATTCAATCTCTAAAACTTTGTATTCACTTCCTTGGGTTGGGGCTTCAGAGGTTAATCTAAGTGTGGTCAGATGTGCTCTGCAGAAATGACTGCCAATCCATATGTCAATCCACTTTCCTGCTAGAGTTGAACACTTCTCCATCTGAATCAGGGGAACCAATTGTCAGAGTTCTCCTTCATCAGTCCTGTGCCAGCTGCTAGGTTGATCTAATATTCACTAAAATGCAGTTTAACCTACCCTGGCTTCCTTTGGCCTGAGGCAGACAAAAAGACCTCATGTTTCCTCCAGCTGGGGGAGCAACCACCTCTGAAATCATCACAAGTATTCCAGCAGGAATCATCTGCCTCCAACCTAAACTTATGTTGTGCAAATGCTTAGCGCAAAATTTATGTCCCAGAGCATCTGTTCAGTGCCATAACGCAGCCCACATAATGCTGATAAAAGAAAAGTGAGGGTAACCCAGATGCTGCTGTATTTCAGCAGTTCACAGACATTTGGGTTGGAGATATTGCCAGGATGGCATACAAACACCTATAGGTGAGCAAAGTAATCTCCACTCTTCATCCATACTAGGGTTTCCTATAGTGTCTATCTGTCATGGGAGCAGGCTAGCCTATTCCCTGTATATCCTCTCCTGTGAATCCAAATTCTGAAAATGCATGAAGAAAAACAAAGGCAATTTGAATCTGCATTAGATCATGCTTTCTAATAAAATTACGTAAGTTTGCATGGTTTTGACAAAAGAGGCTGGACGTGGGGAAAGCATCTAAATGAGGCACATAAATGGGCAAATCTTTCTCTGATTTTCATCTCAAAATAATTTGGCTCCAGCATTCCTAACAAGCAGGTGTCATTGTACAATACTGAATCAGCCATGCAGAGTTGTGACTGATGAGCAGATCAGCCAGCAGCCTAACCTTGCACGCTGGCAGCCCAGAAGGCTAATCGCATCCTGGGCTGCATCAAGAGAAGCGTGGCCAGCAGAGCCAGAGAGGTGATTCTGCCACTTTACTCTGCTCTGGTGAGACCTCATCTGGAGTACTGTGTACAGTTCTGGAGCCCTCAATACAGAATGGACGTGGAGCTGATGGACCAGGTCCAGAGGAGGCCACGAGAATGATCAGGGGGNCAATTTCTGCTATTTTGCTTCATCATATAGAGCCACTGATGTGACTGCTACCTGTCTATAGCAGCCATGGAGACAGGCATGTCCCTTCAGCTTCCATACCCACACTGGTGGGAGAGAAGCTATGAAACAACTGCAAATATGCTTAACTCTTAGGATTCCATTTCTTTCTTCACAAAACAGGTTGAAAACCTGAAACCTTGCTTCAGTCTCTGCTAGCTATCAGATATCCTGATTTTTTTCAGGGCAGCTTTTGAATTGACTCGTTTTGTGGGAAAACCATGGTGCAAGGACCATTCCCCAGCCACCTTTAGAAAGCCATCACTGTGGTCCCAGACACAGCAAAGGACTAATTCCATTTCAGGCAAACATAATGAGAGGGAGGGAAGAACAGAAACCCACTTTCCCCTCTTCATTTCTAATCACAGCATTTAACTGTGTCTGCAGTGCAGTGGTCAAGTCGAGCCAGGAACTCCTCACATAAGTTGTTCCATGGAGAAGAAAACTCAGGAGACAAAAGCCCAGGTAGATACGGTGCCTGCGAGCCCCTTCCCTTGGAAGGCACATCTTGCTTTAGAGGATGTACAGACCTCCCTGAAGTGATTACTGCAAGATGTTTTAAGAATTATTAACTCTTCTTCCACTGCACTAATTCTTTCGAGAATTGCTGCCAGCTTTTTATTTGTGACATTGTTATAATATTTAGATACAAGAAAATGATCACTGATAGGCAATTATCTATTGCAGAGGTGACAAGCAGAAAAAATTGATACAACACTGGCTATGAGTGCAGCCATTTACCTTGATACCTTCTGGTGCTCAAATCTCCTTAGTCTTCTTTTCTTTTTATTTTGGTTGCTGTAACATCTCTCTCTGTGGTTTTCTGTGGTTGCTGCTCCCTTGCATCCAAAAGGCATACATTAAACCTGAAAACTGTGTTGGGATTTTTTTCCCCATGAATACCTGCCAAAAAAAAAAAAATATAAATACAACAAATAGTCAACTTTTTAAAGTCAGTGCATAAACTTACCCTCTGGCCTATCATACTTCCAGCCCTAAACTTCTTATTCATGTAAGGATCAAATAGATAAATATTCTTGTTTTCCTAGATTGTGTGTCTTCCTGGTCTTATTCCAATATTCATTTGTTGTTATCCTTGTAGAAATAAAACATGCAGCTGTTCATAACAAGAACATGATGTTTTAACAGAAAAATACTTCATGGGGCTTGTATTTCTCTCCAGTCCTTGTCTCCTTATTTCATCCTTCGCATGAGAATACAGACAATTTGGCCATTTGAAGGAGATAACAATCTTATCTTTTTGAACCTCAGGTTGTTCAACTGCTTCCCAGCTGACACCTTAAGAAGTCCTTCCTTGCAGCTCTCTTGATGCTAGAGCTCTCTCTATGGGACTGGTTTGCTGGCAGTAAGACACCTCTGTGCTCTTCACCACCTCCTGGAAGCCAGCAAACAAAACTAGTGCAAGTATTTGGATACTGAGGCAGCACACACTCTCTAACCCTGAATCCTGTGAATGATAAGGAAGCTGAAATGCCAAAGCTCTCATAGCCTTACACCTATGGCATCATGAACTCTCTCACTTTAATAGGCTGCATTAGTGCTTCTGCATCTCTCACCAAACCAGCTTTGATCTAAAGACCCAGCAACTGTTTTGGTGACACCCATGTCCAGATATTCACAGTGTGCAAAACTCTTTGAAATATCTGGCTCCATTTACTTCAAAGAGGAGATCTGGCCTCTTAATGGTATATCATAGGGAGACTAGAGAAAGTCTAATGAAATCCATGCTGGGACATTTCCATTATCTTGTAGGCAATACAGCCATCAAAACAAAGCTGTTCATTATCTTTCCTATTAGGGAAGTAAACAAGTGATCTATATCATTTAGATTATCTCTTTGTCCTCCCTGGTCAAAAAATGATAGTGGCATAACAAACACTAAAGCAAGCAATGTATATTATTCACTTTGTTTGTTTCTACAGTAAGAAAGCAGTGCCTTAGAAGTAAGAATAAGCTTGAGGGCTCAGCTGCATAAAAATTGTCTATTTTACAGCTCATTGCATTGTTAAGTTACATGACAGTGTAATTTGGGCTTTGTAATACAGTTATGCATAGGGTAGACTAGCATTTGCAGATTTCTTTTTAATGTCCCATTCCTCCAAAATGTTACACATAACCAAATTCAATATTTGGCTTTTTAAATCTGCACTAAATGGAAATGACTATGAGCATACATGACAGCAGGCAGCTTCTGGACTCCAAACATAATTGTTTCTAAAGTGATATATTAAGCACTTCGGAATTGCTTGTCTCTGTTGTCTGTCTTGTTAAAAAAGATTAGAAGGTCTTTATGGTAAGAGCTCTATCACACCAACATGCCATAAGGCTGTGATTATAATAACAGATTAGTGATGTTAAGAAAATACAATGATAATAATTATTTTTGTCATGTTTCATGAGAAAAAGAGACTTCTGTGACTGCACCATTTTTCTCCCCATCTCTTCTTCAGTCTGTGAGTGTCTCATAACTTTGGGGAAATTTTCAATCAAGTGTAATAAAGAAACAGGGGTGTCAGAAATGTTAAGTTCCTCAAAACTTTGTGGAAACAGGCTAGAAATAACTAAGTAGAAGGCAGCCATTGCTGCCAAAGAGCACCAGCCAGCCAGGCAAGTGCATGGGCTAGGTGCATGCTGGGCTGAGCTGCACTGCTACCAAGGCAAGCCTCAGCAAGAACTTTTCTGGCCTGGAACCACAGATAGCTGCTCTGGGGCTTACCCTCTCATCTCTGATGGTAATGAGAATGCTCAAACAGGACACACCATGCTCCAAATCACACATCTTCCACAGCTCTCTACACCACCTCAGACATATAAAAATAGCACCTCAGCTGTTGCAATGTTTATTAGACATATTCTGCTTAAGTAGCAAAAGAAAATACACTAGTGATATATTCTCCCAGGTTATACCTTCCTGCTCCTCCTTCGCTTTCCCTAGTACTGACTGTGAAACAAGTTATACATATGCAACTGCTATTCTTGCTTTATTCTTACCTATAAATACCTGATTAGATAACACTGCATTGTGCTAATAAGCCATACTAGCTTATAAGGATTTGTTTTCCAGGTCACTCTCAAAAAAATGCCTAACCACAACCAAGGGAGTAGCCATAGCCAACCTTCAGACCCTAACATGTGAAATGTGCCCAGGCTGAGATGGAAAGCTCTCAGCTTTCTAAGTCTAAAACAGAAGCGACAGGGAGATCTTTACCACAGTGGAATCCCCACTGGGTGCACGTGGAAGACACTCATTATAGATACTGTATTTAATGATGTTTACAGCAGAAGTAGACCAAGGTAGCTGTGGAGTAGATTTATCCAGTACTTGGATTCAACAAGGCTAGGATTTTACACCTAGAAAGCACTTTCTCACAGTTTCCATGGCATTTTTATTTGAGCCAAAGTTAAGTTAAGCCAGAATGAGATTCTAGCCTCCTTGGCTGCGGGAAGTAACCTGAAGCCAAAATATATGGCTTAGAGACAGCAAATGAAATCAAAGGGAAATTCAGAAGAATGTCTCATTATGATATTACCCATCTCTACATGACTAAAGAAAACAGCATCTAAAGGAGCAGCAGCATCTATTTTACTTTCAGCCTGGAATCTCCTACAAATAAAAGGGAAAAAAGCCCTGTTGGTAGTAAAGACAATGAGACTGTGTGAAAGCAGGAATGTCCCAGGTTCCCCCTAATAAGGAATTTCCCTACAAAGAATATGACTACCACACTCCATTTTCCAAAAGCTCACTTGAAGGTTTTTTTATTTAGTAGAAGAAACTAAAACTAGGAAGAAAATAGTGATATTTCATTTCATGAGGGGAAGGGAAATTCTGGATTATGTTTTGAAATTAGATTCTTAATAAACAAACTCATTAAATAACTATTCATTCAGGCTTCTAAAATGGTTATCCTGGGGTAGTACTCCAGTTCTGTATTATTAAATAGATAGAATGAATAGACAGGAGATCATTCTCCAAAGTTGGACTTGTATTTTCACTGTAATGCACAAATCTTTAATTGTAGGTTGGAAGTAGAAGATCCTTTGTGGTTAGTTTTAAAGCAATTAAGATCTTAATGCCACTGTTAACATAAATTTTCCCTACCATTTTCAGCTTAGCTGAAAGCAGAGGACCAAATGTTGCCTTTGGGCACATTAATGTAAGTTACATAGATGAATGAAGGAGTGTTGTGTCTTCAGTTAGTTGCAGAGAAATATTTGCTGCTCAAAACCTTCCTTTCTAAAAGCTTGTGTAAAACTGGAAGAAGATACTTCCAAGAGTGGAATCCCTGTAAGTCAGTGTACACAAGTCTGGCATGAATAACAATGTTAGCAGCAGGATAGCGTACACAGAAATAACTCCAAACTGGGAATCTGCTTTATACTCAACTACAAACTAGCACTGACCAAACTGTAAAAGATGTCACATTATGCTCCCAAGACTAAACATTAGTAAAGTACATTAGCCAGCCACAAACCTTAGAAGTTAATGTTTTGAGTGTTCAAAAATTTGGATACCTATTCAATTTCTCAAACAGGCATATTATTAGACTTGTATGTCAACAGGAGTTCAAGCTCTTCCAGGTAGTGCTTGCACTGGAACTATGCTGAGAACAGTTTTATGTTTACAAGCTTCCTTCTATCCCTTTTGGAATAAAGTAAATTAAAATCCTGGGTAGGAAGCTCATTCAGCTCATGAGCTCCCTACCACATCCAGCAGAGGGAAAGATAATAAGCATTCCCCAGCCTGAGGCTGGCACCAGCAGAAGCTGGCACAGGCTCTTATGAAGCAGCAGGGATAATAACTGGATGGATAAAGCAGTGATGCACCAAATAGCAGCCAATAGGGAGAAATAAAGGTGCTGTCACTTCTTCCTGCTGAATCTGTGCCACCTCACAGAATAGGGTTCAACACTTATTTGGCCCACAAGAGAAAGCAAGAGGATTCTTTAACCTATTTATTATTGCACTGGTCTAGCAAACAGGAGTCCTGTGCTCTAGCTCTTTTGTTGAATAACTACTTAAAACACACACAGTTTAAAGGCATGGCCTCAGGTGCTATCTCTAGCTCCCTCCCTCCCAAGGAACCTCTTGTTCCCTTCCCTACAGAATCATACACTTGCTGTTTTTCCAGCACAGGACGAGTGGTGTTTTTTTGCAGATTGTTCTAATACTGTATGACAGCAATGAACATTAAACACTGAGAACTGATTTTAACCTTTTGAATGGGCTGGGCCCAACAAGGGCCTTCAGAGAATGCTTACCTGAGCACCCACCCTGGGGAGACACTGGTACAGGGTCCTGGCTGGGCTTAGGCAAGAAAGAGTTGCCAAGACCCGCAGGAAGGATGAGTTTTATACTCTGAGGATGCTGAGGCTACCACAGAGAGACTCTGCTTATCTGAGCCTCCAAAAACAATGGAGCCAGTTAAAACTAGCTGATTAGAAATTATGAGCTGATGGTAGGTGACTAATCTCCACTTCAGCACCCACATATCTGGAATAGGATTATCTGACCAAACATAGATACCTGAGAAATTGGGCCAGGCTCTTCTTTAAGGTTCCCAACAAGAAAGAAGCAATACCCATGGGTAATACATCTGATCTGCTAAGGATGACTGGAAAGCACCTGGGTTTGCTGCTGATTATAAAAGAAGCCTGTGGTAAGTAGCTCACATATAGGCATTGACATCCAGCTAAACTGGTAACTGTGCAGGTGCTTAGATGAGCGTGGTTCATCTATTTTAAAACAAGGACTGTGGTGCTCCATTTTGCATAATGTCCCACCACTCAAGCAGGTCACTGACCAAGCTCAAAGACAACCCAGCTCTGGCCATCCAGGGTGACTCAAGCACTGTGTTGCATTATTTTCTGGTCTCACCTGGGAATACAGCCCCAGCAACTCCGAGCAGGATGTCTATGTGGAAGTTTGAGGAAGCTGCTGTAGGAACTCATTCACATATAGCAAATGGAGAGGGTTTGCTTCAAATTTTTTCTGCATTATTTCTCCAAATTGCTTATTTAGGCTTAGATAATGAGGAGCATCTTCCAAAGGTAGTAAAAGTCATATTCAAGCTGGAAGACACCTGAGGTCATATTTTGATTTCTCAGATTGACTCTGTAAAATTAGGAGTTTATTGAAGCTGTTATGGGGTGAGGTTATGTTATACAGAAGCTCAGACTTTCCTAAGCATTCCTTTAAATAGCTGGATAATATAATTTTGGATTATGCTTTAATCCAAGACCCGAGTCAATTCCTAGGTTATCCATACTATGCTACTGTTAACTTCACTTGCAGATTCCAACTGTTGAGTTTCTTAAATTATTAACAGAGCCCACAGAACAGACTTACCTTTCCAGGAGCACTCCTGAAACATGGAATGTTGTCTATACTTCAGGCAAAGCTGTTTTTTCTAGGCTCTGATCCAAATCTGTGAGAACAGGTTACCAGGAGTGCAATACAGCAATCAATTTCCTCAACTGAACTAGGATGTTACAAGCAGAGAAAACATTTCATATACAAACAAACCATCAAAGTGTAAAGATTAAAGTACACAGTTGTTACAAGATGAAAGACACTTTAACAAACATTCTTCTAGCAGCAGGTCACCTAGGTCAGACCAGGATGTCAGATTGTGCAATCCATGAGGCATTTTAAGAAGCAAGGAACCAGAAAGCACTGAAGATGACTCACTTATATGAATAAAGAACATCAGAACTGGTCCACCTCTGTGTTCTCTAAAAATCAACCAGAGATTGGAAAATCAACACTTCTGGATTTGTTATTCAAAATGAACTTTCACCTGAGGCAGCACAGACATTTTCTTTGGATATCTAATAGATGCTTATGTAAATACTTTCAGTCATTTTAGGGGAATTACAGAAATATGAATATCTCTTTGGTCAGTTGGGGTCAGCTGTCTCATCTGTCTCCCCTCCCAGCTTCTGGTGCCCCCCCAGCCTGCTCACTGCTGGGGTCTTGTGAGAGGCAGAAAAGGCGTTGAGACTCTGTAAGCATTGCTCAGCAGTACCTAAAACATCCCTGTGTTATCAAAGCTGTTTTCAGCACACATCCAAAACACAGCCCCACAACAACTACTACAAAGAAAATGAACTCAATCCAGCCAAACCCAGGATACTTTCAAGTGTGTTGTCACAGGAGTGATGCTCCAGTCCTTTAGTAGCCCTTTGCTGGCCTTCCTCCAGTATGCCCATGTCTCTCTTGTACTGGGCAGCCCAGGACTGGACACAGCACTCGGGCTGTGGCCTCACCAGGAGTGAACAGAGAGGAAGGCTCACATCCTTCAACCTGTGGGCAACACTCCTCATGCAGCCTGGGATTTGGCTTTCTTCCATTTCTGAAATGGCATGCTCCTGCTTCTGTCAGCTCAAACAGGAGATGGATCCCTTGTGGCAGGGACATGTTTGTCTTTAGGATAACTGCTTTTTGTAGCACAGTTAGAAGGAAGAGGATTGGCAAGGGAACTGGAAGCTCAAAGGGCTGTTTCCAGTGTCACTCTAGGTTGTATGTCTTTTAGTTCCCTCAGGTTTTGAATAAATTACACAGACAATACAACTGGGACATGACCAAATGAAAAATTCCCTCCTTGACACCACAGTTCACAATTGGTACTATGATTCTTGAACACAATAGTCAAACACTTCTGAATGACACAACTGAATATATTTAAAAAGACATTTGCACATTATAGACAATCTTAGGAAGTGATTAACCTTTCACAAACTGGTGGCCAGTGTCTCTCCTTGAGGAAGACATACAGTGACACCAATTCTGTCAGTATCTGGTGTTTCTAAGGCACACACTTTAGAAAAACACTGCCATAGAAATATATTTTATCTTTCATTACCATTAAAGCTTGTTTTAGTGAAGAGATAAATTGGCTGTGTAACCTGAGATTTTCTAAACCGGTGCAAAGCTCTCAAACTTACTGTTCTACAAAGCTATAATAAGGGACATGGTGCTTATTTTTGTACAGGTATTTACCTTTTGATGAATTAAAACACATCACTCTATTCTATTGAGGTTAAGTGCTATGACCATGGAGTGGTCAGTGGGTAAGAAAACAAGGGTGAACCTTATTTCACCATCATACTAATTTATTGAAGTTAACTGTGTGGTATAGGTGGAGCTCAGATAATGCTCCAGGTTTATCTCTGTTTCTTCTACAACTTCCATACAAGTGTTGAAACTGCATTTTAACATGTGAGTGCATTTACTTTCCTTCTTACAAAATACATATACAAAATTGCCTTCTAATATCACTTCTGTAGGTCAGAATCATGTTCAATATTATCAGACTACCATGAAAAATAAAGTGAAGTGCAATCACTTATAAAAGCAAAGTGAAAAGACATATCCAACATCAATTATGACAATCACAAAGAGCTGATGTACAGCAACAATTTCTCTTTTGTACCTTCTGAAAAGCAAAAAAGTAAAAAAAAACAAACCTATGAACAGCAAGCTTAATAGGGAAACAATCCTAAAACAGTTATCTGCTGCTCATAGATAAAACTTTCCCTTAAACTTTCTAGTGCATTCTCATTTACAAAAAGTAATGCATTTTATCCCATTCTGAGGCAAACTGAAAACCATAGCATCTTCCTTCAAATCAAAGACAGTTGTGAACTAGTGAATTATTACATATTCACCTGAGATCACTCTGAAATATAGAACAAGACCAATAATGATTAACAGCTAAGGTGCTCAACCATCTTGTCATTTTTAAAGAGAAACAGCATTTATACAGACCAGGTTTTGCTACAGGACAGTAAAACTGTCATCAGTAAAGAGAAGTACTGAAAACAGTAGAGGAGGGACACTATGAAGACTGCAAGCAGCTTTCTCTTCTACTTTCTTCTATTCAATATTGTCCTGTTCCAAACTGTCTGTAACATAAAAAGAGGGAGAGGAAGAAAGAATAAATGGGAAAAAAATGACTAAAAATACTTCTGTAACTCAGTTTATTTCATGCTTATGTCAGTTTCTCTCAAATCCATTGACTCACTTCAAAGTAATCCTATAGTAAATACCACAAGTAGATACATTTCATCTAGGTCAAACAGCATAAAGCAAAACCACAAAGCTAAAAACATTCTATGTGTGTATGCAGCTCTGATTAATGAGTAGAATTTAATCCTGAGATAAAAAATAAATGAGGCAATGCATCTATCCTTTTATATCTGGAATTAGTTATTTAATCCTTTCAAGAGTAATTCTCTTGAAAACAACTGGTATCCACTAGTGACATGTTCAAACAAAATCAGCTTGACTACTATAACTACTTAAAATCATCACAAAAGTACATTCGTCTAAGGACTGAAAAAGTCCCATCTGCAATGGTAAGCAGAGAATGACCATTCATAAATTCCACTGAGGAAAGTAAGGCAAAAGCTAAAGGGGATGCCCCATGCTATGTGTTGGTCTCAAGAACCAAAGCCATAGTGATGTTTGGAGGTGGGAACGACCAGGTCATAAAGTCATTTACCATTCTCTTCTCCACTCTCATGATTTGGGGATGTATTATGTTTAAACATGTGGTCCATGAGAGGAAGAAAGAAATAAATATCACAC
Organism: Bucco capensis; assembly: GCA_013396975.1. NCBI lineage: Eukaryota > Metazoa > Chordata > Aves > Piciformes > Bucconidae > Bucco > Bucco capensis. The sequence goes on from VWZO01016425.1 coordinate 20,242, forward strand.
AAGAAATCCATGCTGCAGCTAAGGACTAAACTCCAATTTCTAGCATCTCATGCCAGAATTTTAATCAAGAGACCATCTGGCAGAAATGCATCATTCATATGCAGCCTTAATCACCTGTTTGGCACAGCTGCTTAGTGCCTGCACCATGAGAGGAATTCAATCAGGGAGAGAAGTTGTGTCCTGCTTACAGAAGTGCTCAAAAATACTGACAAGCATGAATGTATGCATGTACCACAGTATTGGACCAGCCACAGCTGATGATAGGGAAAATAAAACTAAGGTTCAGACCCACATCCTGCAGAGATCACAGGTCAACATCACCTTAGCCAAGGCAACGGCAAACAAAGCTACAATTTTAGAGAACTTGTTTGCATCTCTATCACCCTGCAGATTAAATCCAAGTACTTATCATGGGATGTCTTTGTTGTATCAATGCATCAAATGCAATTACAGGTGAATATTAATGCAAAATAAAATCCACCTCAACACAGTGTACTCAAAGCAATCTCAACTTGCAGACTGATGTAACAAAAAACCTCCATAATTTTAGATGTATTTTCATTGTATCTTCAGTGAGACAACCTGATTTTGTACAGCATCCAACATATAAGCAGTACCCAAAACACTTAGCAGACTTTAATATCAGAATTGCAGTGTTAATCAGCAGAAGAGGAAAACAATTAAGTGCTGCAGGCAAGGAAGAAAAAATAGGCTCTAAGATGGTATTTGAAACACAAGAGAGAATCAAGATAACTTTGTCTCCTGTTTTAAGTATAGCGAAAATAAATGTTATAAAACAGTATCAAAACAATTCACTTTACCTCAAGAGCATCATCCATTTCTGTGATCTCATACAGTAATTTCAGCTTGTTTCTGAATTAGGAAACTCTTTTTCTGGAGAACTGTCATCACTGAGGTCGCTGTAGCTGTCACTGTTAAAAGCAATACACAGTCAGAAGGATCTAAAACAAGTATTTATTTTCAAACCCTCCAACCCAGATGATGCCTAAAGATTTGGGCATATTCTGTAGGTTTCTAGGATTATTAGAGACATATGAAGCTTCCTGAATTGTTCACATATTAGAAGCCACTAGGCCTGTTCCTAAGGGACTGTTTTGGACTTTCCCATGCCTCGCCAAGGACATGGTGTTTTGAAGAAGCCACCTGCAGATACCCTGAGAACAAAACAACAGCAGAGGGCCAAGCCCCACATGGGCCCTCTCCAAGGGGCCAAGCTGAAGACCACCAGGGGTGGGGCATTGGAAAACCTAGTGCCAGGGTTGGCTATAGCTATCAATATGTTAATTATCAATAAAATCTATAAAAGGTGTAATCCCTTGGGGCGGGCGCACGCATCCATATTGAACATCTTGAAGGTATGGAAGCTTCCAATTAAAGGTAACCCTATCTTTCTCCATTAACTCTGTGCCAAGTGCCTATTTTCCAGAATTTTCAGCATCACAGAGGACCAACACTTTCCTCAAATGCAGCCATTTTCCAGAACACTTCTTTAAAGCTCATGCTCAATATTGGTATTTTAGAATGCCTTCCTCTACAGGAACAGGCTTAAGTTTGGAGTCAAAGACATGATGAGAAAAATATTGTACCTAATGAACAGTATGTTCAATGTCTTTTTGCTTGGTTCCTGTACATTCATTGTACAATTTGCTGGTGCTGTGCACCTGAGACCATGATTTTTCCACAGTTTTTCCTGAGGTTTTATCCCATTCTGTTTCCTGAGAGTAGACTGTTTTTCACAGAACAAAATGCCGTGCAAGTGATCATTTTCAAAGTGGTCAGAACAAGGAAGCTGTGAAGAACAGGAATCACCACAGAGACTGAGACAGAAGTGCCCATAAACCGCATTTTCAGCTTAGCTTAAGTGCACCTCTTCAGAACTTCCAACCTCAGCCTCCTCCTACTGCACTTCACTTCTACAGTCTCCAAGATCAGAAGCCAGCAAAGGGAGCCCAGGAAACTGACAAGTACCTCTGAGCAGCAATAATTCTTGTCAGTTCTGTGATACTTCAGAGCACAGGTTACAGCTAACACAGTACAGGTAGGGATCTCAGATCTTGTTTGTGCAGGTACACTAGTGCCAGCCTTGGGTACCAACTGTATTCCAGCCACTGCATGTCTGTCTTGTACATCTCCCTCATCACATATACCTTCATCCTCCAGCAAACAGGACCTCAGTCATGGCACACTCCCCACCTCTTGGTACATTCTCCCACTGAGACAAACACATCATCAGTCCATGAACCACCTAAAAATAGCCTTATCAATTCATCTACAGTGACTGCCTGCTGTGCAATGTTTCAAGGGCAACTATGGAACCCTCATAGCTGGAAACTTCTCATTTAGACTGCAGACTGGAACAGTGTACAAACTGCACTCAGTTATACTGGTGCTTGTTACCAAGCACTGCTTTATGGCCTGGATTTCACCCCTGTCATCTCTGTAAAGAAAAGAAATAAAAATCAGAGACTCAGTAAAACCAGAGCCATTTTAGTACAGTGGCACAAGAGGAATGGCACCAACATTCATCTAATTTATTTCTACCTCTGACTGCTAGGAAAGCCTCCCACAGTTAAAGCAAATCACTGTACCAAATGCTGTATAAAAGACAGAAGATATTCTGTCTGCTCTAACAATTATCAAGACTTTGCCTAAAGAATTCTGCCCTTTCTTCACATGACACCTCTTTCTCCACATAGCAGTGCCTCTCCTATGAAGACAGGTTGAGAGAGTTGGGATTGTCCAGCCTAGGGAAGAAAAGGCTCGGGAGAAACCTTTAAGCAACCTTCCAATTCCTAAAGAGGACCTACAGGAAAGCTGGAGAGGGACTTTTTACAAGGACATGTAGTGGCAGGACAAGGGCTAACAGCTCTAAACTGAAAAAGGGTAGACTTACATTAGCTATAAGGAAGAAGTACTTCACCGTGAGGGAGGCAAGACACTAGAACAGGTTGCTCAGAGAGGCTGTGGATGCTCCTTCCCTGGAAGTGTTCAAGGCCAGGTTGGATGGGGCTTTGAGCAACCTCGTCTACTGGAAGGTGTCCCTGCTCATGGTTGGAATTACATAATCTTTAAGGTGCCTTACAATCCCAAGCCTTCTGTGATTCTATGATATGCATGCTGTTGATGTGGTTCTTATAAAGACTGTGCCCTATCAGGCTATCAAGAAATCCTCAATTTGATCATTTCACCAGCTGGCAAACAAATACAGAGCTCAAGTGAGGAAAGTGTTGTTAACAGTATAATCAAGCATGCCAAATGTACACAGACAAACACAACATCACCAACGTTGTACTTACTTCTTTCTGCAAGTACCCATGGAAACATGGAATAAAAATTCAGTATTATTAAAACAGTTTTGTGTTTTCACATCACAGCAAAATAGTATAAACTGTCCACAGAACAGAGGGCGAAACTGTGATTGCAGAGAGCTGTGTAATCTCATGATAGCCCTGGTTTAAGTCTAAAGTCTTCAGAGAACGTTTTTTTTTAATGGGTTCTGCTGCCCAGTGGCAGTCACAGCCTGAAAATAAATGCCAGAGCTTCATTAACAACACAGTATAGGAGACAGATGCTTAAGTAAAAATGCTCAGGGAGCTTCATCTCTTGAAGACAGAGAGGCACTGATCCCCACCCAGCACTCTTATCATAGGTCCTTCCCCACTCAAGGACATAGGTTTCAGATGTATTCACCCATAAAAGATGCCAGATAATGCTGGATGCTTCCATCATTTCACTGACTTACGACCCCAACTTCTCAGGCCTGTTTCCAGTTTGCAGAAGCTGAGGGTCACTTGGCTAGCCACTAGCCCACATCCCAGAAAATGGCTCAGTCTTTGGGCTTCAGACTCAGATAACTGTCAGTGTCACAGTTTCAGCTGCTTGAGTGATAGCTCTAAGCACTTCCAGAAGGTCTGGTACCATGTTAACAAAGCAAGTTAGGCTCCAAGGAAAACTGAACCTCTTCAGGGTATTAACCACAAATGAGTCATCACCTCTCTTCAGAACAAATGTGTACTTCCTTCCAAATTACACTGAGCTGCTACACAGAAAGACCAAATAGATATTTTGTGCTCACAGTTGCTAATATTATGTAACTTTACTTCAATGTGCTGTCTATGAAAGTGGTGGTGGAGGGAAATCAAATATAAACTTGGTTTTTCCTTTATGAAATTCTTTTTCACTCTGAGTCCTCAACTGAAAAAAAATGCTTACATTTCCTTCAGCAAGCTTCCTCTTAGTTTGTGTACATATTAGTTAGTAATCATCTTGAGCAAGAAGTGGACATCCACTTCATCTTGTTTGTAACCATTCTCACAACAGTGGGATCTAACAAAAAGGGCCTAATGAGCAGATCTAAGGCCACCACAGTGCTTCTATTTCATTTATTTCTCCTCCTTCCATGAGATCTGGAATATAAAGATGTGGCCAAAAGAAAAACAGAACAAAACTCAGACTACACAATGTCACTGCATCTCATCAGTTATTTCAGTCTTCAAGATGAAGACTATTGGTGACTTTGACTCTTAAACCTAATCTACCTGTAGTTAATGGAAATACATTCACTGTGAAGTGGAATATCAGCCAGTACTTAGCTGGTATTTCTCTATGCAGTGAACTGCAACATATTTCCTGAGCGGAATTTTCATTATGGATTTTTGTTTTGTTTTAAAGTTCACTCATCCTTAGATCCCTGTCTTCTCCAGATGTAAGCAATAAAACTGGATTCCCCCTGCAAGTGCTCCATTATGACCAAATTCATGTCCATTTCAGATCTCTGTTCTGCTCACAGAGGCATCATCACACCTCTGCTATGCATCAGCCTAAAGCATGGAAGGAGGCAAGATGAGAAGATTCCCTATGGGTATAGTACAGAAGGTAGCTGATAGCTGGGGCCACGTGGCACAAAGCTGGAATGCATCACCTCAGCAAACAATCTCAGTTACAAAACCACTAGAATTAAGACTCAAGATTGATTTAAACCTGTATTTCCCAAAGAGCTGTTCAAAAGCACCAAACTTCCTGCTTTCAATGTTTTTATCAAGAAACACAGGCAATTGTAAAACAGGTACTCCTCAAACCTTCTGTTTGTTTCAATTGGAAAAGCCAGATAAAGAGTCTTTAAAAACAGAGTTGACACAGTTTCAGAGGGACTTTTCTTATCCTTTTTTAAAGTATCATTGACAAAAATGTCCTTTTCCTGAAATATAAGCAATTTAAACAATTGTTACAGTAATACTATTCCCTGCAAAGGCAGGATTCAAGCTAAGCCCATTTCCTCAATGCAAATTAAAGATAAATGTAATTACATTTAGTACAGGCTGTGGCTGCTTAAAACAAACAATTGTTATAGCTTTAAAGAACCTAGCAAAAGAAAGCCTGTCAAATATTACTATTTGTTCCCTCCACAAAAAGCTGAATGTTTAAAATTATTATAGTTCTTAAAACATTATTGAAAATAAATGCGTATTTGATTGTGCAATGGTTCTAATTGCAGTCACCCATATTTCTCAGTACCTATCATCCACCACTATTATATGATCCTGTGCTTCAATGAAACATCATTTTATTAAAGAATCCTTCAGCACATAGCTAAGACTCCCTAGTTCCAACCTGTCAGACATCTGCACTTCCATAACTGGATCTAGGATAAGGGTTTTACTAGGACCCAGCATTACAAAAATCACAACAAAGATGCCAGAACATCTCTGGGTGTTATAAAAATTCTCAGCTAAGCCTCATGCATGGGATTCAATTAATTCAGTTTTATACATCTTCATCTGAGATAGTTACCATCAGCTTCTTACAGGCAGTGGAGGGAAATAAGAACTTGCAGGATATGATGCTTCTGACCCACTCAACCATTATGATGAGCTACTTGGGTCCTTTGAAATGCACATTCATTTAGCAACCACGGAGAGACTTGACTGTAAAAATCTAACATTAAAATGACAAAGTAACTACCATAACTATCCATTACTAAATTCATCACTAAGGACAATTATGGATGAGAAGGGATTTCCTTTAAAACTTTTTCAACCAATAGGACTTAACTACCATAACCATCCTCACATGGGGCTGCCACCCATGGGCCCAGGAGCCTTGGCTCCCAATTCTTGCCTGAGCTATGTCACAGGCATGCTTGTACCTGCCTCTGTAGTTCTGTAGTTATTTGCTGACTGGACTTCCTGGACTGACCTCAAACCTAACTCATCACTTTGCACTTCTACACTGAACTGGGTGTAGGACATGGTGACTGCCTCTGGAGCCAGTTTACTTGCCTTCTGTGGCACTGAGTCTTGCTGCTGAAGACAGTACCCCTACTAGTAGAGCTGCCATCCCTGACTCCTGGATTGTCATCTTTTGTGGAGCAGTCCCTCTCTTGTTGCTCTCTTGACAGTCTTCTAGCCACAAAATTTCCTTCACTTTCTTCTGAGATGTCTGGGTTTGGCCAGTGGTAGAAATATGATTATGTGTCAGATGTGTTATTCACTGGGGATAGTGTACAGGAGACATCAGAGATAGCCTTGTCCGTATCTCCTTTGCCCCTCATACACCAGACACTAACTTCACAAGAATGTACTAAGGGTATTTTAGTTCTTTTTGGTTATAAAAGCCCTAGTAGCCTCTGAGAAGGGGGAAGTCAGAAACTGTGGTTACTAATTACAGACACTTTTACACCAGCGTTTATCAGGCATGCACAGGAACAAGTAAATCATCACATGAAGAACTCCTTTTCCTGTTCTGAACTTCTGAATTAAAGTATGGGATACTCTCACCAAAAATATGATGGCCAAACTGCAGGCAAGTGAGGAAGATTACCTTGGAGACAATTTACATCCCCGCTGCAGGTAAGCACTGAGTGTCCCAGTTGCTGCTAGCAACAGCCCAAGGTATGGGGGTGAAGGTTTCATGGGTCTTGAGGAAAACTCTGGGTGAAACTGAACTCCCACAAAATATGGATGATCTAGAAAACAGATGTCAAAGAAAATTATAAGATGCATGAAGAAGATAGTAGGACAACTGTTAGGAAAGAAGTTTATTGAAGATTTCACACAGGAGTCCAGAAGCCAGATCAGGCAGGAACCTTAACTTTTCCACAAAATGCCAACTGACAACAGAGGCAGAAGTTTAGTAAAACAAATTAAGGAAAAACCATCATGTGATTCAACCTTAATGTGCACAATTATATAATTAAAAGCTGAATAATAAACCTGTACTGACATGTAAAGGGGGGAAGGGGACAACCCCAAAGCCTACATTTATCATTTTATTTTCATAGTATTTTAGTTTCCAATACATATTTCTACATGTATATTCAGAACATGCACCCATACATATCTGTGGGAAAAATCAAACAGTTCCTAAAAGACCAAGCCTTATCATACAGCAGTTATTTACACACTAAAGAGTCAGATATGAAAGCAACATACAAAGAAAACTGGGGAGAACAAGCTTCATACAATTGGGCCTGAAAGAGATCTCCTGGGATATTTAGTCCAGTCTCCCATTATTGAATGCAGCTACATCTTGTAGTCTCATGCACAAATGGTCAAGGCTCTGCTGTAACACTCCCTAGGGTTTTTTTGCTCCCACTAGAAAGCTCTTCTGCTACTCTCTCCATTTCTTAGAAACCTCCTCCTAATTCACAGGCCATCTTTGTTACAGTCAACTCATATCCATTTCTTAGTGGTGCTCTTCTTCCCTGCTGCTTGGCCTATGTAATTAAAGATGACAGTATCCCCATCATTCAACTCCACCTGCTAAGCTAAACAAGTCATGCTGCTTCATCTTCTCTTAAATCTTCAGCTGCCTCCCAATCAAAGCATCTCTTTACTACTGCTTCTGCTTATCCTTCTGTCTTCATTGAAAGGATAAGGAAGGAAAAATGTTTTTGTACTTCTCCATGTTGTGCACCTTATTCCTTCTTTGAACATTGTTTTAAAGAAGCTAACATTAACCACTTCTAGTGCCAGGACACGAGAAGAAAATAACCACAGACCCCTTCTGGTTTGGCAGTTTCCAAAATTATCCCAAACATTCGAGGAATTTCTCTGCAGTACAAGATAAGTGATGGGGTTTTCTTCTATGAATATACACTATATGATCTGGTACACTGCTCTTCTTTCTGCTGCTATGTCTTAACAAGAACCTTGGTCCTAAATTTATCCCATAACTTCTTTCTCTACCATGCAATTTAGTTTTTAAAGCTGTAAAACAAGACAATGACAAAGCATCAGATATTTCCTGTGGGGTTACTCTGCTTAAAAGCTTTGCCTAAGCTATCTGGTGTACTGTTATTCCTGTGCTTCTGCTCCAACCCATCCTCCTCACTATGATGATTGTTTTTCTTTAGTAATCAAGATTCTCCTTGCAGCCCATTGTGAAATAATTCCAGGTTTTACTGCTGCTTTGATTCTTTTCACAGTAACATGCAATTTTAAAATTCTGCCTGATTTATTTCACAATGCTCTCTATAAAAGTTGTTTCAGGCGGGACAGACAAAACAGCCTCCCAACACCAGCATGTGTAACAGAGGTCGTTTATCAGGAACAAACTAAGCAAAGAACACCATGACAATTAGCAGTTTATATGTTCATATGTATTCTTCACTCTCAGATTATTCTCTACAGTGCAGTTGCTTGACATAAGTAGCTGTCTGTATTCAAACCTTGGTTCAAAATTACTGCACTGTTCTTCAATATATCATAGACTTTATAAACTGAATTCTCAGTAGCATCATGTCACCAACAGAACTCCATAGGATGATAATGTATCTTATGATAAATTCATGGTTTGGTACATGGAGTTTATCTTAACTAATGGTGATTAGGGGCCACATAAGAAAATAAATCTTGTAAGGCAGCCTGCATCTTCAGGTGCTTGATACTCATCACTCAACAGTGACTTAACAGCAAGGAGTTAATCAAAGAACCAAGCAAAATCAAAAGGACTGTTTCTGAAAGCTATTCTGTCTAGCATTCATCAAACATACGCTGGGTTTAAAGAGTAGTGGTGAGTGGTTTGAAGTCCAACCAATAGCATACCTGGAGATAGTCAAAACTTGACTGATACAGCTCTCAAAAACCTGATCTATACTTGAAGATATCCCTGTACTGAACCAGAAGGTTGGACTAGATGACCTCCCAAATCACTCTATGATTCTACATAGACAAATCTCACTGAGCTACAATTATGACTACAATTAGTATCCGGGGGAGCGAGCCAGGCTCTTCTCAATGGCATCCAATGTTAGGACAAGAGGGAATGGGAGCAAGCTGGACCACAGGAGGTTTAGTATTAACACAAGGAGAAACTTCTTTCCAGTAAGGGTGATGGAGCACTGGAACAGGCTGCCCAGGAGGCTGTGGAGTCTCCCTCTCTGGAGATATTCAAGAGCTGCCTGGACACATTCCTGTGTGAGCTGGTCTAGGTGATCCTGCTCTGGCAGGGGGGTTGCACCAGATGATCTTTCTAGGGCCCTTCCAACCCCTGACATACTGGGATACTGTGATATGACCTTTTGGAAAAGGAGCATGTCTCTCTCTGATAATCAAATACATGCACAATCCTTGAGAAGTTAAAGACTTCTAACATCCTCTGAATCTTCACCCATTGTAATACACAGGTGTAGTCAGCAGTAACCCCCCCAACATGATCTTGGCTGGTTTGACTGCTAAATATTATGCCTACATGTCATTCAACAATCTATAGTTTACATGGTTTTAATGGATGCAGAAAGAACTATAGATAAATAAGACACTCACTCTCCAGTTCAATAATTTCCATTCTGTTCCCTTCTGTATCATGACCAACAAATTTCAAACCTTTCTCTTCAAAGCAGTGAGTCAACTCTGGGTTCACCTGAAATATTTAAAATAATAATAATTGTAGTTCTACTTAGTTGTGTGTGTAACAAACAATAGTAATTAATTGTAATGGGTTTAGTATGCACACAAGAATGAAGAGAATTGAGAAAAGAGTTGGGAACTTTTGTTTTCTTGTTTTAACAACTCTTCTATAAATCTGTGAATCAGTAACTTTAAAACTTACTACGTAACTTCAAACAGATTAAAGTCAGGGTCCCTTCTGCTTGCTGTTCTCCTGATTCTGAGCAGATTTCATTACTTGGTTTTCAAACAGTCCACTACAGTAGGCATAAAGACTGACCTCCTCTTTGAACATTGCATTTCAGAGGTTATGACACAAGCTGTGGTTTAGCTCCTTCAAACTGAGGAGCTCTGCAGTGAGCAGTTTCATTTCCTTGGTGATGTTCTAACTGTAATATTCAAACCTGGAGCACCTTTACTACCATCACATTCTCCTCTCAGCTTTTTAAGGAAACTTAACACTGTCTGAATCAGTTTGTAGCATACACATATCTCATCTGATTTGGAAGTTGATTCAGCTCCAAACAGGGACCTGGACCAGAAGACTTATAGAGGTCCCTTTCAATTTAAATTATACTATATAAACTTTATTCAATTTTCTTACACAAACATTGAATAAAATAATAAATCTCCCACTGGCTTTAAGACGAATAGTGCCTACCAAGATAAACAGAATTGTCTTAAGCTTTAACTTTGAGCACAAAGTACATTAGCAGTGCTTACCTCATATCGATGTCTGTGTCGCTCCTCTACAAATGTTTCATCACCATAAAGCTTTCCTGAATATACAACAAAGAAATTAATGCTAACATGTTAGTTTAATACTTCTTACAACTGTCTTGTAATTTAAACCTCAAAATACGTTCACATGTAAAACATAACAGCACACTATTCATGTCCCTCCAGCTTCCTGATTTTCGGAGTTATAACTGGTTTCTTTTAATTTACTGTTACCTGAGTTTATTCAGGATTTATATCCAACATTCCTTGACCAGAAATAGCTTGGGCAGACCAGAGTCTGAAGACCATGATTAAACTAATTGCAATTGTAAAGCCCAAAATAAAATAAATGTTTGAGTGAACAAGCAATATAAAATCCCTTTAGGGTTTTAGAATAGTTGTACACAAAAGGTGCAGTGAAAGAAGCCTTTTAGTAGCATCTGTTCTATTTTAATAGACAATACATGGCAGCTGGCATAACACCTCCAGTGACAAACACAGAATATTGGTTTTCTCTGTTTTCCTGATCTCAATACCCAAATGACTCTTGCAGTCCTCAGAACCTAATCTGGAACACTCTACATTCCAGAACAAAAAGGAGAAAGTTAGAGGTATGCAGTAAACCAGAATTTAATCATATCTCTCATTTACAGTCATGGTTCAAACTTTTCTCTCAATTTATCCTAGTGTCATTAGGAATACTATCCCACTTAGGGGCTGGTACAAGAATTTGACTACTAAGATGATCTCCAAGAATTGTAGAGTGACAACACCACAATTTTACAAAAAGTAGTATATGGGCTAATTTTAAGAAACCACATTTTCAACATTATTTCCATTCAAGCTGTAAACCAATGGAAACAGGCATTTTTATGCTTTGCCATGTTACAGAGTTTCTGTCCAAAAGGCAAGTCATAAGGGCAGAAATGTAACTTACTTAAAACAGAATTCTGTGTTTTGAAAACAGTCCTCCTCTTCCCCAGTCTCATTGTTCCACCCATATCTCCAGGATTGTGTTCTGGCATGTCAATAACCTGCAGAGAAAAATTGTTTAAACACTATTCCATCCAACAAAGAAAAAAAAACAACACCTATGTAACAATTGTGTAACAGGTTGCATAGATTTATAAATGGTAACATTAGTTTTTCCTGCAAGCATTCTCCATTATGAATTCTCTTTGGTTTTCCTAACACTTTGTTCTAAGTATTGGGACTGTAATAAACTAATGATATTAACTAACTGGTGCAAAAATTTTTCATTTAATATTAAGATCAACAAAAGCAATTTATTAATTCCTTATTTTAGTTTTTGGGGTGGAAAAATCCTTTCTTTTAAAAGAGATACCAAAATATTAGCAATAGGATAGTTCTACCAAAAGCTGTTCTTGGTGCTATAGGAGTACACAGATTTTTAAAAACTGATAAATTCACAGACAAAAGAAGTCCACCAAGTGATAAAGAACTCTCTCTGAAAAAGCAAGTCCCTGAAGCACACAGTGATAGATGCTGAAAGATTATCCAGGGTAAATATTCCTGTATAGTAGGCCCTTCCTTATATTGTTCTTTATACACATTCTTTCTTAGCCTAAGAGACAGAAATAGCTGTCTTATCAAGATGGCAGAAGTCCTCCTTTTTGGGAAGTGGGGAGAAGAGTGAATGGAAAAGACAGCACTTGTAAGAAGACTATTGCCTAGTGTTGTAGAAGCAGAGTAGTAAAAGAGATTGACTCCAACATGTGTGTGCCACACGTAAATTAATTTATCACAGCAACAAAATGGAAAAACATTCCCCCCAATTCACCTTTACTACAGGGTTTCTCAGATTGCCTAAGAATCCACAAAATACTGGATTGTCTTGTATCAAGAATATGCTGTCTAATACAACATTTAAAGAAGAGAATATACAAACATTATTTTTGAGGACTGAAAAGGATAGGACAAATGGCTGCTACGTGGCTCAAGTGGAATCCGGAGGATGCAAGAAATTATGGTTTAAAGGAAGGAGTGTGCCTAGTTTTGCTCAGTTTTAAAAATCCTGCTGGGCCTCAAAATCATGTTTAGAGGGAGTCTGTCTCTGAGACATAAAACAGTTCAAAAATATAGAAACATGAACTGAAACTACAGCCTACATACTCAGATTCACAAACAGTCAATGAGGAATGTAACTGACAAAGGTTCTAAAATACATGTATTCACACATATGGGTAATCTGGAATTAGATTTTTATTAACCTTTATTTGCCCTCTGGGAGTAATGGAAACAACTTCTGATGATACACTACAGAAAGTGAAGTTATTCAATTTAGAAGGGACAGTGGCAAGTGCTTAGCCTTTGGCTTTATGCCAATGCATTTCAGCTGTGCAATTATCTCTGGATAACATTATACCTTCAAAAAGGTATTTATAAACTATATACTCATTATAAAATGTCACGAGCAGGACTTGTGATCAAAACAGTGGGACATTACAAATCCTCTAATTACATCTCAAATCATGAAGGTGAGGACTACGAAGCATATTCAGCTAAAAAATCTCATTAACTAAAAAAAAACCTTAAAATTTTAGAAGTCATTCACTAAATCCTTATGACTTCAAATATATGAGATTGTCTGCATTTACTTTATTTCCTTACATTTACTTTATTTCCTTATATTTACTTTATTTCCTTACATTTACTTTTTTCCTGAAATAGTGGCCATAAAAACACACAGGACATGAGAAACAGGATGTATAAAGCAGAACGTGTGTAAACATCAAAACCTTTACTCTCTGAAATCAAACAGAAAACTTTTCCATGAGGTGTTATTCATTTCCCTAACACCCATACTTTGTGCTCCTGACTCTTGTCAAATGGAGATTGAATGGTAACATGCAGCTATCAAGTATTTCAAGTACATGCTTCACTTCCAATTACAAAAATTTCACATTAAGAGCTGTTTAATGAATACTTGCAGCTGACAAGAAAAATGAGGAGAGTTTTGTTTGTTTATTTGTGTTTTCTTAAGTTTGGAGGCTCTGACTCTGTATCTTCCTTTTCAATGTGCTCTTTGACTCTGATCAGCTTCAGCAACTACCACAGCACAACCCTCAAGGTTTATATATTACATGAGTTTCTCTGTGCAAGCAGCTTTCAAAAGCAACATGGCACTGCTGCCCTACAGCCCAAGGACAGCAATAAGCATCAAAAAAAAGTAACTCATATTAAGGAAAATTTTGCCATATTTTACAGAATTTATTTGATCAAGGACAAACCTTCAAGTGGTGGTTATTTTGAACAATTCTGCAACTGAATAGATTCTTCAAAGAGTTTATGCTTCCTGTCACAGAATAAATCAGCTCTTACTATGCATTAGTGCTTTGAAGAGCAGAGAACAGCATAAAACAGGAGGCACCACAAGCAAAAAAGCATCAGTAGGGAGGGTGCAAGAAGAGATATGGCATTAATTAGGTCTTTCTTACTCAAATCTCTAGAAACTGCCAACACTACAGGGATTTTACAGAGATCACATACTACACACTGGACAGCCCATATGAAATGAATCACTCTGACAGAACACAAAAGCATATTTTAGATAGAAACCAGTTTGATCAGTATTAAATCATGCTACTGATGAATAATGACTTTAACTACCCATGAACTGCAATCTTCTTTCAGAAGATTGGATTGTTTCATTGTTGTTAGGAAATGCATAAAAGCTAACAAGAAAACCTCTCAAGCCCAGACACTCAGCTCAGAGTGACCAAGGCTCTGAAAACCCAATACCTAGCATTTTAATCATCACTCCAGGATCATTAGGTTTTGTCTTTGTTTTGCCTTATGATCTGCAATGCCATTTTGAGAAATACATCTACCTTGGTTACCTTCAGGGACAGAGTGTGGGTCTCTTTGGGATTTTTGGTGGGGTTTAGTTTGTTTTTTGTTTGGCTTTTTTGTGTTTTGTTGTTTTTTGGTGGGGGAAGAGAATATTACTTGATTTGAATAACTCATTGCCAAGTCAGTTGTGGAAGCAGGTTTTTAATGTTTTTTGCCTTTTTACTCTGCCCTTGTCTGCTGAGCAAATGATTTGTCACTACTAAAATAAATTGCTATACATGTAAGCATAGCATCAGGAGAAGCTCCAATCCTAAAGATTAACTGAAAACTGAAAAGAGGCTTTAAGACACTCGGCACACAAGAGATGTGCAGAGGGAAAGCTGACAGGAGCAGGGAATACAGAGACAAGTACTGATGAATATTAATCCCTGCTGAACACAGCTATGAAAAGAGCTCAGGCACACAAACTGACAAGGACTCAACCCAAGCTAGAGGAACCCATTCTTTTACTGACTCTTTCATCATTCCTCTGCAGGACTAGTCAGTACTTGCTAGATTCAATCTTATCTGTTTTAATCAGTTCCTCAGTAAACAGACCCAGCCACCTACAAATGGTATGTTTACACTAAAATTTTAGAAAAAAAAAACAGAACAAACATTTTAAATAAAAAATTCACAGATGCAATACAGAGTAGTATTGGCAGCTTCCAACTTGGCATGTAAATCTTTCCCTGTTCATGCAAAACCAGGGTTTAAACATTTTCAAGTATTGAAAGAAGGTGCAAGGACCACATATCTGCCAGAATTTTTTATTCCCTTGTCCCCCCAAAGATATCCTATTTCCAAGCAAACCCCACTACTGCTCACCTGCCTAAAGCACTCAGTCCCCTAGGACAGAACTAGTTGCAACAAAGGCACTTGCAGATTTCAGACTACTCAGTGCTCCTTTACTCTGACTGAAGTAATGTTTTCAAAAAGATGACCACCATCATGTATAAGATCAAAGCAGAAATCATCAGCTGATTCATACAGCTACACAGTGATAGGAGTAACCAGTTTGAAAAATGCTGCCATCTACTCTCTTCACTAAACTACAGCATAGTATTCTAATATCCCGAGAAATGACAGCTTAGTTTTCTTAAACTCTTAAAATCCCATAGCATGTTACTGTCAACCATTTTCCACTTTGGGCAATCTTCTTTTCCAGAGATTTGTTGTTTCCCATCTTACAATTAAGTAATCCTAGAGTATTTATTTAATTAAAGCCAAAAAACACTCTAAGAAGGATACTGCCTTAATAAGCAGAAATCCTGGTACAGAATGTTTGGTAATATTTTATTCAGAAAAAGTCATAAAGGGTGTAACTTCTTTTTCAAACAGTGCTTACTCACTCATAAGCATAGTGCAGTGAACTCAGAAAGCTAATGGAGATGCTGATATGCAAAGCCCTTATAGATATTGCTTAACAGTATTTTAGAAGTCATTCTAGTTATTCCAGCCACATGTCCCTGAGTCATCTTAAAACCTTAAGCAGAAATTTTCTGAATGTTAGTGTTAGCAAAGGGAAGAGGGTGACACAGTGCTGGCTACAGAAATGCACTGAACTTTCAGTCATGCCATGCCATGCCACAAAGAGCAGGATTTTCCGCAGATGGGGATAATTAAAAAGAAGTGAAAAGCATTCTCAGGCTTTGGAATGTTTCAGCTCATATGACAATTAATGACCAAATACTCACTGATTTCACTTCAGAAAGATCAGTACATCTGTAGCTAGGAGAAATCCTTCCCTTTCTAACCAAGCAAACCCCACCACTGCTCACCTGTCTAAAGCACTCAGCCCCCCAGAACAGAACTAGTTGCAAATTAAATGATTGCTTGTAGATGAAATTTTGCCCTTATCAAATTCACTTAAATCCACATGAGGTATATCAGAAAGAGGAAAGCATGAAGTATATCTGTGTGTCTGAGCATTCTAAAGCAGAGGGAAGAACCTAGATAGGGAAACAGAGCTTGGTGCTCTCTTCATCAAACACCCTAGCCACAAAGATGAGACAGGAATAATGGCAAACACAGCCTGCGATAGTTTAAACTGCAGTACACAAAATAGCCAAGGCAATGTGAGACTGTCCTTAGCAGACACAAAGCACAGCATACATTTTACCCTCCAAACTGTCCACTCTGTTTTGTACTTCCTCTACCCTGAGCAAACATCCAATCCACTTATTTCTCACTCATTAACAATGTAGTGTTAGTTAGAATCATTTCATTATCACTTCTCTCTTCCTTCAGGAAAATTGCTTACTTCAAGGAAAGTAAGTAGAAAAATTGCTTATTTGTGCTCAGTACTCCAGGTCTTCACTGAGGAGAATTTCTGGCAATGTTCAATACCAAGATCTACTCTGTCCTAGTATTTCTTGAAGAAATTCTGCTCATCTGCCATAAAAATATCCTTAAAGGAAAGATGAGGAGAACTAGCAACTGTTTTCCACTCCATTTTCCTAACATAATCAGACCACTTCAGACTTGTAAGTAAGATTGCCTGGCTTGCAGCAACTGATCCTTGTCACAGAACAGTGTCACCAATCATACTGATACCCTCTTCATCTTCCAGATCTTCCTAGTGGTGATTTGGTACTTGATGATCAGGACACAAATAAAGCCTTTTTTTATTTTTTTTTCAGAAAGGCAGTGAGTGGGCAGCAAGCAAAAAACAATTCTAGATTGCCCTATTTAATTTTTATTCTACTTGGAAGGTTCTTTTGTTGTGGTATAAAGTTTTCCAGCTAACTTCAGAGCTGAGTAGTCCTCCCTGGCAAGGTCCTGCATCAGTTGAAAGATTTCTTTTGCATAATCTCTCTCAAATGCTAATCAGAACAGTAAGCCACAGTCATTTGTTTCTAATTGCTTTTTGCAAATGCTCCTCCTTTTTCAGGCCTGCCGAGACAGGTGTGGAGGCACCCTCACCACACAAATGCACTGAAATTGTGTGTGCACATGCTAAAACGTAACAGTTGTTGCAATGGAAATAAAATACTGTTTCTTTTACTTACTAGAGATGGAAAAGCATCCCACCAAAAGGATAGCCATTTGAATAGAAAAAATAAAGTAAAGTAATGGTACAATACAGGAGTTTGAAACTGAAAAAAATACACTTACTCAGAAAAAAATCCCTAATGTTTAACTAACTTCTAAGAACAAAAATTTAAAAAAAAACCCACAATACAATCCAAGATTCCAAGCAAAGGCAAAGTAGTGAGAAAATACCTGGAAATATTTTAAAGATATTTAAAGCATTAGGAGCTTTTATCCAATGATAAGCAAATCTTAAACTCTGGCAAGGTATTTTGCAGGTTGTGTATCTTTGGGGAAAAAAAAATCCTACTGAAGTTGTAGATAACTGCAGACAGTTATGAAAGTAAACATCACTCTACTCCCAGTGCCAAAATCTTGCGCCAATCTAATTTGTTTAACAAGCAGCTCAGCTGAGTCCACTCTGCAAAACCACATAAAATAACCAGCTCATGCCAACCTCTAACTTTTTTTGACGCAATTCATTCTCATGAGCAAGTCTATTTTCTTTTCAACTTGTCTTAAAAAACAAGCTGTAACTCTGTAGAAGTGTAGATACTGAGGGAATACAGATAATGAAGGCTAGAGATCTCATACTGATTTCCAGTATAGTCATGTTTCCTCCTACCTTCTCTCCCCTTCTTTGTTTTTGCATTTTGAAATGACATCTCACAAAGGATCACAACCAGGAACAACACTGTGCCATCTAAAGTGACTGCTTTTGGAAAGCAAGCAAGATCACTCAGTGTTCAAAAAGAGATTCGTATCTAATATGGAGATATCTTGGGATATCTTGGAATACTTTATATGCCTTTTTTTATTGCTCTCCTCCTTTCTTCCTCTTTCAAAGCTTCTGCTTTAGTTCAAATGTCATGCCAGTTCCCTTACCTCTACTATCTGGTAACATTCATTTCAAAAGCATACAAAATGAAAGGACCTATAGAACTGAAGTTGTCCACACCATTACTTAGTGGTCCTCTGATTTAATTTACTAATTTGAGACGTTCTAGTAACGATAATCTTATGGACTAATAGCAGAACAGAAATACTATCACAGAATTTCGAGGCAGAAAGCCTCTGGCACAATCACTGTCATTTTAACTACTACTGCTTATCTTCCATGGCATGCCCAAGACAGTAAAAGGACTGTGGCCTATCTGGTCTTTCATGCCTGTAACTCTTCCTGAATTACAGAGACCAGTCTTAAGGCTGGATATCTCATTAGGAAAAGCTCTAGAATGCTCTCCAGCAACAAGTAACAAGGACTTTCTTTCCCACATGAAGTCAACAGCAGTAGCCAAGATTACTTCCATGAGTCTTTATCCTCCTTCCCACATACACATCATAACATTCCAGCTGGAGAACTGCAAGAACTAAGGTAAGTGCTAAATATAATATAATGATAATCAAGGCATTGATTTTTAATTTTAGCATTTCCTAAGAATAATTTAAACTATATTAGAACAACAACAACAAAAAAAGACAGCACAGGAAGATAATTACAATGACACAACTTCAACAATTCAGATTGTCTTGAAAAAAATTACCTTGGTATTTTCATTACTGTCTATCCAACAACAGTACACATCTCATGCAAAAAAAAATAAAGAATTATACATATTAATATCACAGCAGAAATTAATTACCTTAATTACCACTGCCAGTCACTGCTGAGTCACTTTGAGTCACATGCTCTACATTACATTTAATAGTTTCCTGCTTGCACTCAGAAAAGCTTCAGTTGCCCAAAGATCATCTTGCCTGGAAGAATTTTAATTCTGCTAGATTTATGACCTACAATCCAAACATTTATTTCAAGCAGAAATCATGATGTTTTCCTTCTAAGCAGGATCCTTCCTCCTCACTTTGTCTGTTATGCCTCCTCCAAAAACCATATAAACATCACTGTACAGATCTTAATCTAATTCTGCACTCCTTGAGATCCTCCCCCTAGCACATTAATTCTAACTACCCTTCAACATCAAATGACAAGAATTCTTTGGGATTTGCTTTCCTTAATTGTATTTATAGAGGTATCAGGGCAAGTGGCTTGACCAGCTACATCTGTGCTACCTACATTTGCAGAGCTCAAATGTTAATCATTTCCTACCCCCACAAGGCACCAGTGAGCACCACTAGGATGCTTGGATTCAACTATGAGGTCCAGAGTTTACATGACAGTACAGATATACCTGTGCAGCTCTTGCTTGGTAATGGATCACAAAATCAGAATTGTAAATCTATGTATTCATTATTTGAGATTAATAGTACACTCTTAAAATATAATCAGATAGGCAGAGATATGTATGAGGAAAGAAGAAGAGAGAAGCACAGAGGATGTGCGTATGCATATGGAGAACCATTAGCAAAAAAGGCCAGAGAAGAGAAGAAATGGATCTTCAGATCATTTCTTATTTAGCAACAAGATGGTGAAAGCCTACAGGAAATGTTTGACCAATATTGTTTCTAAGAAAGTAACATCTATAGGATAAAGTCACCTCTATACCACGACAAATCAAGTAGGCATTCAATTAGCATGACATCAGCTGAATACACCCAGCATAATTCAAACATCCTCTGTGAAAATTGTGGGTGGCCAGGTACAGATCAGTCACCAGATAATACACTGATCCACTCAAATGCTACAAATGTTTACCAAGCAACTAGCAAGAGATATTGCCACACAGCGAAAGCTCCAGGCTGTGTTACCAACCAGCACAGTATGCACACAACATGCAGCTAGCTCTCACACAAAGCAGCACAGAACAGCCACAACCTCACAAGGAAGGAAGGAAGGTGCGACCGGCAGGAAGGAAGGGAGGAAGGAAGGAAGGTGCGACCGGCAGGAAGGAAGGGAGGAAGGTGCGACCGGCAGGAAGAAAAGCAAAAAGCAATGCCTTTCTGTGTTGAAGGCCAGACTATTAACTAACTTTCACTTTATGAGACGTAAAATAAATCAAACTGGCTCTAAGGTTGTAGCTTAAATCCAACTTATTTTCTAGTTGGGTTCCTCATGAGCACAACTGAGAAATGAGTTATGACTGACATGGACGATTTGCTAATTTCAGTTTAGAACAAAATGTAAATCTACTTCTTTGAAGTTCTGTTTTACAGTTGTTTATAAGATGCTCATTTAATGCATTTGTGTCAACTGGGAACTTCCAAAATATTACCGTTACTTTTTGAATTTATTTTAATTTGGCTTTAATTTAGTAATTACATCAGATAATTAGAAACAAGCACAGATGAGAAATTTGTGTGCCAAAAGTAAAGCCATTACTTTATAACATCATTTTTGCTGTATTTCACATTGGTAATGAAATGTATCCAGACCACCACTAATAATCTAATTTTTACATGGCATAACACACTTGCACAAGACTGCGCACTGGTCCACATGGTCAAAAATTCAACATGCTCATTCTCCAGGTTCCTGCTGTTTAATGTAAAAGGCACAATTTTTTTAGACAGAGAAGCCTGAGCTCAGGATTATCCATCTTCCTCATATGCACACAAAGAGAACCAAGAGTATCCTATCACATCACCATACCATCTTGAGTTGTAGGCTTCCTTGAAAAGTGTCACTAACTCATATTATCTCAGGTCCCCTTCTATCAAATCTTATTAAAGAAACTGTAAGAATACGTAATGGATTAAGCCCTTCCAGGATGGAACCAACCAGATGTGTCATTCCTAACTCACTAGTAGTATTATTACATTGACAGACAGTAGTCCTGGACTTGCCAGAAAACAGATTATAAGTATTCCTAGGCAAGAAAAAAGGCTGCACAAAGGCGTTTCTTACTAGCATTTTCACAATCTGAGGTTTAGGCACCTCAGTGCCAAGTAATTCCTAGATTATGTGCCCCTCTGGTTTATGAGACGCACCTCTAGACCTCTTTTGAGTAGTCCATCAGGTTTGTATTGTTTAAAGAAATAATTATGCTTTGTAAACAATCTCTTCATCAATTTGGTTTTCAGGATGAACAAGGATTTTCAGGTACAGCTGAGGCATTTAGAGAGTCAAGGCATCTCCGAGGCCAGAGAGATGACTTAATCTCACCACAGAAGTAATGAACTTGCCAGTTCCCCTTGTACAGCATTGCCTTTCTTATAATTATTTTGTCCTACCTGAAACTCAGCAAAATGTCATGCCTCCATCAGTCCATATGTGCTTTGCTGGAATGGAGATCTACACATTTTTGATCACTCTTAAGAATTCCAAAAAGCAAATTAGTTTAGAAAGGAACAAACAGTTTTAAGTTTTTAGTAACTACACTAACTATAAATTTCAGCTGTGGGAACAATGACCTTACTGCACTGCTGCATGGGTCAAGGTTCATAAAGTGGAAGGATAAAACCTCATCTCAAAACACATTCTCCCGCAAAACTCTCTCACATAACACAGAATATCTTAACACAAGGACTTTCAGCAATGTAAGAGTTTGTGTGCCAGAGGTGTACATAAGACAGCAAAAGCTGACACATATAGCTACAATGAATAACACATCACCAATTTAAAGGTGACTACAAACAATGCATCCTATTAAAACATTCATTCCTCTAGCAGCCACACCCAGTCCCATTTCGGGAGACACTTTCAACATCTCATTAGGTATGTGTCACAAGTGAGGGCCTGGAAGAAACTCTTGTCAGGATAACCCATATAGTTCACGTTTAATTTGTGAGAGGAGACAACCCTTTTACAAGTCACCACTGGTAGTTCTACAGTGGCAATTTTAACCTAAGGAATGCATCAGCTCTGACACATAAAGGATTTTACAACCCATCTTCAACTTCCACCAAACAGTTCCATACCTCAAAGCAATGCCAGGTACAGTGGCTGCAGTGCAATTTTCTGAACTTCTCACCCATAATTGTTTGATCTTTTTCAGAAAAAATTTTAATTGGATGTTCCTTCTTTCTCACTCTGTCCTTTGCCTCCTCCCAGACTGAGAGCAAGAACTCAAGACACTGGCAACATTGAGAAATTCTATCACAGTTCCCCTGGCACTGGAAGAGCCTTCCCAGGGAGGTG
This sequence comes from Bucco capensis, assembly GCA_013396975.1. NCBI lineage: Eukaryota > Metazoa > Chordata > Aves > Piciformes > Bucconidae > Bucco > Bucco capensis. The sequence continues at coordinate 42,790 of VWZO01016425.1, forward strand.
GTTGAGTCACCATCTCTGGATGTGTTTAAGAAACGTGTAGATGTGGTGCTCCAGGACATGCTCTAGTGAGGGCAGGGGTTGTGTGGTGGTGGTTTTCTTGGTTGTGTTTTTTGTTTTGATGGTGGGGTGTTTTGTGGGTTTTTTGGGTTTGGTGGGGGTGTTTTGGGTTGGACTCAGTGATCTGAGAGGTCATTTCCAGCCATGAATACTCTGTATGATTCTGTTTGCACTACAGAGTTAGTCTGCACATCTGCCAACATTGAAAAAGAACCCACGTAGTAGACTGACTATCAGTATCCCAACTTTAAAGCCTTTTCCTTTTTGCAGACAGTGAAACAACAAAGAGGACTGCAAGTTGCAGGAGTGATTGTCTGCAGAGCTCACCAAAGCCCTTCTAGCACATCACGGTAACAGCAGACAGCAGATGTGGCTTTCCTTTTATTATTTGCAAACTATCTGCAGTGCAACTGTTTCAAAAACCATATACCTGCTGATTCATACTTAGCTGTGCATATCCCATGTGTAACTTCAGATACAGCATGGAGACTGGTATTTTACAACAGGCACAGATAGCTGCACATTCTTTATACTAGCATAAGTTGTGTAGAAACAACGCTCTGCTTCTGTACTCAGTGAGAAATCAAACTTATTTGACACCTGTGCAATATTTCTTTGCAAATCAGACAAGGAACTATATGTTCCATAGAGTCCCTAATCCAGCTCAATTTTACTTACATTGTCCCATTATCTTTTTCCACTTGCACTCCAGAAAGTAAGCAAAGTAACTGAAGTTAACAAAAGGCTTTGATCTTGTGACTAACATCTGGAAGCTAGAGATGGTGCACAGGCAGTTTACAAGTAGAAGTGAATACCAAGGACAAAACCACCTCCTGCTTTTTCTTTCCAATTACATTACAGCCAGCTTCACCTTGACAGTAGACATTTCCATACTGCACTCAGGCTGTAACATAAGCCTCACAGAGATTCCTCAACTAGCTTTAAACAGTTGGGCTTCCATACAAGTAACAGTGGTGCTGCTAGAATAAAATACATGAAAGAAGATGGAAAAATACTGGAGGGTTAGGGCGTTAACCCATCAGCAGAGGATTAAACAGGATGGCTGAGATAGTTTCTGCCCTCAGGTGACAGCCTCACCCCTGTGGTGCCCTGTCCCTTCCAACAGTGTCAGTGAATGGCACAGAAATCCACTTGTAGACCAACCCAATTTATAGTCCAGTGCATTAAGGTAAACAAGGAGCACAGAGTCACATACTATTCATCAGTGGTGGCAGGAAGGATGTGACAAGGGCAAAAGAGATCACCTGAGTTACCATCCCACTTAATCCATCAATAAACATGCATGAAGACCATGTGACGAGGATTCCATAAGCTTCACAACTCCTACCACTAGCAGGAGTGCCCAGACATCTGTCATCCCTGCAGCTTGTGTTCTCTTACTCTCCAATGTGATTGGAATTGCTTGCTCCGAATAGGCTAGCAAACCAGTTTACTAGGGCAATACTCAGCAATAGCTAATTCTGAGTGAATATTGAATCTGCAGACACTATGACTGAATGAAAACTACACACAATCGTAACAGGGACATGTGTGTGCCCTAAACAGAATTGTAATTCATCATCAGCTTAGTTCTTTTTTGCTAATGGCTTTAAACTACAATAAAAATGTCAATTCCAAAAGGATACAGTGCCTACTAACATGATTTCTCTAGTCCAGGGCAAATCCAATTGAATTATGTCATAAACTGTAGAAAATATATATTTTCATACATCCAAGAAAGAGCAGCAAAACACTGTGACCCAAGCTGGACTGCTGTGTCTAACACTGGGAGTCACTCTGTAGAGACATCAAAGCTTGGGACCAAGTGCTGTTCTTCAGCATAGATAAATGCTGATATCTGCTAGACATGCATCATCTAACAGTGGCAACAGCAACGTATTAGCTTCTCCTATTTTTGTTTGAATTCCTGGTCACCAACCAGAATTCCTTATGCCTGGACATCATTCTGCCATTGCTGGGTTGTGCTAGGGCCTGTCAAACTGAGTTCTTTGCTGATTCTGATACCAAGTTCAGAGATGCCACACAAACAACTGGAGGAAGGCACTGCAGTCTAAATGAAAGAGAAAAGGACAATAGAGCTGGAAGATCAAACTACAAGTTCCAACTCTGCCCCTGTCATTCAGATAGCCTCTTAGAGATTACAGTGCTTGTGACTAAAGCTGAGCTGAGCAGACTGGACTCATCCTCAGATTTGACACTCAACTCTTGTGCAACTTTCAAGAAGGTCACCTAAATTTTCAGACATTGGTCTCTCACTTCCATGGGAAGATGTTTCAGTAAAACTGGTTATGCCATTTTGCAATTAGGTTGTGTTCTTTAATGAACCCTTAAATTAGCAAGGCTATCGTGCTGAATTCCTTGAGTTGCGATCCCTCGAAATGCAATTCTTCTACGCTACTAAGCATCTTACTACTACATCTTCAAGACAAGGAAGTGCCTTTGGTACAAGACATTTGAATGTTGTTTTTTTAAGTTTTGCAAATACTGTAATGTCAACATTACACATCAGGCACACCAGCTTCCTGACATTGCTTCCAAAAGGGACGAAGCAGTAAGCATGGTGAGGCTACCACAGGAAGGGGCTCTAGACAAGAAGAATTAACAGATGGCAAGCAGAAACTTTAGCAGATCACCTGGTCATGCACTACTACTAAAATTTCACCATCAGATATTGGGGTTTTATTTTGTTTGAGGAAAGGAAAAGGACTTAAGATTATATTATTGTCATGAATGAACATAAGAGTTCATGATCCAGTTTAGTGTATATGATTTGCCTGTACAACGCATTCTAGACCAGGACTTCCAGACTTGCTTGAACTGCTACCACCATCTATTGCAGGAGCAGCAGAGGTTTTGCTAATGACAGCAAAATGACAGCTGCAGCTCCTGACTTTTGTTGAGGCAAAAAGCAAACATAGGAGAAAGCACATTTCCAGATTCATCCCTTAGTTGGATGGCACAAAGTTCTCTGACCCTCAAGCTAATGCCAAGCTTTTGCACTGAGTTTGAAATCAGTATATCTGTCCTCCCCACAATAAGCTTGAAATAAAGTGTCAAGAAACTTGACAAAATCTTCCACTATTAAAGATCTGAGACCTGCCACCTCCCTGTAAAACAACATAGAGGTTCTCTTCATCAGCTGTTTTAGGCACTATTTAGATTTGCAACATCGTGAGTGCCCAGAGTGGTGAACAAGCTGTACAGCTCTGGACACAGCATCTTAAGCAGAATGAGAACCAACTGGAGAAAGTCAAGAATAAATGAGTCCATCCAAGAAGCAGGAATCACAAGGACTAAACTAGCAAGGATTTCTGAAACAAGAAAGGACAGGGGATTTCCCTGGTATATTAAATGGCAAAGGGAAGAATGAATTATATGATCTCTGAAGGACTGATGCCCTTCTCCCTGACACTTTTTGAACTGAATATAAGCACATGCAAGTAGGCTGTTAATGCAAGGTGTATATCTACCGATTCATCCAGCAAAGCTTTCCTAGTCTTCTCAGGAAACCATCTTCTTACCTGTCACAGAACCCTAGACCCATATACCTGCAGTTCCAAAAGCACCCCTTCCAACCCAGCCATCTCCTACAGCCCCATAAAGCTCTTGGCTCAGAGTCATAAGTGATGCAATGATGATTGATTCTCAATAAGTTATGCATAGGGTGAAAGATCTAGTAAGTGAGCCTGGAGCTAAGCACAACAACAAAAAAAATGACAAGTAGACATCAGGCAGATTAGAAACCACAGCTAGAGCCAGGAACTCAGCAGTTGCAAAACCAACAGTATCATGAAGCATCAACCACAGGCTACGTATCAACCAAAAATGGCCCACAGACAGTCAACGGATCATGATTTCAGAACACCGTTATCAAGGTGTTCCCAAGAAGGAATTGCTTTTAGAATCTTAGATTCACATTCATTTAGAGTACTTCAGTCTTTTTCCATTTACATAAGAGTGTTTTGATTCATAATAGTAGCAACCAAAATTCTATGCCAGAGGAAATGATCACCCTCCTGTGCTAAGATATACCACAAAGTCTGGAGAATTGGCTTTGGCATTGGTGATTATCAACTCCCACAAAAGCAAGTAGCTTCATATTTTATTTATCTGGATCTTTTTAAAACAAATTTATATTTAATATTTCTCCAAAGTCCATTATAGTTACAAATGCTACACATATCCCCATAGGAGGTTTTTCTCAGGCTTCTTTGGGTGTGGTACATCTTGAAGTCTAAAATACACAAATATAAGAGAGAAACTCTCCACGATGGCCTATAAAGTCCAAGTAAACTTACACCAAGTGCAGTGGTGGATGCTGATGCTGACCCAGTTCAGAGATAAAAAAAAAAATAATTACTTCTACTGCTAAAGTATCCTATTCCTTTGACTATTGAAAACACAAAACTAGCTCACTGACTCAATGACAAATGCTGGTTTCATAATTAGGGTGGAGCATGCAAGCAACTATAAAGATTGCTCCTGTCTGAGACTCTCATTTCTACTGGATACATTTGAAAGGTCTGGATTTTGAGTGAGGTAAGCATAACAAACATATTGGGTGTTTAAAATCTTTGAACCTAACTTAGATTATTTTTGTTTCTTGGGAGAGTTGATCCAATTTTATAGAAAAAACAAACCTCTTTTCATCTAGGTTAGTAATTAATCATTTCACGTGGTTAGTAAACCAAGGAACAGGGTGTCAGATGCATTTCAAAATTCTGATGCACAGGACTGTTATTGTCTGCTTTGTTTGCAGTTACTCTTCAAGGCAACATCTGAGAAACATGGAAAATTTACTCAATGATAACCTTCTGAAGTACTTTACCCAGTATGCTTTAATGGAAGGAAGCACCAGTGCATTGTCCATTCCTGGGCTGAAAAATCTACTTCAGAATCAATTTGCACAGTACCTGAAGGTAAATTGCACTCATATTCATTCTGCTTCCTATGAAATGGGTAGGGAAAAGGGAATACAGGCAGTGAAGTTGCAAGGCAGTTTATTACTTACTATTTCTTAGATTAGCTATTAGGAAGAAATTCTTTACTGTGAGGGTGATGAGGCACTGGAACACATTGACCAGAGATGTTCTGGATACCTCATTCCTGGAAGTGTTCAAGGCCAGGTTGGATGGGGCCAGGTTGGAAGGTGTCCCTCAGGAGGGTTGGAACTACATGACCTTTAAGGTCCCTTCCAACCCAAACAATTCTACGATTCTATCATTATTGTCCCCAAAGGTTCCACTCCAGAAATAATTCTTAAATAAGGATTGGCTTATAAAACTTCATTCACATAAATGAACTGCAGCTCCAAGACAATATCAAAGTAGGGAGCTTACAACAAAGCCCTATTCAATAAAATGCAAATATCTAGAATATTGCATCTGAGTCTTACCAAATATGATTTGCTTGTTTAATCTAAATACTAAATCTTGATTCTAGAATATATATAGAAAAATCTACAAGCTAAGTAAAACAGTAGGACAAATTTAAAAATAAGAGATAGGAGCCAATTTCTATCTGGACTAAATTCCCATCATCACAAAGTAAAAGAAAGTTTGCCATTACAGAAAGATGTCAAGTGAAGAAAAGAGATGCCAGCAAGCCAGAGAGAGAAATACCCATTTCCTGTAGCTAGGAAAAAAAATCTAGCTTCTGATTTCGTATGTATTCTCTGCCAGATCTTTTCTAAACTGCATTAGGACTCAATTTAGAGTCTTTTGTCAGACAAATCCTTAAATACTGTGTTTTGGATAGCTGACAAATGCAATTTTTGCTAAAGGTCTGAAAGAAGTTCCACCTCAATAGAAAAATCCAGTATTTTGAGAACTACAGTAATCCAGTTTAGTCATTTAATTAACATGAAGGATCTTATTAAAAAACAAAACAAACAAAAATCTAATAAAATACAAAGGTTTTTTTCTTAAAAAACATGTCAGAAATAACTTGCAAAAAATTAATAGGAAATGTGATGGCAAATATGTTTTTTTATACTAGCTGTAGACAATTGTCAATTGACAATTTAGCACCATAACCATTTTCTTAGACACATGGAAATTGAAGTGTTCAGAAAAAGCAATGCTGATGTCTTCTGTTTGGCTATCAGACATTTTCCACACATCTACTCTGTTTGCAGAAATATACAGGACCATAATAAATCAACATAAAAGCAGGACAGAACATTACAAAACATACACATAAAGTATGAAGAAAGAAAACATGTTTTTAAATTTAATTTATAAAACAAAACTGGTTATATAGTATTTAACCAACCTGATCAGAGATATTAGAATAATCACTGCCTCAGTATGGTACATGCACTCATACCAGAGCCAACAAATAAAAAGACCTAATAATCTAAACTAGATTCAGCGTATTAGCAAGATTTTCTCAACAGTGAATACAGTATTCCTAGTAAATAGGGGAAAAAAAGAGGGAAAGAGAACCTCAGGTCCTGGTCCAAAGCCTAATGAAAGTAGCAACACATTTTCAGTCAGTGTATGCAAGGCCCAAATTAGTACTTAATAAAGCAGTAAGATGTATGCATTTTAATTTTTATTGGTGACTATATTTCAGCTATTTCATCTGCACCATTTTCTAAATTCCATATTTACCTGCAAGACTGAAGTAACCTCTCTGAGTAACACTTTATACTTCTCATCATATCTTTGTTAACATTTTTGGCAGGCAATAGCAGGGACTGTATTTCTAGTTTAACCAGTAAAACTGGCAAATACAACACTATCAGTAACACCTTCAAGTAACGCTAACTATTAAGTGACTGGATCATTCTTGGCAATATGCCTATTAGGAAAATAAAGAATAAGGCAATCTATTTACTTTTTTTTCCTTAAATTCTTTTCTTACACAAACAGGATACATTCTCACTTGATAACATCATTAAATCATTGGACAAAAATAATGATGGAAGTATCAGCTTTGATGAGTTTGTGATGCTTGTAAAAAAGATAACTGGTACAGGACAATAAGGCATCTGCAAGAATGAATCTCACTGCTTTGGAGAAGAGCCTGGCATTCATGTCCATTACACGGACCCCTAAACCCACAGATTTGTTATGATATCAAAATGTACCCAATAAAGATTTAACATATAACAAAGTATGTCTTGTATTTTGTGTCCTGCACATTTACTAGCCATGCTTTCCAGCTAAGCTGCCTCACAGCTAGTTCAGAACCATGCCTTTCTATTTCACACTACATTTAAGAAAGCTCATTTAACAAACCCTGCTTTACCCCAGCTATTATTTGGAACTCTAGAGCAACTAACATCAAATGGTTTCCAAAACACACAAAAGGAAAGATGTATCGTTCCATTTCAGGAATGTCCTCTACTGTATACTATCCAATACTCCTCCCAGTTTAGTTTCATCATTCACATAAAACACTCCCACACAGTAAACAGTTCAATTTTTTTAAAACATACTTATATTCAACAACAATGCAACAATGCTAAGCCTGATGACTGTAATGTTACACGTTCATTTTAAATTATATTTACCTAAGTATGTACTTTTTTTAATAACTCTTGTAAATGAGAATATATAAGTATATATAGGAATTGTGTGATTGCTGTTGCAATTAAAATACTCATACTTATTTGATTCTGTTTTAACAGTTTCATTGCATGATTCCCTGTGACAGATTTTCACACATAAAATTCATGTGCTTTATTATTTACTTTAAGAGGAAACTAGTGAAAAAGAAATCAGAAGAATGGAAATGTTGAAGACAAGTAATTCAGTGTATTAGGCACTAATCCTGCTAGAGAATTTGGAATTTTGGACTGAATTTTAACACCAACATCAACCATTATCCTGATAAATCAGTTAGATCCCAGAGTTGCTTAAAGACTTAAAAGACTTAATTGCAACGCCTATCAAGTGTACTCAAGATCCCAGACTACAGTGGTTCTTATCCCTGAATTTCTCCTCCATGAACTGAAGAATTAAGTATTCCACACCAGTGGTGCTTAAATAGAAGCCTCAAAAAATCATGACACTTAAACTTGATACATATGTTCTAGCAGGCTCCTGGGCCATTTTTTTCTAGGTTATGAAAAAAAATTCTAAATTAACAATATGCTTTGATTTCAAAACTAAATATACACCACACACTTGCTTACTAAGCTAAATTAGCTACTTTGCACACCTAAGTAAAATCACAGAACATTAGGAGGTGCATGTATTTTTCTTTTCAACTGTTAGACAATCTTAGAAAGTGTGGAATTCAATCAGGTTACTAAACATACTAAATAGGAAAAGTGGACATCAAGAAACAAACATGTTTTAAGAGTGTCACCTACTGGCAAAATCCACTTCTGCACAATTTCTTGAGTTTATAGAAAATGCACTTATTTTATCTGGCGTAATATCTGAAGTGAGGTCATGAAGAACAAGTGTCACAATTAAAATTAGCTTTTCTACATTTAAAAAAACTGTGTTAGAATTACTTCTGGAGAAAGTCCTTTTTTTGTGGAAAAGCATTAGATGCAGTTGCAATAAAAGTGACAAATATAAATCCAAGTTTAATAGCAGAGGAAGATGAATGGAACAAAACATGTAACTCTTATGTGACGCAGTGAATGCTGCTCAACAGCAGTTTACAGACTACACAGTTTCCCTTTAAGGAGTTAATTTTCAAATTATCATTTGCAACAGAAAACTCACAGTAAGCTCTCAAACAAATGCATTACTTTTCTGAACAGCTATCTTCCTGCAAAGAACAATAACAATTTATCTATCATTATTAGCCAAAAGGCTAGAAAGTAAAGCAGAAAGCTTAAGAACGTATAACGGGAACATGATCTGCAAATAAAATAATCAACCAGGATGAGATGAAAACCTTGAAGGACTGTGATCAGTGTTCACATACCTCCTTCATTTTCCCTCCTGAAATCAAATTCATGTTAAAGAGGAATTGAAGCCAAAACTTTAAGGTAGTATTTTGATAGAGTAAATGTTATGGCCAGATGAATACAGGTAACTACCATATCAGAGGTCTTTATTCTTCAGTGCACCCCTTTTTAATTTTAGCCTAACTGAAAAAAAAAATAACTTCACACCCTCAAATATAGCTTGTAAATCACACCTTATGAATACTGCCAAATTCTAGGTCTCATTTCCTTTAAATTTTTATCACATTGGTATTCAGTTTCCAATTTCAGTTTCAAATTCCTTTTCCCTACAGAATGTTAAAAACACAGTTTTGCCCGGTTTACATTATTAAGTCATTAAGTTCCCTTTTTTATATGCAGAGAACACTATTTTTTCCCCACGGTATTTGAAATCCTAACTCTACAATACTTGCAGTCATTTACATGCCAATATGATTGATATCAATATTCCCCAAAACAACAATATAGTGCTTCTCATGGGTGCTTTTGCAGAATGCAGGTTGAGCAACACTGTTGTAAAGACAGCCAGTAGGAATAGATGAACAAGTAAAATGAAACAGAAAGTCAGCATTGCAGGCAACTCTCTACATTTTTAAGTTCAATTGTGAATTTGTTGTTGCTCAGAACAGCACAAGTCACAATCACAACTGCTTCATCACATAAAAACCTTTTACAATGCTCAAAACTTTTCACTAATGCAGACAATGTTTTTCTGCAGTCTAATAACCTGTGTTATTTTGATTGAGACACAGTTGCCAGTAATATAATTTCTCATTATTTCAGCCATCTGCTTTTTTCTTTGGAAGCCTAATTCTGAGTTACATGATTAGCTGACATTCTCAGGTTTTATTTCTAATTAAAGAAAGGTTTAAATTTCCATAGAGGTAGACAGAAGGAAAGCAAAGTAGACCAAGATATTTTATACATGTACTTCATAAGAAAATATCAAATTTGGCAAGTACAGTTCTGAGTATCTGAATGATCAGCAAATTAAGAAAGGATGTAAGTAGCTGCATATTTTACAGTTTATGGCCTTGAGTTCCCCTGCAGAACTACATATTTGATCTTTTGTCTTTCTTTTTCTTAAAAATAAAAGGAAATAGGACTAATGCTTCTAGAGTGCCTTTCTTCTCCCTCTTCCATTTGCAAAGGAGTAGAACCAGTATAAAAGTACACTGCTTTGGTCCTGAGTTAGGACTTAGTTGAACGACATAATAGCATCACAAGGTATTATCAGTGCTGATACAGTACTTCTAATTAACTTTATTGGATAAAGAAACATCTATATCAGTTTGGTAGCTCACAAGCTTCACTAATCTGTTTCTCTTCCAATCGTTTTTATTAATTTGCTATTATATACAATATCTAAACAGTTTTTAGCACAAGATGGACTCTGATAAGACAGATTATTTAGCAATTATAATTATTGATAGTGCAAATATCCCATTGGAATGATTTACATGTGTTTCTTACCCAGAACTGAGATGTCAAGATCATATTAAGATGCTGAAATGTGACTGGCAATAACCAATTTCAAAACCTTAATGTAGCTCAGAACAGAAGAATATCCATCAAACATACTGGAAATATGCTGCTTTAACTGTAAACACTGCATTAATCTTCTATGACACTTAAAATTAAGAAAATAATGGAGTGACTGTATGTCCACATAAACATATGGCCTCTTTAACATACATACCTTGCTAGCCCTTGATTGCAAACTGCTTATCATTTAGTTAATTACTTGTGGAATAAATCTTTGTCCTAGATATATTGTACTAATACACAGTACAATTTAGGTAATAGAAGAACCTACCCAAAAATCCCAACAAAACTATTATGAAGGAAACTGATCCAGAAACAGTAGGTCTGTACAGGCAACACAGTTAATTTATCACTAGAATAGATGCTTATATCTCACACCAAGATACTACTTTATTTCTCAAACATATTTCTGTTCTTTTTCATTTTCTTAAAACCCCTCTCTTACTGATCATTTTTAACTTTTACTACTATGTCAATGTGCTACCACAGGAAGAACTTCACTCTAAAATTCTGCCATTGGCATATGATACACAGACAGCTCTACAGCACTGAAATTTTTCTCAGAAGGAAGACTGTGAGAAATAGGGGGGAGGAGGAATATAGTGGTTATTTATACTATTTATATAAAGGAAAGACAAGAGTTTTTCAACAGGTTTTCATATAATCCTTATCTTTTTATAAAAATTTATATTTTGATAATAGCTCTGTGCTACACTTTCATCATATTTTATTCTCTAGTAAGGTAAATCTAACCAATATTGTCTAATCCCAGCATCTGTCAAGGAAACTATCAGAAGAATTACAAAAACAAAGCTAATGTAAATCACTGAAGCAAGTAAGTGAAGGCAAAGGACTAGTCAAAGATAAAAGATTGGTTTTAAGCAATACTGAATAAGGACAGCAGATACCTCTTCATGTTCTACCACGTAAAAACACAGATAGAGCTTAATTTACACAGAGGTAACTCCAGTTGTACATTCACAGAACATAAGCAAAAAAAACCAACCAACACAGTACTTACAACAGGGGTTTTTGTGTCTGGGTCAAATTCTGTAGAATTTGCATCTGAAATAGAAGTTCAAAACCAATACAGTGTATTTCCATTGTCCTACATGCACTACAAACTCATAACAGTTATGTGGCATTTTAGGATTTTTCTGCACTTAAGCTACAATCACAAATGTTGAAACATATACTGCACCATTTTTGAAGCAATGACAGAAAGCATATGACCTCGGTCACACGCATTTCCCTTTCCTACTCTGCAAAACTTCTCCCTCTCAGCTCTTGGTGGTAGAAATGCATTGGTGAGCTAAATCTCTTCATCCTACCACTGCAATAGCTATGGTTTGACTGCTCCAACTAATGAAAGCAAGGGAGAAAACCACTGGTAACTTTACTCCTCAGTACTTACACACTCCAGAAGGAGACTATGGATGTGAACTGTAAGCACACTTTATCCTGTGCTCGTTAGATCAAGAAGTAAGTTTCAAGAAATCTACATAATGAGTTCCTACTGCCTTGTACCGAAAGGTAGCACAGGGTGCTTAGCTCTTGCAACATGATCATTTTCATCTAAGCATCTAATAATCATAGTATCTACATAACAGTTCTAATAATAATTATACATTTCACATCTAGAATAAAATTTCTTTCAAGCAAATCATACTCACACTAGCATCCTGAGCTCACCTTTCCAATTCAAACAGTTTCTTGCAAACTCTACAACAGCTAATTGCATTCCCAGGCAAACTCCTAGAAGAGAAAACACAAATCCCAGAATTTAACAGGGCAAAGAGCAGGACTGAGAGTACTTGCTGCTCTCTCTTAAATTTGACTGCTTAGAAATCCTGGTACCTATGTATATACAGAGACTCACCAAAAAGCTAAAACAAAAAAGGCTGCTCAATGGAAAACTCAACACTGTAAATATATGTGACACAATTACGTGGTTTAAGCCCTTTAAAAAAATAGTCTTTTTTCCTCTCTTCTATGTTAACAATAGTCACTGTAAAGACAGGGAGAAGATGGAAGCCTGGGTATATGCAGATTCAAATCCTGCTTTGGCAACTTCTCAAAGTAGTCACTTACAAAATTCTAAGAAATGCAGAGTAGGAACCAAAGCTGAATGCAGAGGCACCTACACAAACAGCACTTAGCTTATATAGGCATCTTTAGACTTTACCATAATAAAATATACATGAAAATCAACAAAAATTATTTAATAGAAAAAATGTGTCCAAACACATCTATGTTTTCTGCACACTAATTAATATCTATAATGATGCTGCTTTAATTACAGTGAGAACTAAATACTTTCCACACAAAATGTGAATGTAAGAAATAAAACCTTTGGAGTAAGGATAGTCTTTGTCTTCCTTCCTTTTAGGACTATTATTTACAAGGCAAATATTCAAAACAGCACATGTACTTCCCTAAAGACAAGATCCTTCCCTAGCTTGTGTTCATCTTGTTGGGGGGTTTTTTGTTGTGTTTTTTTGTTTGTTTGTTTTTTAAATCAAATCAATTAGCTTACTATACACCTCCAAAATCACAGTAATTCTGGACTTTAATGATCTTACCAAGAAAAGGTTTTTTCTTTGTTCTTGCCCAGGAGATAGCTTGGAGTTTGCCTTCTGTTCCCCTAATTCCAAACCCTCCTGGGACCAGAATGCCACTGCAATGACCACCATATAAAAAAGCATGTCAANTATTTATATAAAGGAAAGACAAGAGTTTTTCAACAGGTTTTCATATAATCCTTATCTTTTTATAAAAATTTATATTTTGATAATAGCTCTGTGCTACACTTTCATCATATTTTATTCTCTAGTAAGGTAAATCTAACCAATATTGTCTAATCCCAGCATCTGTCAAGGAAACTATCAGAAGAATTACAAAAACAAAGCTAATGTAAATCACTGAAGCAAGTAAGTGAAGGCAAAGGACTAGTCAAAGATAAAAGATTGGTTTTAAGCAATACTGAATAAGGACAGCAGATACCTCTTCATGTTCTACCACGTAAAAACACAGATAGAGCTTAATTTACACAGAGGTAACTCCAGTTGTACATTCACAGAACATAAGCAAAAAAAACCAACCAACACAGTACTTACAACAGGGGTTTTTGTGTCTGGGTCAAATTCTGTAGAATTTGCATCTGAAATAGAAGTTCAAAACCAATACAGTGTATTTCCATTGTCCTACATGCACTACAAACTCATAACAGTTATGTGGCATTTTAGGATTTTTCTGCACTTAAGCTACAATCACAAATGTTGAAACATATACTGCACCATTTTTGAAGCAATGACAGAAAGCATATGACCTCGGTCACACGCATTTCCCTTTCCTACTCTGCAAAACTTCTCCCTCTCAGCTCTTGGTGGTAGAAATGCATTGGTGAGCTAAATCTCTTCATCCTACCACTGCAATAGCTATGGTTTGACTGCTCCAACTAATGAAAGCAAGGGAGAAAACCACTGGTAACTTTACTCCTCAGTACTTACACACTCCAGAAGGAGACTATGGATGTGAACTGTAAGCACACTTTATCCTGTGCTCGTTAGATCAAGAAGTAAGTTTCAAGAAATCTACATAATGAGTTCCTACTGCCTTGTACCGAAAGGTAGCACAGGGTGCTTAGCTCTTGCAACATGATCATTTTCATCTAAGCATCTAATAATCATAGTATCTACATAACAGTTCTAATAATAATTATACATTTCACATCTAGAATAAAATTTCTTTCAAGCAAATCATACTCACACTAGCATCCTGAGCTCACCTTTCCAATTCAAACAGTTTCTTGCAAACTCTACAACAGCTAATTGCATTCCCAGGCAAACTCCTAGAAGAGAAAACACAAATCCCAGAATTTAACAGGGCAAAGAGCAGGACTGAGAGTACTTGCTGCTCTCTCTTAAATTTGACTGCTTAGAAATCCTGGTACCTATGTATATACAGAGACTCACCAAAAAGCTAAAACAAAAAAGGCTGCTCAATGGAAAACTCAACACTGTAAATATATGTGACACAATTACGTGCTTTAAGCCCTTTAAAAAAATAGTCTTTTTTCCTCTCTTCTATGTTAACAATAGTCACTGTAAAGACAGGCAGAAGATGGAAGCCTGGGTATATGCAGATTCAAATCCTGCTTTGGCAACTTCTCAAAGTAGTCACTTACAAAATTCTAAGAAATGCAGAGTAGGAACCAAAGCTGAATGCAGAGGCACCTACACAAACAGCACTTAGCTTATATAGGCATCTTTAGACTTTACCATAATAAAATATACATGAAAATCAACAAAAATTATTTAATAGAAAAAATGTGTCCAAACACATCTATGTTTTCTGCACACTAATTAATATCTATAATGATGCTGCTTTAATTACAGTGAGAACTAAATACTTTCCACACAAAATGTGAATGTAAGAAATAAAACCTTTGGAGTAAGGATAGTCTTTGTCTTCCTTCCTTTTAGGACTATTATTTACAAGGCAAATATTCAAAACAGCACATGTACTTCCCTAAAGACAAGATCCTTCCCTAGCTTGTGTTCATCTTGTTGGGGGGTTTTTTGTTGTGTTTTTTTGTTTGTTTGTTTTTTAAATCAAATCAATTAGCTTACTATACACCTCCAAAATCACAGTAATTCTGGACTTTAATGATCTTACCAAGAAAAGGTTTTTTCTTTGTTCTTGCCCAGGAGATAGCTTGGAGTTTGCCTTCTGTTCCCCTAATTCCAAACCCTCCTGGGACCAGAATGCCACTGCAATGACCACCATATAAAAAAGCATGTCAAACAAGTGAAATCAAGCCAGCAAAGGAAGTCCATACAAATTGAAGAAAGGCTTTTGAGGTTATAATAAGTAAGCACAATGCATAAAAAGCATATTTTGTATAACTATTGAGAATACACATAACTTAAATCTATATTTGAAGATTTGTCTCATCTACCGACCCCAATTTCCCTCCAACCAACCTCACACTTCACAGTGAAATTCTAACTACTTAAGTACATATTGCTTAAATTAACTAGCTGCATATTCACTACTTTAGAATCTTAAAATCAAAACTAAGTCTACTAAGTAATACTGAAGAAATTAAATGCATTTTGACAACAAACAGCATACCTTAAACACAAATTGAGATCTCAGCAGTGATTAACAGAGACATTTGCAGGGCATCACAAGCATTTACTAAGCTTTTCTCTAGCTACCACTCAATATGAAGCATGTTGACAAATAAAACCAACTTTGACAACTGGCCCACACTGTAATGAAAGTCCAACTGTTCAAAAACAAAAAAGCAAAACCAAACAACTGCAACTTGTCTAAAGAGATTAAAGCTGAGTTTGAGGATATAGGTAGATAGTATAATTTGCTATGTCTGAAGCTTGTCATCAACTATGCACATCTATACACTCACAGAAGTCATGGAAGTTTGGATGCACTGAGAAATTACTTACTGAAGCATTTTTCAGCACATTAAATAAATATCATGGTCTGCATGGGGGATTCAGAACACCCAGTGCCACTTACTCTGCTTTGCACAGTTTTTGCCACGCCTGGTGATACTTCACTGAGTTCTCTGCTTCTGTAGAACGTTCAAGTTCTGTTGAATCTATGTACTAATAAAGAAAAACATGCAATAAAATAGTCTTTTCTACAGAAAGAGCAGCATACACTATATAACCAACTTTTCAATAGCATTAAGCCGAACTATTGGAGTTTCAAGTGACTTTCCCAATAAACCTCTAACAACTTCACTGAAGACCCAGTATTCGCTCTAGTTGCAGCAATCCATGCCCCTTTATTTGCACATAGCTCCAGAGCTCTGACTGCCTCCAGTCCTCATTTTGCTGTCCTCCAACTGGTTCTACTACCAAAGACTGAGGCAAAGAAGGCATTCAGTACCTCAGCATTTCCCTCATCCTTGGTCACTATGCTTTCCCTCGCATCCAATAAAGGATGAAGACTCTCCTTAGCCCTCCATTTGTTGTTGATGTATTTATAGAAATATTTTATTGTATTTTACAGCAGCAGCTAGATTATTTCGGCTTTTGCCCTTCTAATTTTCTCCCTGCATAACCTCACCACATCCTTGTAGCCCTCCTCAGTTGCCTGTCCCCTCTTCCAAAGGTCATAAACTCTCCTCTTTTTTTTCCTCCGCAAAAAAGGCTCAGGGTTCAGCAATTTTCAGCAGTTACTGAAGTGCCTAAACACACAAACTTGCTTTGATCAGAAACAGGCAGACACCAAAACCCACTGAGTGAAATGCAACTGCCCACTTTGATCAATTTACCTGATATCATTTCAGTGTGTCATTGCTGATACTTTGTGACCACTCATTACCGCTTTGCTACTGCAAGTTTGTCAGATGCCCTCTGTACCCATCAAGCACTTCCACACTGCTGCTCCACCCCAGACTTGCCATCCCTAGCCACAAAACTCAGCAATGGAAACTGAAGCTAATAACAGTTCTTCCCTCTGTAGTTCAACTGTCTCATTAAAATGAGACAAATTAGATTCCTAAATAGTCCTTTACTTGAGGAACTACTACCTTGGAGAAATGAAGTTTATGGCCCAGTTCTGATATTATTAGAATCCTGGTGAAGATAAAACAGATGGCTCTCAGAATATTAACTGAAATGAAGAACAACAAGCTTCTGGCACCAGATTTTAAAAAGAAACTGAACTGTTTTCCAATTTACATATTTTCTTCTGTCTTTAAGATAATCTCATTACCATGATAAGCAGTCTCAAGGAAACAAGCGAAATCTACCTATGATAACAAATAGAAATTTGCAGGTAAACTCTGCTTTTTCATCAGATCCAGTTTTGGGTAATTGCAGCATTCCTTTCAGATAAGTTTGATTCCAAAAAAAAAAATTAAATCTATAAACACATCTTTAAAAATTAGATGCTTGGCCAGTCTCTACTTATCTGAATGGTTCATTTTCTAATTTCCACATGAATTAAAACTGCCTCACATTACTGCAACTAGTAGAGTATATTCAAAATATTCTTGAAAGCAAAATCCAGAAATATCCTCACCATTAAATCCAGTTTGTGATTAATTGCCAGTGCAGAGTGTTCCAGAGCCTTGAAAACAGATGCATAGCAATCACTTAGTTTTGTGTACTTGCCAACGAGAGCTATGGAGCACACCTTCAGCAACCTTTCATATCTGACAAAAACAAGTTTTCCAGTTATTACACCAAATTCCACAAAGAAAACATTTTAACAGTGTTTCCTTTTTCTTTAATTTCACAAAAAATCTCCTAAAATCTCAAAATTGGCAATGTTTTTAAACTCATACCATTCACAGGTGTTGATCAGCAGCATGTTACCGACCTCAGTTCAGTTTGGCGACTTCAGAACAGCTAAAAACCTAACTTGAATTAAAACACTTGTAGGAAAAGCAGCAGCAGTTAGAATACCTGTCAGCCATTCTCTTCCATTTCACTAGGAGATCACTTGGCTGGTCAACAATAGGTAAATTTAACCTCTGTTTAAAATATTTAATGATGCCTTGCTCCTCCAACAGGATTGGCACTCGGTAAGTGGAAGAAACATCATGGATAAATATCACCTACCAAATAAAAAAAAAAGCACAACATAAAAAACTAATCAAAAATTTTTCACAGGGAATGCATTTTCTGTTTTTTGTGTACTACATGCATTTTTTTGTATTCTACATACAAAATAATTTTTAAATACTTTTCTTTTGAAGTAACAGGGCAGCTTGGCAGAAAAGGATCTGGGTGCCCTGGTGGACACCAAGTTGAATGTGAACCAACCAAGAGTGTCCTGGACTGCCTTAGAAGGAGCGTTGTGAGCAGGTTGAGGGAGGTGATCCCTCCCCTCTACCTAGCACTGGTGAGGCCACACCTGGAGTACTGGGTCCTGTTCTGGGCTCCCCAGTACAAGAGAGACATCATGGACATGCTGGAAAGAATCCATGGCCCACAAAGGGCCATAAAAGTGATTAAGGGACTGGAATATCCCTTCTATGAGGAAAGGGTGAGAGAGCTGGGACTGTTCAGCCTGCAGAAGAAAAGGCTCAGAGGTGGAAAATCTCCATGTATAGAAATACCTGAGAGAAGGGTGCAAAGAAGATGGTGCCAGGCACTCTACAGTGGTGCTCAGTGACAGAAAAAGAGGCAATGAGCATAAACTGAAACACAGGAGACTCCTTCTGAATGCTTTTTCACTGTGAGGGTGACCGAGCCCTGGCACAGGCTGTTTAGACAGACAGTGAATTCTCCATCCTTGATGATATTCAAAAGCTGATTGAATAATGGTCCTGGGCAACCTGCTCTGGGTGGCCCTGTTTGAGTAGGGGATCTGGACCAGATGACCTCCCTTCCTACCTCAGCTATTCTGTGATTCTACAACTTAGAGTTGTCTCTCTCTGCCTGGAAAGCTAGCTCCACTGTGTTCCACAGATAGTAAACTAGAAGGATCATGGTGAGGGAAGTAATGGCCACACTGCCCTCTGTGTCCTCCATCTCAAATCTTACTGTAAAGAGCTGATTAGTATTTGAAATACAGCATAGCTGTTGGCATCTATTATCCCTTTAATATTATCCATTACACTGAAGAGTAAAATGCTCTCACTTGCAAAAACATTTATCAAAATTAACCTTTGAATAGCAAACTATTAAGGCCAAAATCATACATGAATTATAAAAGGATATATGACTAACTACACAGTAGATGCTCTAAGCATGCTAAAGGGCACAAATAGCCTATTACATATTGTCACAGTAAGAGTGTTCACGTGGCTGTGATGATCTATGGACATAAAGAAAATCCCTAGGTTTAACCACACTTTGTTAATTCATTATTATAACCACCTGAGATGACTCACAGCCTGAAGCTGCACAGTTTTCACAACTATGTATAGCAATTAACCATGTACTCAAAAATCTATTCCTTTCATTAACATTTTACAGAACATGCATTTAAATTGTTATTGACTGTGACACAAAGTTTAACATATAATTACCCAATATATTTTTAAATATTATAGTGTACATGACAGCAAGGTAAAAACTGTAAATAGAATTATATATTAAGGAAATTGTCTGAAGTTGAAAGCAGAAATGTACAGAAATATTTGTGTGCTTTTCCTCAAGTTTAAATAATGATGAATAGAATATTAAAGGACTGACCTGCTCAGGTTCCACATGGCAAAACATGGAAATCTTTTCTTTCACTGCCATTTCTATAGGTTTTGCACTTCTGCAGACAATCTGTCATAACAGAAGGAATAACCTTAAATATTTACCAGACACCAACAGAAGATCCTCAATAATGTTCATCAAAAAAATAACGTCATTTGGAAGCACAGCACACACAGATGTGGCTTTTTTTTTTTTCTTCCCCTTTTTTGGAGTTCTACAATACATCATAACTCACAAATATCTGCTAGTAAGGCAGAAGTAAATCAGTCACCTGCCCATACTGACCCACTTTTATTTTTCTTTGGCATTCCCTGTAATACTGCTTCTAGAAACAGAAAAGCAACGCCAAGTATAAGGGGAAATTAGTATACATTTTAATAATAAAAAAATTATGACAATTTGTACATTCTACTCAATTAAGCATAACTCATACTGAAAAACTCAGAACTGTTTGAAGATGCAATTCATAAAACTTGAGAGCATGAGAACATGATTAAATGCACTATCATCCACCTTGCTGAGATAAATTTAAAGTTAACGCAGTCACAGAAATCAGAAACATCAGAATATGCATGAAAATATCAAATTAAAAGAACAGTGGCAAGAGATTTATCTCAAAAGAAACATACTACAAAGAAGATGAGGAACAATTCAATTGAATAGGGCATCACTGACAAGTGTATAATCATTTATCAAAATGCTGTAACAGAATCTGTTAAGTCTGCAGACACTGTGTATTCATTAAGCATAGAGAACACAAAGGCTCCTGCATATCCTCAGCTGAGACACATCCAGCATGCCACCTCAGGGCAGCCTGGGACCAGATAGTGAGGCAGCAGGAATTAAAAACAGGTCTTAAAACTTGCTGATCAGGCAGCCTACAGCTCAGGTAATGAAGGAAGCCCTCCTGACTGCTGTTCTAGGAGCTTTCCCATGTGCTGTCTCAGCCTTGGGCCCCTACCCAAGAGAGCAACCATTTAAAGATTTTCTTGAAGCAGTGCCCAAGCAACCTTATAACAGTGCCAAGAAGCCATGCTCAGAGTGTAATCTCTCTATGCTTTAGTGGCCAGTAACAGCAGTTTAAAAAGAAAGAAAAAGGTAGTGCATATTGCTCTTATGGCAGTCCCAGCGCTGCCCCAGGCAAGAACTCAAGATGTGAGAAAGAAACTACATTAGTCTGTTTTCCTTTTATCACATATACACACTTAAAAGGCTTTTAAAAATTAATTGGGGAGGGGGAAAGTCAGGCATTGCCAATTATCTTCAAGGCCTTCAAAGATCACATGCAACTTCCCATATGAAATTAGTGCCTCAAGAGGGATTTTGAATTTTAGGCCCTCAAGCTTGGAATATAAAGCAGCACTGGGTTAAGAAAAGTCTTTCCCTCTGTAAGCTGATTACAGTTACCAAGTCACAACAATTTAAAGCTACCTAACACATCCTTCACATATCCTGTTTATAAAGCCACTGGTTTTGTATAGTTATAAACACATTTTTGAGAAGTGTAAAATGCAAGCATTAAAAAAATCAGAAAGAAACACAACACAATTTAGTTGTGTGAGTATCCTTTTAAGAATCATTTTTCCTTTTTGAGAATATAAATATTTTACAGAAGCAGTGATTATTCTCATTATTCTTTCATGTCTGAGAAGGCCTGTGAAGATTTTTCTCCCAATGGACTCTATGGAAATGGAAAAACAACTTCCAGAATCAAGGAAAAATATTCTTTGACTTAACAAGCAGTCTCACACCAAAGAGCAAAATTGTCCTTTTCTGTTCCTGAAGCAGACCCAGAAACAGAGTGTGAGTTCAGCTTCACCAGCTGCAGCTCAGGAGGACATGAACACGAGCCTGAACTGTGTCTGCAGTGGCATTTTAAGCTCTGCTGCCCTGGCTTCACTGCTGTCAACACTTGAGCAAGCAAATTCACGTCAATCAGGTGTTAATACCAAGACAGGTACCACAACAGGGAGCTGCAATCTACTTATGTCTCCCTCTCTGCTCTCAAGGAAAAGTTCCAGGGAGGCAAATACTGCATCAAGGGAACTTGCACATATTCATTACTAGGTACTGGGGAGAAAGAATGGAAGGAGTTGAGCATTTTTTGTCGTTTGGCAACTAGCATGAGGTTATTTTTAACAGTGCAGAACGATTTTTCTGCAAAGATCCCTTTAGAAGAATATAGCTACAGTCCCAAGATATTGTAAGAAGTTAGCTAAATTAAGTTACCTTGAAGTGAATTTGAGTAATTTGATTTCCTGTGGTTTTATTGAAGCAGTGTAGCATAGATTTTGTATTTCTTGTAAAATTCTTGTCTTCCATGGGAGACTAAGGCTTATTCTTTGAACACAGGTTATGCAAGGATACCTCTAGATGACCAATAAAGAAAAATCTGTATTTATTGACTCACCAAATCTGGAGACAAGCCTAGACCCCTCAGTGCTCGAACACTGTTCTGTGTTGGTTTTGTCTTCTGTTCACCAGTAGCATTAGGCTAGAAAGACATAATTTGAAAGCTCAAATTGCAACTAGCATCTAGTAGCAGAACAGTTACAGGTCAAAAGAAAAAATTAATTTTAATGACTTACCTGTGGTACTAAACTAACATGGATATTACAGAAGTTATCTCTTTTTGCTTTGAACTGAAACTGTCTAAATGCTTCAACAAATGGCATTCCTTCAATATCTCCAATGGTTCCACCCAGCTGAAAAAGAAAGCTTAGCTATGTCAGAGTGGCCAACAGCAAAAACAAAACAAAAAAGAAGTCTACCTCTTACATACTCAACAAATTTTCTGAAATTTTTATCCCGAAAAAAACTGACAACTGAAATTTGCAGACATATGCTGCAAAGAATCCTTATCTATTCTGCACATATTGTTTCCTATGGAAAATAGAAAACAATATTCCAGTTTTGTTATATTCACTTTATACCAAACACAAGCTTCCCATGGGAAGATGGGGGATGCCACTGACTAATATTTGTTTTCACAGTGTCTTCAAAGTGATGAACAAGTAATCAATAGTTAAGCTAATGTGAAGGTTTTTGTGCAGGGAAAAACTTTATTTTCCAGTCAGATAATGAACAGTTATGCCCAACAAGATACAGACATTTAGCAATATTAACACAGCCTTCCACCATCAATAAATGCCACATGAATCACACGAAATAATATTTGATGTTGCAAAACACATTAAACATTTCCAAACCAAAACCCAAGACTAAGTCCATGGTAAAACTTGCTCATAAATGATCTCTCTGTGCCACCACGTGGCTTTGGACAGAATTGCATGTTTGTGTTTAACCAGTAGCAGAAAAGCTTCTGAAAACAGCATCTGTATGTGACATAAATTGAACCTATCTCCTCCAGGATTTTGTAATGCAAAAACATTACAATTATGCTTGAAGTCCTGAAGAAAAAAAAACTTTTACCAGGCTGGACCTGTAACAAAAATCATAGAATGGCCAGGTTGGAAGGGACCTTAGAGATCATCTAGTTCCAACCCCCCTGCCATGGGTAGGGATGCCACACACTAGACCAGGTTGCCCAGGGCCACATCCAGCCTGGCCTTGAACACTGCCAGGGATGGGGCATTCACAACCTCTCTGGACAACCTGTTCCAGTGCCTAACCACTCTCTGGGTATAGACCTTCCTTCTACTCTCCAGTCTAAATTTCCCCTCCTTCAGCTTGTAACCATTCCCCCTTGTCCTATTACAAACTGACCAGCTGAAAAGTCTCTCCCCCTTCTATCTTATAACCCCCCTTTAGGTACTGAAAGGCCTAAGGTCCCCTCAAAGCCTTCTCTTTTCCTGGCTGAACAACCCCAACTCCTTCAGCCCATCCTCATAGTGGAGGTGCTCTAGTCCTTTGATCATCTTTGTGGCCTCCTCTGGACCCACTCCAACAACAACAACAAAAAGACAAAAACATTGAGGAAACAGATTAAGTTAAAGACCATTAGTTGTTAATATTCCTGTACAACTTCTGTATTTACTGCTTTTACCTTTGTTTTAAATAAAACATTTGACTCTTACTGTGCACATCATTAAAAAGATCTGCAGCTATACCAGTAAGTACATTTTAATCAAGGCAGATCCTTCTACATCAGAAATACTGAGCAATTACATAGTCTGGGTCACAATTTATCACACTATTGATTATGGGTGTCACTTCTGGCATTAAATCTATGACATGCTCTTCTGCCAAACTCTTATGTATAACTTTTTTCTGTATTTTCTGCTGAAATAGTAATACTAACAACTACTGACTGACTTGCCTCCCTTTGTCTTAATGCCCCACTAAGGATGAGTAAAGCTTATTGTTTCCATTGTGCAGAACTGGTTAAGTGATTAAGGAAGTCACCTCCAAAGATCTTTAAAGTAACATCAGAAAGTAGGAAACTAACTTATGCATTCTTTAAATATACTCCTTGAAATGACCATGAGCAACAAGATGGACATTTGAAGTCAAATGAAAAGCTAGAATGTTATGGGCTTTCCCACTGACCATAGGAGATTTCAGGTATTACACAAGAATATAAAATCTTTGCATTGCTGCTCTCAACAAAACTTCAGTCTGACCTGCTTACAGCTAAGTAGCAATAGAAAGCAAGCCAGTTCTTTGTGTTCACTGTGGATATATACTTTTTAGGATAAAAAGTTCCATACTTGCCTCAATTACACAAATTTGTGGCTCCTCTCTGTCATCATCCACTGGAACTTTCGCCTGATTCATTACCCATTCCTGAACTGCATCAGTGATGTGTGGAACAACTACAAGACAAAACCAAAGGCAGCATGTGTATCTTACTTTAGGCCTGTATGCTAGTTTTTGCATAGAAAAGAGGGCAAATGAGCAAAAAGTCAAAAGGAAGCTACTAGTTCCTTTTTCTACTCCTCCTTTCCTTGAAGACAGGAGCTCAGCATTACAGAAATGGGCCTGTATCTCTTGGGAAGGAGAAAGGAATAAAGTGATGCAGCAAGGAGGAGCTTGTTCTAGCTGATCCCTCTTTTCTGAAGACTGAATGGATTCATATCTCACAGAATTAAAACTATTACCTTGAACAGTTTTTCCCAGGTAATCACCATGTCTTTCTTTATTAATCACATGTTGATATATCTTTCCAGTGGTGATGTTATTATCTTTATAGAGATTGATGTCCAAAAATCTCTCATAATTCCCCAAATCTAAGTCAACTTCTCCACCATCATTCAATACAAAAACTTCACCTGAAAAAAGTGAAAACAGACAAAAAGCAATAAAATAACCAGAAATTATTAAACACACAAGAGGAATACCACAAATTTATCTTAAAATTAAATTTTTGAAGTGACATATCACAACAATACATCAATAAAGCACATGTTGCAACTCAATCTGCATTATCATTCTGTGTGAATTAATATTCAAGTCATCACTTTTACATCAAATGTCTATCCCTCAGTCACACAGTTCTGCAATAAATGTAAGTTATATTGCCAAAATATTTTAAGTGACTCAAAAATATTTAACTAGCATTTCAACAGCATGATACAATATTTTATAAGAAGAAAAAAAATCTCCAGCACCAAATAAAACATTAATTTACATGTGGGAGACAAAATGTGGTTTTGTAAGCATGAATTATTATGTAGGTTGAAAGTTTTTCACTTTAAATTCTTCTTGTTCAGATCTATTTTAATGATTAAGGCTTAGGCTAGGAGTAAAGCTATGATGAATATAAATGTTTCTGCAAACATGATCACTGTTTCTTATTCAGCTGTTTCATCTTGTATATTTGGTTCACTATGTCCACATTGAGGGTTATTTCTCACTCTGAAAAACCTAATGCAAATATCCTTCAGGCTAAGACTTTTCTTAGACCTCTAAAGAGTCTCTAAATTCTGAGTCTAGTCAGCCTCTGAAGGAACTAGAGTTGCTAGATCATTGTATCATTAGCTAGATAATAGATCTAGTTTTGATGAGATATTTTTTATTATCTAGTTTTGATTAGATCCTCATTGACTAAAACGAGACCTTAATCTAACTGTCATGAAGACACACAAACTTGACAAGTAAATGCTGAGGACTGAAGTTTTAAGTAAGTTTTATAGTACTATTCCATTGAACTGAAGACTGCATTAACTGAGCAAAGCCTAAAGCCAGGATTTTCTCAGTGAAGTGGTATTTTATAGGAAGGAAATATCTACTCATAAAAGAACCTTCAACTAAAAAGCTTCTCTCTTTACTTAAAGCAGACAGCGCCCTTGAGAATATATAGTAAAGGAACAAACTTATTTTATAATCTATTTTGCATCTGACTAATAACTACCACACTATTGATGACTCCTTAAAAAAAAAAAACACACACAAAAAAAAACAAACCACCAACCAAATCACCACATTACTGTCAATACAAATACTTATGCAATAGGGAACAGCACTGCCCCCATACCATGTTCATATGGTGAAAAGGTTCCAGCATCTATGTTTATGTAAGGATCAATTTTGATTGCAGTGACACGTAGACCACATGATTTCAGTATGGTGCCAATGCTGCTTGCAATGATCCCTTTGCCAATGCCTGAGATGACACCACCAGTTACCAGGATGTACTTCATTGGAAAATCTGCACAAGCACACTGATCTCAAGCTGGAAATCTAAAATGAGAAAGATGTGCATCTGACAAATGCAAATCCATGTCAGGGAAGAACATAGCCTCAGCACACAAAGAATGTGAGTTGAAATGACCTTTGGAAACAGACAACAAAAAAGACCATTTGTTTTCCCAGTCAGTGGAAAAACAGATAACCATTTTGATACACTGCACTGTGGAGATGCCAAAGAGGCACAGCTGATCTGATGCATTCCTCTCTGGTGACAGGAAAAAACAGCTAACTTTTAGAACCACAAATTAGGAAAGACGAATCTCACTCTGGACTCTAGTTAGTAACTTTACATGTGATTTGAGAAGTTAACCCAAAGACTGTTCATTGCAACATTAGCCAGAAATCTCATATTCTCTACCCAGTAGCTTTATTTTCAAAAATAGCAACTGCTATGATCTAAGAGATTCAAATATCATACTAGGTATCGGGAAGGGGCAAATAATCTAGTAGATGCCCAAGTGTTGATGCCACCTTGCACTGTGTATGAGTATGAACAGTAAGGGTTCCAGAGCTATTCACATTAATGCTGTTCACTTTAAGTGCCCTTGATGTTGTCCCTGCTAGTTTCCTACTTCATCTGGCTTTAACACATGCCTAGATCTTGCCACTATTTCTCCATCCCATCTGAAATACGATGATGTTGTGCATACCTCATCCATAATAGTATTCACATTACACTCAGCAGTGTAATGGGGATCAGCTGGAGAAGCTGATCAGTAGAATCACTTCTGAACAATCACAGCATGGCTCACCACAGAGGAAGAATTCCAGGGTCAAGAAAGTCTTTCCTTATTTACATACCTATTTAATCCAAAACAACATGCAACAGCACATAACCTAACAGCACTCAGTATAAATCAAAGCAGTATGGTTCCTCAACCCGAAGCAGCAGCCAGTGAACAAAAACTGTAACTATCTTTTACTATACTGAAACAACATAAGTAAGGCCTGGATCTTCAGGAGACAGAGAACATAACAGTGGTTGTTATCAATGCTCTTCCATTTCTTGATATTAGGAATTAATAAACTACAATTTCTTATCCAATATGGCCAAAAGGAAAACCACATCCATCAAAAGTATTTAACTCAGGAGAAAAGGACAATCAGGAATTAACTTTTCCCTGCTAATTCATTTTAATATGCACATTTTTTTAATAGCATTTAGATTTTAAGATTTGGAACCAACCACCTCTGTTTTCCTCTTCCTTCATAAGTCAGTTTATGTAGTTGTCAACATTTCATAAGTATGTAATTTTCAGAGCTACCTCCATAAAAAAGGAGGGGATGGAGAAATTAATTCAACAGGTATAAATCTTAAAAAATGTGCCACTTCAAAACTATTAAACCCTATCACCTTGATTGCAGGAACCAAAACAAAAAGCTCACAGTGATTTCAGCAAGAACAGCCATTTCCCAGCAGCTTAAGGAAATGCAATGTTTACTTGCAACATAAAGAACTCCGGGTAGTTTGGGAAGTCACTTGTAAAAGGAGAAGGTAAAACAGACTTACAGGAAGGAAAGCAAAAAGAGAATACTAGAAGTAAGTATTTTGCTGGGAACTGGAAACCAGTACAAGCAGAGAGGAAAACAAATCACTCCGTTTAGTAGCTTATCAACAAGGGCTTGCTGCCTCAGCAGGGCTGTCGGAGCGCTCCACCCCAAACCTGCTGCACTACAGTGAGAACCCAGGTGCAGCCGAGCTCAAGACAGGGGCTCCTCCTGTCCTCCTTAGCCCCAGCAGCCTAGCTGCCATCACCTCAGGTGCGGGGCAGGAAGGGCCGTGAGCTGGCGGCCTCTAAGCAAAGGCCCGGGCAGGTGACGAAGTGCAAGCAGGAGCGCAGCGGAGGGAGAAGCTTCCCCTCCTGAGCGACCGCAAGCTGACAGCCTCTGACTCACCACCCACCACCGCGCCACCTTTTCGCTTTTAAAGGCGAATACTCCAACTAGCAGCCCGAGAGTGAAGATGAAGTACGCCCCCCTGCCCGCTAACCACCGGGGTGGGGGGAGGGGGTCACCAAACTAATGAGAACCCTCGGCGGAGAAGGCGGCAACTCCTTGAGGAAAGCGAAGCCCCGCGGCAGCGCTCCTCACCGCCACCCGGCCCCAAGCCACAGGTAAAACGTCTATAAGCCCACCCCGCTGCTTCCCCGTCGAAGAGGAATAACTCAATGCACAGCGCCAGCGGCCGCGGGGAGCCACCCTCTGTGCATCCTCCGAGCACGCTCCGCGCAGGCCGGAAAACCAAATGAGAATTAAGCCGAATGGGTTAAGGCAGCCTTAAGCGCTTCCACCATCGGCAGCAGCGCTGAGCCCACCTTCCGCGCCAGCCGCTCTGCCCCGCCTATTCCCGCCCTCTGCGGCGAGCGGAAGTGGCGTATGCGGAAGGAGGGGGCAACCTGCACTTCCGTACACAGAGCCTTTCGGCCCTTAGCCTTGGAAGTGCCTGGTAACGGCCCAGTGCGGCCGCCGCCGCTATGTTGCGTGGCCTGGGCAGCTGGTTGGGGCTGGAGCGGGTAGGTGAGGAGAAGCTGCTGTCGGCCGAGGAGAGGAGCAGCTCCACGGAGGAGGAGGAGGCGGAGGCAGCAGTAGCAGGCGTGGAGCCATTAGTGCAGAGCGCGGAGCAGGTGGAGCTGCAGGTGGAGTCCGAGGCGCTCCTCAGCCAGGCCAAGGGACTCGGCAGTGAGTGTCCTGCCCTTGCACGCCGGTGCTGCCGGGGAGAGCGGAGTAAGGGGGGCCGGCGCACACTCGCACCCGTCTAGAAAGCTCCCTTCGCGCAGCCCCTGCGGCTACCTATGGCCTGAGTGTCCCAGCTGCCTCCGCTCTGTTCCGCCGCGGTACCCTGAGCCGCAGCGGAGAGGTGTGGGGCTCTTGCCCCTCCCGCACGCATCACTCCTGGGTCCTTCAGTCAAGGAGAAAGCTTGAGTAAAAGAATAGCTTCACTTGTGGGAGCGGTGTGTTGTGCTCAGGCATCTTCACGTGAGGAATACTGCTAAGGGTCTCTTTTAAAAAAGAAACTCCATTAGTGTGGTCAGAGTAGCAACTGGAGGAGAGAAGGTGGTTTAGAGGTTAGAGAAGTTACTAGTACTTACCACTGGCACTTAAACCAGAGCTTTAGTTGAGCTAAACAATTACATGTAGGTCTTAAGATGAGTTAAGCATGTTTAGTCTCAATTCAACAAATACAAAAGAAAAATCACTTTTCATCTAGATAGCAGCAACTCGAGTGTACTTTGCACATTGATGCAAGATAGGGAACAAAAGTTTGAGGTGACCTGAAGGCTTTCAAAAACAGAAAAAAACCCTGAAGCATATCTTTTCAGATGTAAATGATCATTCCGGTTAGGTTAGCTAGTATGGCAAAGTTCTGTGATTAAAAGTTTTAAGTCATTGTTTCCTACCCTTTTATATTTTTTTGTTTTCATATATCTTTGTTTTGCATCTCCTTTAAATCTTTTCTGTTAAATTCACTCTTTGACATGCCTTACTATGGTGTATTTCACAGGATGGAATTTTTCTTACAGCTTGTTCAGTCTCTTCTGCAGTTCAACAGTCCTGTGCAATTGAGAAAGCTGAAAGTTTGGAAGTGACCTAATTCTTCTCTTCATTTTTCTGCATTTCACGGATTAATTTTAAATAGCAGTTACTAGCAAAAATAAATACTTTGGTTGAGTTCTTAAGAATTCTGTGCATGGTGAAAAGATACTGCCTCACTTGACATTAAAAAAAAAAACAAAACACCCCAAAAAAAACTTGAGTGCTTAAAATACTAATCAAGTAAATGGCTACAGAGAAACTGAAGGTTTGCGATGTACATCTTGCTGCTTGTAAGGTTGTTCTCATTAACTAAAACTGAAAAGTACAGTGCAGCTGCACATGCTGCATAGTTCTTTCTTGGCCCCTTTTCTTCACTTTGCCACTGCTAGTATAAAAAAATGCCAGTTAGTCTTTGGAAGTAATTGTTATCATTGTTCTGATATTGAACATATTCACTAAGCAAGCAGAGCAACAGTCTCACGGCGCTAAAAAGAGGAAGACGTGCAAATCAGAAAAGGGCAAACATCAAGAGCAACCTTGTGTCTTAAGACTTTTGAAGGAATCTCAAGTGTTACTTGCTTGAAGTTTTTCATGTATTTGCTACCGTCATGAGACTTTATTGTGCATGTTGATTTTCTTTAAGAAAATATGATTGGTTTAATACTGTTGCTTATATTACTTTATTGCTTTGTTGCCAAAATACTTAAATGAAATGAGGAAAGACATTGCTTTAGAAGATTCATGGGAAAGTGATATTTCAAGGACCATTAGGAATGTTTGATGTAGTAAACAAGGTACATGTATAAAAGTGTCATTTACAGAAAGTTGTGATCAAACATAGAGTTTGATCATTATCACTAAAGAATAGGAACTAGAAGAGGATAAAGAGGATTTTAGGAATTCTTTGTAGGCTGGAAGCTGAGTTAAATGATTTTGGAAGAAGCTTTGAAGTAGTCTAAAGAGAAAGGAAAATAAATATAGTAAGGGAAGTGGATGTAAAGAGATCTTATTTTCAGGTCTTTCTCTTCTTGTCTGTGAAAGGTTACCTCTTCAATTTTGCCACTACTGCTACAAAAAAGATCTCTGAATCAGTTGCTGAAACAGCACAGACGATAAAGAAGTCTGTAGAAGAAGGAAAAATTGACAGTATCATTGATAAGGTATTTTATTGCTAGATTCTTGATCTGGAAGATCTGTTTGCTTACTGTTGTTGAACATGGCAAATCTGGCATGTGATAACATCTCTTTAAGCTTGCTTTAAGAATTCCTTATTTCAAGACCAGATATCTCCTGTCATGCTAGATTTGTGAATGGAATGTTTATGTACAGTAGACGTGCCAAGAAGTGATTGCTCTGCTTTACTCAGTGCTGCAACTGCGTTCCTTTCCTTCAGGATGCAGATATACTAGAGAAACTGTAGTAGAGAAAGGCCAGAATAAAATATGAAAAATACTGACATAAGAGGAAAAGCTGGATGCATTAGTAGAGACAGGCTGTTGGGGGATGTCTGGAGATGTATGGATTGAGGGTTTTTTCTTCCAGTTTATTTAGGTGGAGAGAGGAATGCTGTAGCTTGCATATTAAATACATCTTTGAAGCAAGATTCAGAATAGGTCAGCTTTGTGGATATTGTGTACTAAGACCTTAGAGCTATACAGATGTGGTTTCATAAGGCCCAATGAGTTAATGAAACAGCTTACTATTGTTCTGTTCTTTTATGCATCCTGACCCTGTCGCTTATCTCTTGCATTCCCTGTTCCTGGGTGCCTGCTGCAGTTGCTTAGCTTCTGCCAGCAAGTGTTCTTCCAGTGCTTTAACTCATGAACTTGGCAAGAAGGGGAAAAAAAAAACACCAAAGCAGTAATAATTGCTATGTAGTGTTATATGTTTGTGAAGGAAAGGAAAGGAAACTAGCCAAAACCAACCTAGCTACAGTGAGAGTGCATCAAGGAGTGTGAGGTGTGGGAGATGCAGCCAGACCCCTCTTCCTGCTTCTGTCTCAGACATGCCTTCAGGGGAACTGAAGTGTTGCTTTTTTTTTGTTGTTTGCTTTATTGGTTGTTTTTTCTTAAACTTTTAAAGGCAAAACTGTTTCAGTAAAGGGGAAAGTGTGATTTACATAGAACACCTTTAATTAATTTACAAAAAGGGCCACCAGGGATATAAGAATATGATCCTGCAGTGTGTTTGAAAGCACTGAGTGAACACAAAACAAGACTAGTGTATGAGGTTTTTAATTGTGATTCCCTAATTTTTATTTTAGACAATTATTGGAGATTTTCAGAAGGAACAGAAAAAATTTGTCGAAGAGCAGCAAACAAAAAAATCAGGTAATGTATGCTTTTTCTGATATTGCATAACATTGCATAAGCTACAACTTGCTGGAAGCTGGATAACTGAGGAATATCTAAATCTAATCTGTCAAAACTGTTTAATGAAGCATGTTATGGAAGAACTTAACATATATGGTGGATTAGGAAGATAACATTTTTAAATGAGCTTACTGTTACATTATCAGTTGGTTTAGATTTGATATTTTAATCAAATTCATCTTTATGAAATGAACTCAAAGATCTCTGTGCTAGCAAAGATAATCTCATTGTGTTTTTTGAATCTAAAGCCTGTATATCTATTGAAAACAGGCATACTGATTTGTTTGAGTTCTAGCAATCATGTCACAGTTCCATAATGAAATTAAAAACGTGGGTATAGATTTGCACTGTAGTATTAGCTTTGCTGTAGGAGTTGCTCTGCTTGTATTAAAGGCCTAACTGCTCTTTGGCTTTCACATAAATCATTTGCTTTATAATTATCTGTGATCTAAATCCTTTCAGTTATCCACCCATGTACTGCTGACATCAGTGGATCTATTTGAAACTTCAAAAAAAAAAAATTGTGCTTGTTTTACATTGTATTTCATCATTGGCTTTTATCTCTTTTAATGTGTTACCTTAATGCATTAATTTCTGTCAGTTTGAATTAGTGGCTCTGTTGTTAGTCCTGAAAATGACCTGGTTTTAAATGGGTCTTGATAACATTTTTTCATACTCTCTGTAGTTAATATGTTATTCTGGTTTCTTCTTGCAAGACTGCTTAGGTGATCCTGTTGTCTGTTTCTGTTGTTTTGTCTCTGTTAGTAAACTTTAGCACCTGTTACTGTATTTCTATAACTTTCATGAAAATAGGTAGCTATATTGGCAAAAGGAGAAGTAACAGATGGCCAAACCGAAAGAATCATTAGCATCAGATGAGAATCCAGTAGGTGGAAGACCTTGCATGGACGAATAAGCATTGCTAGTTTATGTGTGCAAGAATTATTTGCTAGCTGTTACAAATGCATCAAAATGTCTCTGTAGATTGAATTTGCATTGTGAAAAGATTAATAGCTTTCTGTACATCTACAACAGTTTATTTTCTTATATGTACAGCCTAGAGAACTATTTTTTGGAAGCATCTGTGTAAATACATAAATCAGCTGAGCTCGAGTGTGCTTATTCAGTGTGCTAACATGTAGCAATTTATAACACTGTATACAAATTGGTATCTTCTGGATGTTGTAGAATTAATACATTAGCTAATGATTTTGAAAAGTTAATTCAAACAAAGTTTGCACTTTTAAAGTCAATCTAGAAATTTCTATTTGCAGCAGCTTAACCAGTTATACAGCACTGCTTCAGTAACTAAGAGGCACCAAGTTCTGACCGGTGCACAGTGCAAAGAAATCCCCATAGTTTTAGTTTTACAATATCAGAAATCAGCAACTAATTATTTTTAATTACCTCTGATAAGTGAAGACCCTTTCCTAGAGTTGTTCTTTTATGCCGTAAGTTTACTTTAGGAGAAAGGAACAATGAATTGACTTACTGATGTAAGTCTCCTTATTTTTGTGACACGGTATGTTAGTCTATGTAAGGTGGGGGTTTGATGTTTTTAGAAAGTAATACACATGCAGTTATTTTCCTCCTTTTGACAACAGAAGCAGCAGTGCCTCCTTGGGTAGACAGCAATGAAGAGGAGACAATTCAGCAGCAAATACTGGCCTTATCAGCAGTAAGTATTTCATGTCCTGTAAGATCTGAAATTTTTCTGCTAGAAAGGTTAAAACTTCCTACTTTTTTTTCTAAGAGTAAGTAGTTTTCAGTATCAACTTGAGCCAAAGTAGATCCCAAATTTATTTTTTTTATAAAGCCTTTACAGCTTTGTGGTATGCTAGATTTATGTGGGAAGTGGGATTGCTTTGCTGGTCTTGTGTGTGAAGTATGATGTCCTTTTTCTGCTATCATTTAATGACATAACTATGTTCTTGAAAGGATAAACGAAATTTTCTGCGGGACCCTCCAGCAGGGGTGCAGTTTAATTTTGACTTTGATCAAATGTACCCTGTTGCAATGGTGATGTTACAAGAAGATGAACTTCTTAATAGGATGAGATTTGATCTAGTTCCTAAACAGTAAGTAATTTCTACTGGTAACTATGTCTTGTTAATATCTCTGTAGATACTAATAAATTATTTGTTTCTTTTCACTTCCTTCAATTATTTCTTTATGTACTTCCTCTGTATTTTATATCTGCCAATTTCAAACACGTGAAATCTTGCATGTGCGTTGCAGTTTAGCAGTTGGAGGACAGAGCAGAAGTAGATCTGCTAGATATTGAGAACTAATAAGGACCTCTTGACAGTGATAGAATGTTGGATTCAGAAAGGAGGTGAACAGGGTTATTTGGTTTGTTGGGTTTATGTAATTTGTCAAGGGAGATGGAACAGCGTAATACATAATTATGTATTGCTGCATGCTGTTAAGCTTTTTCTAAAGACATAAGATTATTATTGTATGTTCAAGTCAGTTATGACTGCCTTGTAAGAGATCAAGAATTTCTACAATGATGGATTTTTTTTTAAACAGTGTTAATATCGCAGTTTTAAGTTTTTTCTTACATGGCAGCTATGTCTACTCCTTCACTTTGCATATTTAATTTTATTTTGTTGCTAGTTGGTGGAAGGAACCGTATTTCCAAATGTAGTAATGAAAATCTGTTTGTCCTCTCTAGTGTAAAGGAGGAGGTGTTCTGGAGAAATTATTTCTACAGGGTGTCCCTAATTAAACAGTCTGCACAACTCACTGCACTTGCAGCTCAACAGCAAGCAGCAGGAAAAGAAGAGAATAAAGGCAGAGAAGAGGATAGTCAACTGAAAGGTATGGAAAGGATTTGTTTTAGCACAGCTCATTAATTTAGTGTCATGTGCACTGACTGTATATGTCAGGTAACACTGAATTTTTATCCTGGATTTTATATTAAATTAGGGCTTCTCTCGCCATACATGGTTAAAAAACAAAGTTGAGAATTACATGACAGTGAATCCTCCTACACTTTTTGTAGCTCTGTAAGCGTGTTCTTTTTCTCTCTGTAGAAACAGAAAAGAAATAGAGGAAATGTGATTATCTGGAGAAACAACTGATTAGTTTTGTGGAAACTGAGATTTAATTTTTTTTTTCTTCTGTAAAAGAACTACTCTTCAAAGTCCTTCGCTAACTCTCTCATGGTAACAGAAAGCTTTTGTCCTTATCTTTCAGCGCAGATTGTCTTTAGGCTCATTGCCTACTTCTCATGTCATGTCATTTCCATACTCTCACCATATTCAGCTCCCATTTTTGTCACCTTCTATGAGTAAATTGTGTTTACTGTTACCTTGTGCAGGTGCCATCAACTCAGGAAATCACTGGGATTCTATTGATTTCATAAACCTTTTCATCTAACTGGCATCTAATTGTGTTTAATTTTCTTTCTTTCTTGGATTTATTTATTGCTGTGATTTTTTTAAATGGTTTTTTGGTTTTCTGTTCCTATTTTATTACACCAACTGATAGGATTATATTATTGACTAGTAAAGAGTAGTGACTTCCTTCTCTGGTTTCTGTAGTGCCTCACAATAGATCTTTGACTATTGGATCCTTTCATTTGCTACTGCATTTAGTCCTTTGTATAGAGGTAAAAGGTTGGCAAGATTAGGAACAAATTCTGCTAAAAGATATTTCCTTCACTACTGTTTATAATTTCTGTGAAGTCTGTTTACTATCAGTATGCTTCCACTTTCCACTGACCTTTTTATTTGATTTCTGTTTCTGCATATCATTGCTTCAGTGAATCAATTTCAGGAAAAAAAAAAAGCTGCTACTGTTGTCTGATTGATTAGTCAAATAGAAGTTACTCTGTCTGCACTGCCTCACATAACATCCTCGTGGCTAAGCTTAGGAAGTGTGGGTTAGTGAGGTGCATTAAGAACTGGTTGAATGACAGAACTCAGAAGGTTTTGGTCAGTGGTGCAGAGTCTAGTTGGAAGCCTGGAGCTACTAGTGTTCCCCAGAGGTTAATACTCAGTCCAGTACTGTTCAACAACAATACTCAATTTGTCAAACTGGCTGTTTTAATTGAAGTGTCTGAATTCTACGGCAACTGACCCTACTGAACAATAAAACTGTTAGCTTCAAGTCATGCAAACCCTTGGAAATTGCCAGTCAAAGAGGATGTTGTCTTTTGGCCTGTTGCAGATCTCATACAGTTCAGAAGACCAGTAGATTTACTGTCCTAAGGACTGTGTATTATGTAAAGCCAAAGATACTTTTACCAGCTTGTAGTAAATCCGTGTTTCAATTTAAAAATTGGGAAGCTCTGTATCATGTGTGATATTTTTTATTTAAGTAACCTTTTTAAGGTTGAATTCCCTAGTTGGAGGCTAAAACTGGAAGTAATTGCCTGTTCATACCTCTTCATAATACTCATATTCTCTTCTTAAAGCTGACTGATGATTAAAATAGAATTAATTGCTTTCCATTTTTATCTGTCTCCTTTTTACCTGCTGTTTTTCCGAAGTTAAATTAGCATGATAACTGTGAAAGGAAGAAGGGACAAATGGAAGACATACCACATTCTAGTGTAGAGACTAATATCTATAACAAAATGCCAAGTTCTAGTCCTTCTCCAGTATTAGTAGTTATTTACTTGGGAATTAAGTTACCTCAGATACAGAGAGCACATTGGCAGTGGGGGAGATGATGCTAGGCCAGAAGATCCAGAGCACTGCTAATGGTGTGTTAGGCATATCAGACCAATGCATGGCCCAGTGCAGAGCTGCTGTGCTGCTTCTCTAGGAGAGCAGCAGATGGAGCTTGAGGCACCTCTTGAGCAGTGCTTGGGGCACTTAGTGCTGAACAGTGAAGAAGTAGCGCTTTGTTAGTGCTGGAGCCTCTTCAGCTGTGGTCTTGGGTGCGTAACAGATCCTCTGAAGATTATGAAAGGAAGAGAGGATGAGACAGAGCAGTGGGCAAGGAGTAGGTAAGTTGTATAAGCAGTGACAGCTACTAATTAGGAAACTTAATCTTGAAAATCAAACCTGAAAAAAATTCCCCCTTCAGAAATCGCTGAGTAAGCAGGAGGAGTTCACCTGGACATGTTACAGGAAGCAGAGCTGCAAGCTCAGAGCTGCTTTGCATGTTTAAACAAATAGAACTGCTAAGCCAGCACTCCATCACTACCACAACTTGATATAATGTATGTATGTTAAATGTTCTTGCAGCCACCTAGGTTTTAATTGTGACTCCTACCCTGCTAGTTGCAGAAGGAAGAAAGCTGAGGTGTTCCTTTACCTGCCAAGATAAAGAGTTGTCCTTGCTTATAAACAATTGTTGTCTTCCTAGCCCCATGCTACTAAATACAGAATGGACAGTGAGTTTTCTTAGGAAACCAGGAACAGCTTCTAGGATTTATGTTTTTCAGTCACTACTTCTGCCTGTGTGAAAGAAGGTAATGCTGCAGAGCATTCTTCTCCTGTGCATTCAGGAATGTGCCTACAGCTGTAGTCTGTTATACCTAAGAGCTTGCTAGTGCCCATGGCAGTACTAGTATCCAACCAGGGGAGTTTGGAAACTTTCATTACAGGCAGTAATTGGAGCTCATGACCAAGTCTATACCTTTGTAACTTTAGAGATCTTGTGACATATGGTGCAATCTGTGTTTTGTAGAAAACATGCTTTCATATTCCCAGCTGTTCCTATTTATGTCATTCTTTGGATCATTTTGAAGGGTAGAGGGGTTTCTCTGATTTAACTCTAGAGTCGTAATAAGGAACTGGTTTGTTAAATTTGCCTTAATTAAGAATAGAAAACTACATCTCTTACTCTTTGTTGTAAATGCTTCATCTATGGATAAATTCAGCCTTTAACCACCAGGATTCCTTAAAGCTTAAAATACAGTATTTCCTTTTAGTAACTATGCAGATTAAATGAGACTTGTGTATATTTAAATGTAATTATCTTTTTTTCCCCTTCTCAATAGAAACAGTGCGGCCCAAAACACCTCCTGTTACAATAAAGCCTCAGATAAAACCTCAAGAGGTAAAAATGCTGTTAAATTTTATCTGGTCTTTAGTATGTGAAACTGTTACTTACTCAAAAGGATGCGTAATTATGTATTAAGTTATGCTTTGAAACCAAAATAATAAAATATCTGGCAGTCCTAACCTGTTAGTTATTTTTAGTGCATAAACTTTAAACTCAGTAGGAGAAACAGTTTATCTGAAGAATGCTTTCATTACTATCCTTCACATAATAGTATAACACAGTTTTAATCTGAAGAATGACATTTCCAAAATGTTTGGAGTAGAAAGTTCAGTAAAATACATTTGTGTGCCATTTACATCCAACTCTTGAGTAGTTGTCAGGCTTAAGTACAGGAAATCTAGATAATGAATTGCAATAGCAATGTTATTTTATTGCAGTGGCAAGAAGAGTTTTGCTTGCTATTGCAGAACCTTTAACTTAGGCACATAATGACCCTTGTTCATTTCTGGATCATAAAATCAGTGCTAGAGAACAGTCTTGGCAGAGGCAGAGCTGTGCATTCCCTTGCCAGTAATATGCAGCGGACTAAATTAAGCTAGAAAGATTTCCAGAGAACAGTCCTCTCTTAATCTTACTTGTCTGTTACTGAATTGTGATCCAAATTTACTATTAGCCTTAGGTACTGTTCTAAAGTATGTGTGAGTTTATTATTGTTTCTGAATATTACGAAAACAGAATTAAAGTTAAGAGAACACAAAAAGGAGTCACAGATGAAAAGCAGATCATTTTCAGTACAACCATCTCACATTTTGGTCTGTACAAAAATCTTAAAGAGAATAAGAAAAATAGTTGTCAGAATAATTCATTTTGGTTAGGTTTTTTTGCAGACTCTATTTAAAAGGCACTCAGTCACAGGAGTAGAAGTATGTATTGGAAACATTTTTTCCCATTTTTGGATAAGCTTATAAAAAACTGTCTTACTGCAGGATGAAGAAGAAATTTCCACAAGTCCAGGTGTATCAGAATTTGTGAGTGATGCTTTCGATGCCTGTAATCTGAATCAGGAAGACCTAAGAAAAGAAATGGAACAACT
Organism: Bucco capensis; assembly: GCA_013396975.1. Classification (NCBI taxonomy): domain Eukaryota; kingdom Metazoa; phylum Chordata; class Aves; order Piciformes; family Bucconidae; genus Bucco; species Bucco capensis. The sequence goes on from VWZO01016425.1 coordinate 82,135, forward strand.
GGTGCTAGACAAAAAGAAAGAAGAGACTTCAGGAGTAGAAGGTAAAGCTATTATTAGCTTCTGTGTCTTAAATACAGCAATTCTAAGATAGGATGATTTTTTTTTAAAATGGTGATTTGATTTAGGAAAGAAGATTCATGCCCATTTTTTTTTCCAAAGTGTGTGCAATGACCTGCAATTAAACGTTGCAGAAACCACATCTTATACAGAATGTTAGGTATGATGCATTTAAATCCAAAGAACCTAACAGTTTTTAAATGGCTTCTATGAAAATGGATTTTTTTTTTCTGCCTACCTCCTCCTTTCACTGCCTTTTCTTTCTCAGATCCTTATATGTGTGAATTTTTCTTTCTTTAATTGACATCCCTGTGTGTAAAGTACACTATTTGGAAGTCAGACTATGTTTTCTTCTTAGGAAACCAGCTAAAAGGGCATTACTTGCAGCAAACTGAGCTTGCAAATGCCTCAACTGTAAAAGATCTTTGTACATTTGGAACAGTTAAAATTTAACTAAGAGCTTTGAGATGAGAAGAAATAAAGTGGGGTGTATATTTAACTGAATTCAGAACTTATATCAGTATAAAAAGAGAAACAATCTGTGATGATGTAACTCTGGCCAGACACAATAAGCAGTTTACTATGAAGACACCTGTATGTGTAGATGCTTATGATAACACAACTTTCAGAATTTATCTTACAGTGTGTTTTGGATATTGCTGAGTCCTTGTTTTCTGAAATTGTTATTTCTGAATAGATAGCTATGCTTGAGGAATTCAGTAATATCAGTTTGTTGCTTCTAGGTTTTTGATGGAAGTGTCTCAGTAAGTCATAGAATCATAGAATGGTTTGGGTTGGGAGGGACCTCTGGAGGTCATCTAGTCCAACCCCNAGGGCTCCAGAACTGGACACAGCGTTCCAGATGAGGTCTCAGTAGAGCAAAGTGGCAGAATCACCTCTCTGGATCTGCTGGCCATGCTTCTCTTGCTGCAGCCCAGGATGCCATAGGCCTTCTGCACTGCCAGCGTGCACTGTTTGCTCATGGCCAGTTTCTCATCCACCAGCACCCCAAGTCCTTTTCTGCAGGGCTGCTCTCTATCATCTCATCCCCTAGCCTGTATTGATAGTGTCAATTAATGTCATTAATATGTATTTTTTTCTGGGAAATCTCAACGGGCCTTAGTGTCTTGGACCATGGAATTACATAGTTTCATGTATAGGCTGAACTACTAAGCAACACGTAACACATCAAACACCTATCTCCTCCCCCACAGTGTTGCCTGTGATAGGTAGAGCTAATTAAAACAGATTAACAACACAGGAATGCTTTCTGACTCGTTTTTTGCCCTGAAGTATGAAATATGATTACCTTTAACCCTGATTAAATGAGCTTGCTTAGCTACAAGTGTCAGTGAGGAGAATACCTGCATCTTTCTTAAAATTACCCACAGTACTTGATCTTTTTTTTTTGTAGCAGTATATCCAACAAACTTATGAACTTCATTTAAAACTACAAAGGGAGATTGAGTTGGTAGCAGACTGAAAGACTAGGAAATGATCTTGCAAATGGACACTTGTTACAACTAAGTTATATATTTGCTTTTTATATCTTTATTATAGTATGCATATAGAAGTATAGACTTGTATATTAATTGATTCCTATCTATGGTCAATAAGAAGATAAAATTTCTTTAGTTTTTAAGAATTGTCCATAAAACTTGGGGGAATTTAAGAGACTGTCAGTGCCAGTTGATCTAGTTTTATATCAATAAACAGCACTGTATATTGTAAATTAATTCTTACACATCATTATTCTCTTGTAGAAGAAACTGCTGATTGGGAAAAGGAGTTACAACAAGAGCTTCAAGAGTATGAGGTGGTGACAGAGTCAGAAAAGCGTGATGAGAATTGGGATAAAGAAATAGAAGAAATGCTGCAGGAAGAAAATTAAACATTTTCACAAAATCAGTATAACCCTAAGCTGCTTCTGAAGACTGACATGGATTTTTGTTTTCATATTTTGCCTACAAAAGATCTTCAAAAGACATTAAAGAATCCCAAATTGTTATAATTCCATATGGGAATACAACCAAAATTTCTGTTCTTTTTATGAGCAGTGTCTGAACTGCATTCTTCAAAAGGAGAAAAAAAAAAAAGACAGTGCAGGTTACATGGCATAATGAAAAGTGGTAACATTATTACATGAAGCAACAGTTTGAGGCATTTTGGGGTGTTCAAGAAGCTCTGCAAAGAGATTTCTAAATCTAAGAATCCATGGATTTCTGTCTACAGCCCTTCTGTTTGGGATGTAAAAACAAATGTTGTAAGTAACAGTTCTTGAATAGAACTCTCATCACATTTGCACTCTGATCCCTGTATAATCTGTAAATGTGTACTATTTTTAAGGTGCTTGTAGCTAGTAGCTTTCATGTGTGTTTAACTTCCTTGATGTATGTAGCCAAAGAATATATAGAAAACCCTGTAACTTCAAATAACTTCTGATAATTTGTTAAAAAAGCTAATTCAGACTCCAAAAGACATACTGATTAACTGGCAAAAATTTAAGCATTTCAATAAGAACAGAGTTAACTGCTTAAATTAAACTGTTTTTGTTAAATTGTCATATTAAGGCACAGCCTTTTCCCACAGAGAGAAATGGCTTAATGCATGAAGACTGTTATGTTTCCATTTAATTTTGCTGTCTGGGAGAGAGAGTAAATTAAATATTTCTTTTTATTTTAAGTGCTGAAACATTTATGTAAAAACTTTGGCTGGTTTGGACATCTTTATTAAATGCTGTAGATATGTATAAAATGGACTCATTTATTTGGAGGGAGGGCAGAGTGAGGGGCAAACATACTTCAGACTTGGAGATTCCAAAAATATGCTTTGTCACTGTGCTCAAGACATTGAAACTAAATAAAAAATAGTTTTCTTTAAAAGATGTTTTTGATTCTTCTTGGGCATCTGGACGTTTCCTGTACTTTTACCATTAAGTCAGTATCTTTATGAAAATTTGATGTTTGATTTGTCATCTCTTTCATGAATTTGTGACAAAACATTCATGAAATTCCAAATATTAACAAAAATGGGTAAAATTTATTAAGTAGGAGCCATTAATCACAATTGAATTATAGGCATGTTACATGGAGTAAGCTCTGTCTTAATGACATAATTCTCCAGAAAACTTTTGTCAATAGACTGAAAAGATTATAGCTATAATTATTCCATAAATATTCGTCCCATGGGAATTGGAAAGAGCTTTTAGTTTTAACTGCTGTTTCTGTAAGAAAGGACTATTTAAAATTGTTTCTATTAGCAACTTGGACAGAAAGCCCTCCTGTGTTTCTCATTATGGAAAATGAATTGGTTTAAACCTGTATACATTTGGCTTCTCAAATTAGTCTATTACCATACATTTTCTCAACTACAAATCATCTTAAGCAGAATTTGTATTTTTATAGTGTTTTTCAGTTTTAGTTAACAGATGCAAGATATGTCGTGGTAAATAAGAGGTACTTTAGGAGCTTTTGGATTAATTAAAAGCCACAAAAGTTAAATCTGTTACACTCATGAAAATTACACTATTCAATGCTTAATGTTTCCTCTTGACAATTGCAACTGCTCACAGATCTAAGCTGGGGAGGTGGACAAGCTGGAGAGGTGGGCCCAGGGGAACCTCATGAGTTTCAATAAGACCAAGTGCAGGGTCCTGCACCTGAGTCGAAACAACCCCAACTATCAATACAGGCTAGGGGATGAGATGGTAGAGAGCAGCCCTGCAGAAAAGGACTTGGGGTGCTGATGGATGAGAAGCTGGCCATGAGCAAACAGTGCACACTNTATGATGATTCTATTACAGAAAAGGGAACAAAATGTGTCTGGTTGCTTAGTGGTGCACTTCCAAGTAATCACAGCCACATCAGGCCCTCGGTCCATGTGCTGTATCTACAGTCTGCATGTATAATGACATGTTGAGAACAACACTGACAATGGTCTGGGTTTCAATTCAGCTAGTGTCAGACCTGATACTGTATAGCCCAGTATTGCATCTGTCTCTATGTATATATATATATACATGCATATGAAGACTGTGCATATATATAAATGCAAAACCATGCCTATTAGTGTGTCTAAATATATTAAAAAAATCATAATGTGCTTTTCAGCCATTGCTTTTAACTAGCTACCGTTGGAGGAGGAGGAGCAACCAAAATAATTACCTTTAGTTTGTCACTCTATCATTTTTAATGAGACAGCTCTCTGTAGAAATTATCTTGAAGAATGAATCATTTGCTTTGTTTCTTAAAAGCCTGGTTTTCATTATGGCACAGGTTGGGAACATGTTCCTTTGCTAATTCAGGGATTCATGAAGCTATGACAAACCTCCCCAGATCCACTTGGGATGAATGCTTAATCCAAAACTACATGAGCAGAAAGGTTATTTTATCTCAGTGTGATTCTGACAAAGTAGGGGAAGACAGAAGAAAAAGGCAGTTAAGGTTTGTATATAAAATCAGAAGAATGAAGATTTGGTGCCTGCTTTGATACATGATGCTCTAAAAAAAAACATGTTTGGGGGGGGGGGTTAATTNAAACTACATGAGCAGAAGTGGGGGGGGGGTTAATTATACACATGCACAAAACCTTAATTCTGCAGTTGCTTTTTTTTGCTGCTTCTCTTAGCTATGGTTTCCTTACTCAAATGTGAAGGTTTCAGAGCCAGATAAGCTGCTGCTTCTCTGCATTTCCTATCCTTTCCGTGGAGAAATGAGCCCATTTTACCTCACAGTCAAATAATGGCCAGCAAATAGATTGGTTACACCCAGCTTCTTGTCCTACTTACTTCAGAAATGTTCTAATGCTGGCCACGTGCCCTTTTGTGACTTTGATGCCTGCAATTCAAACATCAAACAGTTTTGCATTTGCTGTATCATCACTGTTTTGCATCCTGTATTATGTGTAACAAGACTTTCAAGCCCATCATGTTGGGTGGATAAAATAGGTTCTCTAAGAGCATTACTGGGGTGGAGAGGAACCCCTGCAGACATTTAGTGTGGATGTAGAAACAACAGTCTCTCTTGGTGGGATTTGGTGTCAGAGACTTAGTCAGCATGTGAATGGAAGAGCTGAAACTATTGCCTAAGCAGACAGAACCACTGGTGCTTAGGATCCCTCAGGTGGAGGAACATTGTTACTGGACACACTTTGGGTCTCTGGCTATGGATATGCTAGGCAACTGGTGTGTCTGATCATGTGTTGAAAACTTAATGTCTATAAATAGAAAGACCCCTTAAAAATGTATGCCCTGAGCCAGGTAGCAATCTGTCCATGAACTCCTGGACACAGAGTTATTCCCAGTGGAGCTTGCAAGCACCACAGCTTTGGAGGGCAAGCATCACAGGGTACAGTAGGGAATGGTCTGCATCCCCTTGGTCTCAGTGCCAGAGGACAATCATCATCAGATTTAACTCAGAATTGCAAGCATAGCCTCCTGCTTCAGTCCTGGCTGGTGTAAACAAGGCCATGGGCAGTGTTAGGGTAAGCAGTACCAGGTCTATTGGATCCCCAGACCAACCACCTGCCTCATTATGGTGAGCCAAGGCTTGCCTTTAGACTCTGCTGGGTGGCATCTCAATTCCCTTTTGAAGTATATTTGCATCAGCCTGGAACCAGCTACCCAATTACCTGTTCTTATCCATATAAAAGTCCAGTATTCAGTGTTCTGGATGTATACTTAATTCATACAAATTTCCAGTTCCTGTATAATCCAGTTCATTACTTCATTGGTATTGTGGGGTAATTAATTTCTTAATGTGTGAAGGCAGAAAACCTTTTTATTCAAATCTACTGTTTGGGGTTTTGTTTTTTTAATTTAGCTGAACAGTGTGTGACACAGGAAAGCAGAAGAAACTGACTTTGCCTTCTCTTCATCATGTCCCACGTGTTACTTTCCTGAGCCAAGCGAGTAATTTCAGACTTTGCACTCTTGTCATATTTTAATGAGGGCATGTTCCCATATACCCAGTACTTTGTGGCAGCTTTCCTTGGAGGTCGTTTACCTTTGGAGTTTGTTTTCTATGAGGGAGGTGTGTGTAATAAGCACATAGGACAGCACACCACCCAGCTGACACATGCTGCTTTCATTTTCTGTATTACTCCTCATCCCATTCCATGTGTACCCTGACATCTTGTTTGGTTTTACATGTAGCTGTATGTTCACCCAGGACTCGCAGGAGGTGTGTGTCTGTGGGGGTGTTTACCATCTCTGGAAGAAGGGGCAGGCAACTCAGGAAGAGTACAAGGATGTAGCTAGGACATGCAGAGAGAAAATTAGAAAGGCAAAAGCCCATCTAGAACTCAATCTGTGCACTGCTGTAAAAAATAACCACAAATATTTTTACAAATATATTAACAGCAAAAGAAGGACCAAGGAGAACCTCTATCCTGTATTGGATGCGGAAGGAACATTGCCACCAAGGCTGAGGAAAAGGCTGAGGTACTTAATGCCTTCTTGACCTCAGTTTTTAATAGTCAGACCAGTTATTCTCAGGGTACTGTGCCCCCCTGAGCTGGGTGACATGAGAGGCTGAACGAAGTCCTCATGATCCAGAATGATGCAGTTAGCCACCTGCTACTCCACCCAGACACTCACAAGTCTGTGGGGCCAGACGGGCTCCAACAAGCTGGCAGCAGATCTTGCCAAGCCACTCTCTATCATTTATCTGCAGTCGTGGTTAACCAGGAGACTGGAGGTCAGCCAATGTGACACCCATCTACAAGAAGGGCTGGAAGGCCTGGGAACTACAGATCTGTCAGCCTGACCTTGTTGCTGAAGAAGGTTATGGAGCAGATCATCTTGAGTGCCATCACATGACAAATACAAGAAAACAAGGGAATCAGGCTCAGCCAGCATGGGTTTATAAAAGGCAGGTCCTGTCTGACCAAGCTGATTTCCTCCTGCGACCAGGTGAGTTGCCTAGTGGATGAGGGAAAGGTTGTGGGTGTTGTCTACCTAGACTTCAGTAATACTTTTGAGTGATGCTGTCTCCCACAGCATTCTCCTGGAGAAACTGGCAGCTCATGGTGCGGACAGGTTTACTCCTCACTGAGCAAGAAATTGGGTGGCTGGCCAAGCCAAGAGAGTTGTGGTGAATGGTGGGACTTGATGATATTAGAGGTCTCTTCCAGCCTAGATAATTCTGTGATTCTAAGAACCATTCTGGTAGTCCAGACTTTCTTGAAAAATTCAGTGGAAGCAATTATTATAGTAATAACAAGAAAAGGACATTTGGTGCTTCATTTCAATAGTTTCCTGACTGCACTGCATGTTTTAACAGTGCTGTAAGAAAAGAAATACTATCTTTATTTCACAGTTTGTCAATTGTCATTGTTTAAACATCTTGTTCTAGTTGTCACTCTACTGATGGGTTTAAAAAAATAATGAAGGAACTAATTTTTCACCAAGTTGACTAGGAGTCTCCACCTCGATGAGGGCAGTGAAGTACTCCAGAGAGGTGTCAATCTGGCTGCTTAGATGTACAGGTTTCATCAAGTTAGACTACTCTTAAGTATGGTAATAACATAACTTGGATGTAGTTCAATGACTAAAGATTTTTTACCAATAAATGCTTCGTTATAGCCTAATGAATAATAACAAAAAGAACTAATATTCCCAAAGTTTCTGCTTCTTGGCAACAGCCATTTGGGTGGAACATCTACTTGGCTGCTCCTAGTGTAGAGCCTATCAGTGCTCCTCCCTTGTCCAGGCAATCTAAAGCAAGGTCATGAGCAGGGCACAGCTGCAAATATGTTCTCATCCTCCTGCCAGCACATGTATTTACTTGCAAGAGTGGAATACAAATTTCCAGTACTGTTGACAGCACTTTGCTTGTAAGTGCATTTTTGAGGGAAAACAGTTCACAAAGACACACAAAGAGACATAGGGAAAGAACCATAAATGTAATGGAAAATACTAATTTTTTTCATTCAATTCCACATTTGTGTTCTTCAGAGGACAACAGCACAGCAAGCAATCAGTGAACTGAAGATCTGTGGCTGAGTTTGAAGCTGATGGTACCTCTCTTTATTATGCCTGCATCTGCTACCCTCAGAAAACCCTAAGCTTCTGTAAAAACTGACTTACTAGGAAGCAGTATCTTGCTTCACAAAACAATTATAACTGATCTGTGTCAGCTGAAAAAACCTGCCAGTTCAAGTGTGAAAAGAATTACTGCTGGACATATATTCTCCAACACCAGGTAGTTTTTGAAGGAATATTTGTCCCCCTAGTCAGAATGGCCTCATTCCTGCTTCTGCTGCATGATGTGCACTAATCCCTCTGGCACCCCAATTCACAAAAATAGGCCATACAATGAATTATATTAAAGTGAAGGCTTACAGTCAGAAAGTACTCTGTCATTCTTTACTCCGTTCTCTCTCCAAGCAGTTCATATTTGTAATTAATCTTCCTTCTATTCCAGGAAGTGCATAACTGGGGGAAGGGAAGGAAGGTACAAGAATAATTTTTGGTTTGCTACATATATATACTTTCAAATAATGCTTGGAAGGAATTCAAAGTAATCTTACAGCCCGATTTAAGGATTGTATGAGCCATCCTGGGATCAGCTGGAGAATATTTGCATGGATCTCTGTTACTAATAGATGGGATGCGTGAGAAAAATCCTAAAGCATCAAAATCCTACTGGGGAGAGAAGAGACCCTTTTTTCTTTTTCCAATAATTGTACCGGTATTATACAGGTTTATAAAAGAAGTGTTATTTTGGGAGAGAGAAACTCCATATAAAGATCAAGATGGTACCCAAAAATGTAAAATTGTTCTTCATCTTGAAATTAGCAATGGAACAGTTCTTATAAGTATAGATTAAAGATGTAAGGATAAAGTAATTTAAGTAGATACTGTCTCACAGAAGCTAGTTTATTCAACACCAATATCCACTCCATCTATTCTCTGAAGTAGTGTTCAGGGAGGTTGAGAGTAACATTTTTATTCAGTAACTGTATAAAAGAACATACAGATTCCTCTCACATTATGAACAGTTAAGTTTATTTCCCTGAAAAGCAGAAACATGTATTTCCAAGATGTTTGCTTGTGTCAGTTTTAAGTTACAGAATGATAGAATCATCAAATGGTTTGAGTTGGAAGGGACCTTCTAGTCTAACGCCTTTGCAGTGAGCAGGGACAACTTTAACTAGATCAGGTTGCTAAGATCCCCATCCAACCTGACCTGGAATGTTTCCATGGATGTGCTTCACCACCCCCACTGTAAAAATTTCCCTTCTTGTATCTTGTCTAAATCTACCCCCTTTTTTAAAAAAAAAACAACATTACTCCTTTTCAGGTCATAACAGGCCTTTTTAAAAAGACTGTCCCCATTCTACAACAGTCCACCAGAAGACCAAGACCCACATGCACATGAAACTGATGGCGGATTCAAAGGACTGCATGTGTGCCTCAGCAGCTTCATTCTTTCCTCTAGCATATGGTGTCATCCTTTCTTCCACAGAAGCAATCCTTCATACCCACAGAAGCCTTCCCACTAGCAGGAGGCATATGGAGAAGAGAAACGTCTGGCTAAGTGAGAGCTGTGGCCCATCCTCTGGTTCCCAAGAACAGCTTATGACTCAAAGCCATTTTCCAGCTGTGCCACCCTATAAAGATGCTCTGTCTGCAGTCCTGGCCTCAGCTACATACTCAAAACAATTCCTGGCAAAACTTCTTTGCGCAACTCCGTTTCCCGACAAGACATCCTACTTTTCCTTCAGGAGCAGCGAGTCCACCAACCACAGACACCACGGGAGGCCGGCCCGCGGGAACCACCCCACGCTCGGCATCCCCCGTCACGGCCGCGCTGGCCGCGTCCCCCAAGCCGTGATACATACACTAATTGCTAACAAGCAGGCGGAAAAAGTAAGAGGCGATGACCGGCCGTTAATAACGCCGTACGCCCGTAGCCGCTCCCCCTGCCTCTCCGCCCCACACCGGCAGGACTGCACCTCCCGAAAGAGCCCGCGGCAGGACAGACTACCGCTCCCAGCAGGCCCTGCCTAGGCCTGAGCGCCGGCGAGCCATGCAGAGCCTGCTGGAGCCGGACGACGGCGGCGGCGCTGCGCGGGGTACTCTGGGAAGCGCAGTGCGCCTCTCTGCGGGGAGCTCACGAGCGACCGCACCGCCCCGGCAGCGCCTGGCGGAGCGGCGAGCAGGGAGGGCGCCGGCCTCTCACGTGGGGCGGAGATCTGCGCTGCGATTGGCTGTCATCGCGAAAAGGGGCAGGCCCGCGGGGAGAGCTTCCGGTGGACCTCTGGTCGGCAGCTTGTTTGGATGCTGCCGTCACATCATGGCGACGCGTGGAGCGGAGGCAGCGCGCGGAGGAGGCAGCAGCAGCGGTGTTAGCGCAGTAGCAGGACGGAGCCGGCGCCAGAGCTGCGAAGAGGCGGTGGTCCCGAGCGGCAGCTCGGAGGTGAGAGCAATGCGGAGATGGGCTTGGGGGGAGGGCGATCTCCCCGCCCCATCGGCTTGTGGCGCCTCGTTCCCCGCCTCCCCCGTACCCATGCGGCCTCTGCGCTCCGCGGCCAGCCAGCCTGGGCGCTCGGGGCTGGGGCAGGCCAGTGCCCCCGCCGCCTCCATTGCTTTCGGGAGCCAGCTCTGGGCAGGCCAGTCGCCGCTCCGCTTCCCCCGGGACCGAACCCGTTGCTGTAGCAGCAGGAATGTGTCGGGGAGTGTGTTGGCGTTGTCTCCGGAGAGCCACCCTCGTGTCGCGGGACCAGGGGTGGCTCCTTCCACCTCCCTGCGCCCCAGCTCTGAGGGTCGCGAGTACCTCTTCCGCGCGGCGGCCCGGTGAGGGTGGTGGCACGTGGCCGAACTCAGTGGGGGGAGGGCCGGTGGGAGCCGCCGTGCCTCCATGCCCGCCGCTGCGCAGGACGGGGTCTGAGCGGTATTGGGGGCCTTCGCTGGTCTCTCTCGGGGGCTCCGCCGGTTAGCCCTGCGTGTTCCCCAACTGGAGGGGGGACCGGGGTCCGGCCGCCCTGACGCCTCTGCCGGCATTTGGCGCTCGCCCGTGCAAGCGGCGTGGCCGAGGTGCGAGGCGAGCCTGGCGGGAGCTGAGGCTTTGCCTGTCTCCCTGCCTGCAGTGGAGTGAGGGTGCAGGGGCGGTGGGAGTGTTTCCTTAAGGCCTTTTCTCTTTATTTTCTATTTCTCTGCCCAAACGACACTGAAAGCAGTGCTGTCCTCATTGACTTTATAGTAATTTCTGATTGAGTATCTGTGTAGGAAAAGCCTAAAATATACATACTTGGGCACCAAACAGTAAAGACTTAAAATGTGCTGTGATGGAGCTACTGTATGTTGTATTTTCAAAGCAGTATTTTATGGGAAGAAACTGCCTTGGTAATCTCATGTGCCCCTTCAGTATCTCATCTTGTATCCTTCCATAAATTCAAGTGGCTTTTTGTGGTAACTTTTTTCTGTGGCATAAAGGATAATAACTTCCCAGAAATAGTAACTTGGTGGCGGTGGTTGCTTATTTTGGCTATTGGAGAGAGGTACAGGAGGCTATGGAGCTTGTTTTCCTACAGTGAAAACGATGTCTTCTGCTGTGTGTTTTCTCAAGTTCTTTACTGGGATGTGTCTGCTGTGAAAGCAGATGATGATGATGTTTGGAAAAAAAACCCCAAACAAACAAACCCACCATGTCCATGTTTTATCATATACCCCCAGTCAAATAGAACTTAGTTTTTAAAAAAGGCTAAAGATAGCAGGGAATGTTAAGCAAATTTTAGTTTGAACTTCTTCTGTAAATTAAAAATCCTTCAGCAATTTCTTGCAGATTTCCCTCCCCCTGTCTTGGTAGGAGCTTCTTTATTTTTAGGTCCTTGTGACCTGTTTGCATTGGGAATTCAGAACTTGTCTACCCTGCTTTTTCCAGAAACATACTGTGGATGACTAGAAAACTATTAGGTTTAGAGTAAAGAGGAAGTGAAACCTCATTGGGAGAACTGATTCATGCTATATTAAATGTTTTCTTAATTAGCACCTGTCTCAAATGCTTGTATTAAAAAAGCGCTGATGAAATGTGCAGCAATTTTCTCAGCATCTAAATGCACTGCAAGTTTCCATTTAAGTTTTGGATTCCTCCAGTGACATTTTTGCTAGAATTTGGAGGAAGTGCTTTGAATGTCTTAAGCTAAAGTAGGGAAGAAATCTTTCTAATATTTTTTCAGAGCAAGGAGAAGAAAAATGATACAAAACCAACTTTTTCGTTTGATATTGTTTGAAGTAAATAAAACCCCCTATTTTTAAAAGCAGATATGTCTTCTGTGTCATACAGACACTGAAAAACAGCAAAAAGCATGGAAAGAGCAACAGAAAGAAGTAAGGACCATAAGCAGGGGTCATGTGAGAATGTCTTAACCAGTGTCAAAGACCATGGCCTGAATGTAAGGCCAGCAGTATTAATAGTGAAAATGTGTTAACTTTGACTTAGTATTGGCTTTTATAAAGAGAAAATACAAACTTTCAAAGTAAATAGTCCTTAATCATCCTCCTGCTGTTTTGGGACTTCTAGCGTTGCAATGCTTTCAAACTAGTGATGAGCAATACTGCAGGGGCCTCAGTCCAGGGTTTTCAAAATAAATGAGTGCAGAGAACATAATTTGTAATGTAATGACAGAACAGGGTGAAATGTTTATTTGAAATGACTTTCTGATTAAGACCTTAGTTCAGTGGGGAAGCCACCTTAGAGGCCTTCACATTTTCAGAAAGGTATAATTAGACTGCATGATCATTCAGGTCAGTGAGCACAGGGTAGAGAAGTATTGTGTTGAGAAACAACCTTAATAAGCTAGTTACAAGCACCTGAATTATTGTCTAGACCATTGGATGAAGTTGTATCTGCTGTAAAATCCAAACCCACCCAAATTTTGTGACCTCCCAAAATGCTAGTTTTTATGGAGAAGTCACGAGAAACATTACTGCCAAGAATGACTGTTTTTTTCAGCACAATATAGTAAATGAAGTCGTCTTGAGTTTCTGCACTGAGGAAAACTGTATCATGTTTTCAGAGTAAGTTTTCCTGTGTTAGCAGGTGAAAGTAAATAGCTGGGATGCAGGAAGCTTAAAATTTTCTGTAAACCATAAACATTTATGATAAATATGACCTACTGTTTGCAACAGGATTTCTCTTAATGTAATTGGTCAGGGTAAGGGGTGTAAGGCTTTTGTGTCCAGTTGCACATGCAGTAAGTTTGACTATGTAATTGACTGAACAATGTTATTCAAGTGATCTTTTCTGGAGCCTGATGGTGAGCAAATGATTATATATTTGCTTGTATATGTAGGTTGACTTATAGTTGTGAAAATCTGATTTATGTCCATATGTTTGTTCTAAAGCTTCTGAGATATTTTTTGTAAGTATTAGAAGCTCTGAAGGCTAAGATTTTAAGAGTCTTTTCACAATACAGGGCAAATGCTACTATTGGGAATGTATGAGATGTTTTGATATATAAATGCTGGAGCTTATTTTTTTTAGGGTAATTTGCTAACATATAGGGGAAAAAAGGATGCAGATGTAGCTCCTAATTATGGTTTCTTTTAATAAGAAGTACAGAGGTGGGTTAGGGAAAGATTGAGTATATATCTATGTGCCGGAGTATAAAGTAGAGGTACTTTAGTACCAATAATAAAACTAGCATATTTTAGGTAGCACTGTATGTTACAGACTTTTGTAGGTATTAGAACAGAAAAATAATAAGTCCATTTGTTCTGTTTTGGGATGGTAGAATAAGTTCTCCCTAGGTGTCTGGTTTGTCCTTGTGCAGCGCATGTTATTAAAGCAGTACTGCTTGAAGGTAAAGTTGGCTCTTGTGATCATAGCCAGATTCATAAATGGGATACTTGTACTGTGATCTTTTAGATATGAAGTAAGGTAGAGTTTTCCTGATGTGCACCTTTTTTTGATCAAGGTACAAGTTGAGAGAACAGAGCAGAAGACTGAATGAAAACTTCGGAGTGAGCAGGAGTGATGTTACCAGTAATTTTCCTACAGGCAACCTGAAGTTGTTTGGCCTGTAACTCTACCTTGAATAGCTTGAAGATGTTACTGAGATATGTCAGGGTCTTGTAATAGCTGGTTTCACAGCTAGGTAGGTGGCAAATACCTCATTTTTAAATGGTAGAGTTTTAAATTTTGGTAAATAATTTTAGGATCTAATGAAGTGACACATTTTCTGTGCAACGTACTTCTTGTCTCTTGCAGAAAATTTTTCTAGGTATGTAACAATCTAATTCTGGTCTATCAGACTATAAGACACCTATTGTTAAAACTGGTTGGAAGCCAGGTAGAAGCTGAGAGAGCATGGTAGCAGCTAGAAGAGGTAGTGGTAATTTCAGCAGAAGGTCTTTGGTGGGGTGGTTTTGTTTTGTTTTTATTCAGTCAGTACTGAATCAGCAGTATTATACAATGTGATGTTGGAAGTGCTCTGTTCTGGCTGGAATGTTAGACTGAGAAGTTCACTCGTCTGATGAGCACACATTTGAAGAGACAGAGGTAATAGCTGGGGTTATTCTGGCTGTTGTCTTGAAGTGGGGGCAACTTCAGTGGTACAGATATGGTATAGTACTTAACATTCTCAGTATGATATTTATTATTGATATACTCCAACTTGAAGCTTGATACAGATCAAATCTGAAACTGTAGTTAAAATGATTTAAGAACAAAATTGAGTGTAAGAAGGCTGTTTAGATTGCTGGTTATGCTTTTTATTTCTAAAGTGACAGCTAATGTAGAAAATTCTTGATTAGTCATAATTGGGAAGTCATCTAGCTATTAGTGTTTGTGGCCTCTGTCAGGCAGTAACAGACTTCTCTGTTTAAAATGAAAAACAAACACTTTCCAATCTAGGTTATACACATAAGATTTGTAGTATGTTGTGCCACTGCTGTCAGTTCTGATAGAACATGTGGACTAACGCTTGATAGCATTTAATTAGGATTTTTTTTTAGTTGGTTTTTGTATGTTGTTAAGTTGTTCTGGCTGATGGTAGAACCACAGTATTCTTGCCTGCAGTCACCAATTTTTAATTGTATTTAAGCTAAGAAAATTGGACGGTATTGTGAAAACTGTATTGCTGCACTGAGCTTTGCTTTTGCAGAGAGCATGCTTGCTTGTCAGGTATGGTTTGTTCCATGTTCACTGGAAAACCAAAAGAAGGTTGACAACTTCTGTATTTTTTTCACTATTGTTGTGATGTTAGAGGCACTTGTACCCAAAGCTTTTCAATATTCTGATAGGTTATTTCTACCTTCTCTGTTAGACTTTGGAGAATGTATTTTAAGTTCTGAAAACCCCTGTGGGTTTTTGATGAAAGACAGAGAATATGCAGAGTTGAGAATATTGTTTTCAGGAAAGAATTGGGCTGACACCTAATTTGACTTTAACATAAAACTGTGCTGAATTGATGAGGTGATCGTGTTCAGTCTGAAATATAGAGAAACTTTGGAATATATATGTTAGTTGACAGGTTACTGTCGTGGTTTACTGGTAGAAGTAGGGCATATTTTGACTTGGTGGTTACATGTATGCCCTGCCAGTAGGTTTTTTTTTTCCCCTTAGAAATGGCAAAATTTTTGCAGGTGAAAACTACTGAAAATTTCTGGGTTGTCTACAGTTGAAGCAGTGCTTCTCATGAACATCCTCTTGCTGATAGTGTTCTCTCAGTAGCCTGTGTTAACTAAACCTGTGGTGAGAATAAGGTAACTTTTGTTTAGTTCCTTCTGCTCTATCTGTGATTAGATTGACTTTTTTTCAGTGACTCTCATGCTTTGGCTTCTTTCCAACCGTCGTGCTAGCGCTTCTAGTTGGCAGGATTGCCTGTTGCTGTGCAGTGAACTGGACTGAGGTACTGATCTGGCTATAAACTCTTAGAACAAGTTGCACAAATGTTGTTGCTAGCACACCAGAGGCAAGTATGGAGAAGCGGAATGAAATGATGGCAGGAGAACTGTTGGGGCACTTAACTGCTGTTCAATGAGGAACCATAGCTAAAGTCAGTCAGGCCTTCGCTCAGCTGCTTCTTGGAGTTCCTGCCAATTCTATGCTCTGCTTTCAAAGGGAAAATTTTGAGTCTGTTTCTGGATTTCAGAAAGTCTGGAAATACCATGCCAAACCAGAAACTTTGAATTTAGAGCAAACTTTCCCTGCCTTTTGCCAGGCTTCTTAGGCACAAGTATCTGAATTGGAAGTTCATGTTCTACATAATGAAAAACTGCAAGTTTCAGCTGTTGTGTTGGTACTGCAGTTCTACTCTGGTATCATGTGGTGTTCACATACCTCTGATCTTTCACGTCCTGTCAATGTAATATGACACAGTATCTTCAGTTTCTGTATGAATCATGGTTTTTAGAGAAGATCTGTGTCATGTGTTCGACCATTGGTACCTACAAAAAGGTTAAGTGAGGTGTAGTGAGCAGCTACGCTGTTACAGATTTTTTTCAATATTAATGCATATTTGTTTAATGATTTTTAAATAACTCCTCGAAGTATGCTGAACAAATTGGGAGTTAAAATATGTCTCACAATGTATTATTAGTGCTGGCTGTGTTCCTTTGATGTTGGTTAATTTCTTTTGAAGAGAGCAGTCCACATTTGTGCAGAATATAAAATCCAGTGCAAATGGAAGAATTAACACATTAGTATTAAAATGTAAGATAATCTGAAATTAATTTGTGCTTAAATAGCATAACGGCATATAAACAAGCCTTGCTTTTATAACTCCTTGTGACTTTAAGGAAATTACTTTTTACTTTCAGTTCACTGTAAATAAATCAATGAGAATGGTTAGTTTAGTATTGAAGTGAATCAGCTCTGTTTGTGATACTTTTAAGTGTGTGTATGCAAGTTGTACAGTGAGATTGCAAATGAACAGCAAAAAAAATACCCAGTCACCTCCATGTATTGTCCTGAATCCCAGCCTCTGTAGTGTAACAAAACAAATAAAAAACCACCCAACCAAACACTCTTGAAGTTCTCATCACCCTTAAATGTCTCTAGAAATTGAGAATGTTGTTCTGGTGATTGCAAGGGGAGTCTGGTAGATGCTTAGTAAGCTGTAGAGTGGTATCATCAAGTGTTCTGCTCCAAAATAATGGACATACCACTGCAGTGTTAACAGCTGGTGATGTTTAACTTTTTTGGTTGAATGATTAAACATTTTGAGATTTAAGAACCTTATTCTTTCGAGAAAGTTCTGTTTAATTAAGCAGAAATAATGTATTAAAGCTTAGGTACTAAGACTCCAAATGTGGAGCCAGGTAATACTTTTTTTTAAAATGATTTCGTAGATGTGAATTTTAGCATTTCAAAAATGCATGTGATCCTGGTCCTGTTTATCATTCTTGTTACAATAACAGATTTTCTCCAGTCATGAGCTGACAGTCATATTTGGCTTTCTGATAGAAGTTTCAACTCTTGCCCTATGTATTTTATCAAAACAATGTATTTCTGTGGATTTCTGTAGACATCCTAGCAGGTATTTTAAAACATATCTTCCAGCTTTTTGAAACTGCCATGTAATAAAGTTGTATTTAATATTAGTGTCCTCTGGTTCCAAATTTTTGTACCTTATTTTTTTTCAAATAACAGCACATAAAGCTAGTTAAACTCTTACTGAATTTTGTATTTAGTATACTTAGTATTGGCTTGTGAGATAACATTAAGAACTATGATTGAGAAATGATTGTGTGCTTTAACAGCTGAGATGATAGCCAATTAGTTTTGGTGCTTTAAGAACCAATTTCCATGTGAGCTTTT
Organism: Bucco capensis; assembly: GCA_013396975.1. Taxonomy (NCBI): domain Eukaryota; kingdom Metazoa; phylum Chordata; class Aves; order Piciformes; family Bucconidae; genus Bucco; species Bucco capensis. The sequence goes on from VWZO01016425.1 coordinate 99,957, forward strand.
AATTTCTAGAGTATAAACGTTTTTGCAATGACAGGGTATTGAAGTTGTTTCATAATGGAGCAATTAGTATTTTGGGCTGCTGTGTGCTTCATCACTCTTTAGGCTCATTCTATGTACAGTTATTTATAAACAAGTCATAACAAAAATATCAACTTGGTAAGCTTGGATTTTTGCTTTTGCTTGTCCATGTAAAAGAAAGTTGCAAGTTTTAATTTTAAATACAATTGCTTGACTCTTCCTGTCCTTTCTGAAGCTCGTTGGTGCAATGGAAGAAGCTGGATCTCAGGAGGTGGGAACAAATAACCGGGATCAGCTAGTGAACAGCAAATGCAGTGAATTGTCTGGTAGAGCATTACAGCATGCACAGCCCAGCTGTTACAGCCTTGAAAACATGGGGGCAGGGGAAGAAGCTGAGTACATCACAAAGAACAGAAAGCACCCAGGGTCCATGTGCTGCTCTCAGGAGTCTCGTGAGGAGACTCCTGGGAGAGAAGAAGCCCGTACTGATCCACCTGATGGTCAGCAAGATCCAGAGAGTGAAAAACACAAAGAGAAAACTTTGGGTATGTTGTCATTGGCACTTTGACTTTTAAATGACATTATTTTTGTAAAATAGTTATGCATTTGCTCTGTCTTTGTCTCAGGTTTATTCTGTAGCCAAAACTTGTCATTTCTAACAGGATATTCTGAGAAAATGTGCACTTCTGCTTAGGAAAAGACAGTTTTTAATGTCTATGTAGGAGTTCTTCAGCTGGTGATGCTATTTTTACAGCAGCTTTAATAATAATAATAATGTGATAATTGCTAATGAGATTTAACTTTCCGTTTGTTGGATTAACTTTTAAGTTTGGGATTGTGGTGTTCAGTGCTTCCAAATCACTGCTGATATTTAAATACCAAAGGCTTATTAAAACCACTTGTGTGGGTATTCTTTATTAGCAAAAGTTAAACTTTTTTAAATTTCACTTTCAGACATTTTTTGAATGCGATTATAAATTAGAAAATAAAATTTTTGTGATTTTAAGATTAAAATAACTGTTGCTATCCAAGTTGTGCAATGACACATAGGCAAGACAAGTTTATGCTTACTGTGCTGACTTTCCATTTGTCATCTATTATGATTATAGAGCTATCAAACCAGAGAACAACTTAATTCACAGTAATTTCTCATGGTTCTGTATTTTACTTCTAAAGATAGGCTGCTTTTCTGATATGTTCTTTTCTCAATGTGGTTGTCTTTCATTCCATTCATAGGAAAAGAAGTGCTATTATTAATGCAAGCCTTGAACACACTTTCTACTCCAGAGGAGAAGTTGGCTGCTTTGTGCAAGAAGTATGCTGATCTGGTAAGTAATTTAAGATAGCAGGAGTTATTCATGTGTTAACATTAACTGTGGAATGCAAGAACTTTCTGATACAGGACAGTTAATGATTTTGAGTATTTCAGTGTTGGTTGGGGGGAAAAAAAACCTTGGGCTTATTATGAGTATTGCTTCAGCCAAACTTGCATGTAGTCATTTCACTTCTACATGACTGCCTCACTCCAAAGAAAAAATCTGTTAGGATAACTTGATTTGGAAGCATAAGATTAGGATTAACAGAAAAACTAAATTTCTTTAGGGAGTAATAATTCTCTGAGTTTTTGGCTATTGATAATGTTTTAGTGCTAGCATTTTAGAATTTATACCCTTTAGTATAAAGGAAAAGAACATACTGTGATTATCAACAACCAGTAAAAAAAATTAGTTATACTAAACTCTGTGGTAATTTTTAGGGGTAGGTGAAATTGGGAAGATCTAGGTTTAATTTTGCTTTGAGCTTTCCAGTCATGTAAAGGAATAGATAAAAAAGTACACATTCCTTCAGTAACAGGGGAAAAAAAGGTAAAATGTTAGCAGCAATGCATCATGAAGTGCATTGCCAACTCTAGTAGGAGCAATGATAATTGATTCTCTAAAATAATTGATCACAAAACTGGGGAGGGGCGGGATAAGGCTCATCCTGGAGACAAAAATGCTTGACTTGTTCATCTTGAGGCAGGGACAGACAAGAATGGAAAGACTGGCAATACTGCATGTGTATGTTTCCTACCATATTTGTAGTTACAAAATTAATGCAAAACAGAAGGAGAACTGAATAGCTTGACGAAAGCTTAAGATTTTCCTTCTGTAGATGTGAAGTGTATTATGTAAGAAAGTATTTCTGAAAATGGCATAATGGCTGTAGAAAATGGCATAACTCTTCTGAAATAAATTTGTTTTTCTTTTACGATTAACAGTGTCTCCAGAGATTTGAGGGTGAGCTAGCAGGTAGTCTTTTTACTCACAGAGGCAATACTAATTACTTAAGAATAGACTTATATTAGTTCTGTTTGGGAAGTCCTGAGTCACCCTTGGAGGTCTGTTACAGCTCTGCTTTGTTTCTTTGCTCTCTCTCTCTCTCACACACACACACACATATATGCAAACTCTTGTTAACATGAGTGAATTTCCTGAAAAACCAGCAGCTTCTCTCAGAAGTCACTTTCATTTAAATGAGAAACAATAATACCTCGAAAGTGCAGTTCAAGGATGGGGCGCTCACCTGAAAATGAACTTTGGTACTGTGAGAGAAAAGTGCTGTAAATGCATTAGTTCTTAGGAGCAGTTGCTTATGCATGTGATGTATTTTCTGTTTGCACAAACAGCTGCCGTGTCAAATCACAGTGGTGATGATGATGGCCTGCATGAAGAGCTAGGTTGGCATGAATTCCTTACTCATGCAGAAAGAAAACAGTCTGCACCATCTTCACTCTGAGTTTTCTTGTTGAAGAAAAGATCTCAAAACAATTAGGGGACAGCTAGACCATGTAATTTCCTTCAAAAAGCTTGGCAATCAGGAGAGACATGTTCACAGGGTGGTTTTTTTCCTCTCCCAGGAAAGGAACCACAGTCTATAGGCAGAGGAAGCATTCACAATCCATAGATAGTCAACATCCTAGAAAACCAGTTGCTTTCCCCATGACGCTCAGAACTACTGGGAAGTTGGGTGGGAGCTTGTCCAAGTGTAACAGGAGCTATGTTCTAGCTGAATGAATCTTAGAGACACTCTCTTCCCCTTAGAAAGTTTAGGTTGGATCTGGTTGTGTTCCTTTTAAGATGCATTCTCTTCTTCATGATGGTGGTGAACCACTGGCATAGGTGTCGGCTTTAATGCCAGCAGAGGTTTGAACTGTTTATGACAGTGCACCTACAATGCTTTTTTTCTTTTTTTAAAGATTCATCATCTTTAAAGCTCACTGTCAGGTTTTTCAGTGGTGTCTCATGAAAAGGACTGTACAATAAAGGTAGGAATGCCTCTCTCCTGGCAAAAGATCTTCCACAATTTTTTTTCCCTAATTTGGAATCTATCAGGAGATCAGTTTGTGATGCAGGAAGGTTTGCATCCTTGGTCATGCACACCTACTTGAAGTGTTTTTTTTTCAGCCATCCAAGAAAAGGGCTTTTATGTTTTGATATCAAAATATTCCTTTAACATTCTTTTTCTTTAAACTAGGTGAAATACACATTTATTTTACTGTTGTCATGGAGGTCCTTAACATTATTTTTTTCTTCTATGCTTCAGCATTATTTTGAGCTCTTTCAGAAAACCAGCATTGTGTTATTCTTCTGTCATAGTGTTCCTTGTTGCCAGCCTTCTTTTCCTGTGATGTCCTGAGGCTGAGGCACTATCTAATAAGGAGCAGTGTTACACTTATTGTTACCTTCTTTACAAAAAAGAGACTCTAAATAATATGGTTTCTCATGGAGCCCAAAAATCATGTATAATGAAACTTACTCTCAACTAGATAGTAATGCAAGAAACTTCTGTTTACTGGATATTTGTAGAATAGATTTTCAAGTCAACACTGTATACAATGTTTAATGCTGTCATCTACTATCTAAACAGCTTGAGGGAGCTAGAACAAAAATTTTCCTTCAAATGGTTGAGACTACATATCTCTGAAGTCAAAGTCTGGGCTGTGCAGACTTTTAACAGTATTTGACTTGCTTTGTCAGGGTTGCTAGTTGTATCTGTTCTTTTCTGAAATACCATAGAGTTTTATAAACTTGTATCAATTACTGCTTCCTTTGGTAGGAATTCCTGCTGACAAGAATGAGCTCTGTGGGTTTTTCTTTTTGATAGTAAAAACAAGACGTGTTGGACAGTGTGTACCTTAGAGATAAGAGAGTGGAAAAAGTTGTGACTCGTTGAAAAGCCAGGCTTAGTTGGCTTTTAATTGTATCTGCCACATCCACCTTTCTCAGGGCTAGTCCTACCCCAGTAGCTGAATGCAAGCTGATAGCCCATGGTCAGCAAGTCTGTAGTCCCTGTTCCTCAAAGGCAAATATTTGTGAAGTTGGAATTTGTATATTTTCGTCTTCTGTCCGTACACATTTAGAATTATCTGTGGGGTGTTTCTCTTTAAGATCAACTTGGGGGTCTTAATGAAATTATTTTACTTTCTTGCTTTCATCTGAAATGTTTTAAAGTTTGTTCAATCTCCTCATATAGATGCATAAAGATAGTTTCACCTGTGTTTATGTAATAAATATACTCTCTAATGTTAGCTGGAGGAGAGCCGGAACGTTCAAAAGCAGATGAAGATACTGCAGAAGAAGCAAGCACAGGTTGTGAAGGAGAAAGTCCACTTGCAGAGTGAGCATAGCAAGGCCATTTTGGCACGTAGCAAACTGGAATCTCTCTGTCGAGAGCTTCAGCGTCATAACAAGACTTTAAAGGTTAGTTTATTTACATCATTTACCGTGCCAGTGGTGGTGGAAACCTTACTTCTTACTGCTTAAAATCAGCACTGCTGCTTTTTACTTACAACTTTGCACATCACCTGTACCTGCAGGAGGTAAGTGGCATGTGGCATAAGCGTATCTGATTTTAAGGTAAAGAATATCAACTCAGTAGTGCTTTTTTTCCTCAAGCTGGTTCATATTGCAGTATGTGGTCTTTACATGTATGTTTCTAGGAGCAGTGCTGATTACTGCTGGAAAAAGTAGCAGAAGTAGTGAAGTAACAGCAATGTGAAATTGCAGGGTATCAAGAAAGGCTTAATCCTGTCTGAATATAATGGATGGGACTGAAATGGAAGAGATCCAAAAGGTTCTTATCTGTGATCACTGTGGGAAATTTCATTATAGCATCAGTGCTGTTTTTAACCTACAGGTAATTTATAGACATGCAAAGGTATTAATGTAGCATCTTATAGTACCAGCCTCTCTCAGTAATGTTAGTAATGGCAATGACAAGATTACGTGAAAGTTTTGGAATTTCCAGATTCTTCATGCCATGCACTTCATAGTAGTCAGCATAGCATTTTATGATTTTGGCTTATATTAACTCTAGCACTCTAGAACTTGAAGCTGTGCAGAAGTGAATTATTAACATTGTTTCTGACTCAGAAATAATAAAAAAAAAGTGCATGGTTTGGCTTGAACACCTTAATATTCTCTTACAAAAGGAAGAAAATATGCAGCAAGCCCGGGAAGAGGAGGAAAGGAGGAAAGAAGCAACTGTGCACTTCCAGATCACGCTGAATGAAATTCAGACTCAGCTGGAACAGCATGATATCCATAATGCCAAGCTCCGACAGGAAAACATTGAACTGGGGGAAAAACTGAAGAAACTCATTGAGCAGTATGCCCTACGAGAAGAGGTGCTTGCATTATGCTTCTAATGAGAGTCTGTTAGTTCCTTGATTGTAAGGATCAGATAAATTATTTAAAGGGGAGAAAAAAATGTAATGCTTTACAGCCATCATTACTTTTTTTTACTTCACTCCAGTGAAAAACTAAGTAGCTGTTTGGCCTGCTATCTGCCTTTCCTGTCTTGTTTTGTGTAGCTAAATTCAAGATGCATTGAAGAAAATATTTGACAGTGGAACTGGACAAATAGAAATAACTTATCCAGAGATTGTGGTATCCCTGTCTTTAGAGGTCTTCAGAACTCAGCTGGGCAAGGTGTGAGCAACCTGATCAGACTTGGAAGTTAACTCTGGTTTGAGTGGACTAATAAACTGGCTTCCAGAAGTTATTTTCAATATAAATAGTATTAATATTTGGAATTCTTCTAAATTATGATTTCACATTATAATGGGAGGGGATATAAAAATACAACTAGAGCCAGGGAAGGATGTGGGATAGTGACACACTCCTACCTCTTCATCTGGCAGGAGACTCTGACAGCCAGTCTCTCAGCTGCTCCAAAGCAGCAGCTGTGTTGGGGTGTTCATAAAGTCTCACTACTACATATTTTCCATAAATGTATTAATGTATCTGTACCCATAACATAAGTTAAAGGTAGGAAGCTCCTTGTGCTACTTCACGGATGGAAGTAAGACTGCAAAATTCAATGATCTGTGGACTTTCATCAGCGAAATAAACTGTTGTTGCAAACTTTACTGATTTTGAACTCTTAATTATGAGGACTAGAGCTTTTAGAAGTAACAAACTACAAGGATTCAAGTACTAAAAAGGATTAAAGGTAGATTCAACAACTTTAGAAGAAAGGATGTTGACTACTTGTTACAAGGTGTTTTAAGTCTCCGGTGTGAAGTGACTGGCAGTATTGTACTAATTTTATAAATCTGTATCTGGCTTCTGTGAAAGACAAAATGTAGTTACAATGTATGGAGATAAAGGGAGAAAAAAGGCAGGTAAACCAGTCTCTTGCTGCTTTTTCTTTTGCCTGAAACTTCTAAACAATATCCAACTCCCCATAACACTTACCTAAATGGACCAGTGGCCTGTTTATATTTGACTCCTATTATTTTCTTTCTTCCCTTAGCATATTGATAAAGTGTTCAAACATAAAGAACTGCAGCAGCAACTTGTGGATGCCAAACTTCAGCAAACTACTCAACTTATTAAAGAAGCAGAGGAGAAACATCAGCGAGAAAGGGAGTTTGTAAGTGAACTCTTTGTATGTTGAGAAATAACAAAAGCCACCGAACTAGCAAACTGATGAGACTGACTGCCTTCTGGGAGTTAGTCTGTGTCTCAACATTGAGACTGAGGGTTAAGTTTTGTATATACATGCTGCATACAATATTAATGTCTGTATTTACAGGCAAGTAATTTTACTGTTTGCGTTTTCTCAGCAAATGTGATGGATATCATTTAGATTTTTCTTAGACTGGGAAATGTCTTCAGCTGAAACACCAAAGATGCTGTCTTGCAGTCAGGAGTTGTAACTTGTGGTTTGATGCAGAATAAAGCATATGCTCTTCTGATCTCAGTTTACAAAACTGCACCTGATGTTTTATTTGTCTGTTGATGATTAGCAATTTACTTGTAGTCTTCCAAGAAGTTTGCTTCCAATTAAAAATTACTTAGGTGAAGATTTTTTTTTTAGTGCTCCTTATGTATCTGTCACTTGTAGGCAAAAGCCTTGCTTTTTGTATATGATCTTAAAAATAAAATTATTAAAACTATTAGATTGTTCCTGATTTTTAAAACATAATTTTGGAATCATAAGCTGGTGAAAATCTCTTCAAAGATGAACCTACAAAATGGTGTCAACTTGAAGCAAAATTGGCTTGAACTAGCTTGTAATGATATTGTTAGTGACTGGAGAAAGGGAGGTGGAAAGTAAATTAGAGAGTTACAAAATGTTATAGACTACATACAGTTCACTAATGAACTACTGATATAAATTTAGCAGTTCAAACTTGCTACAAAAATAGAAACATTGACTCATGCTACCAATTAGACAAATGTCTCAATGAAAACTTGTGCATGCCAGCACGTGCTTTAAATTTGTGTATATGAAAGGATACTTACTAATAAAGCCCTTGTGAGTAGATGTGATTGAATGTCCCTTAGGTGATGCTAATATTTGTTCATTTTTCGTCACAGATCAAGTTAAGCCAAGTTAAGACATTCCTATGAGTACTTTCTTCTTTATGTGGCTTTTTGTTTGTTTTTTTAGCTGCTAAAAGAAGCTACTGAGTCCAGACACAAATGTGAACAGATGAAGCAACAGGAAGCTCAGCTGAAGCAGCAGGTTTGAATCACATGTTCTTCAATGTTGTTCCAAAAAGAAAACACAAGAGATTTCTTATTATAGTGAATGTAACACAACATAAAAACTCCCTACGTGTTCTTATTCATCAGATGAAATATACTACTTGTGAGAAGTATTTGTTTTTTTTTAAATTAAGTCTTGAAATTTAATTTTGAGGAGGTATCTCTACACTAGAGATCAGTAAACTGTAAATACTATATATATGAAAGCTTAAGAATCTGTTCATTGCATTGCCTACTTTACCATTCCTTGGCTTCTTTGAAAACATTGTTCTGTCTTCCAAAGGTATTATCTTTGTTTTTTTTATAGCTGTTCAGGACCAGAGAAGCCCTTATGACCAAGAGAGTTGGATTTTTTTCTCCTGCAGATTTTAGACTTTGTTCCTTACCATTTCCATCTTGTCCTGTTGTGGAGAATTGGGAGCAATAAATGTCACATTAATTCCTGGATTTTTTAGATTTGATAATTTGAGTGTATCTGTCCACAAAAACCTGCTAGCTTCAGATTGTTTTCTTGCTGTAAATGCTACAGCAAAATTCTCTGTGGCAGTGGAGAGATGGTCTCCAGCTCTTGCATGGTAGTTCTGGATCCCCTGCAGTCACTGACTGCAAAACTTCAGCTGAATTTACCACTTCCCTTTGCCTTATGTGCTGAGCTCACTTGTGGCCAATCTCCTTGCAGGCTCTGTTTCATGCCCTTTTCTCACATTTACTGTACCTAATTCTTTTAGAGGCTTTTCAACAGTTAAATTTAAAGTGTGTGATGTGTGTAGTTAAATGTAATCATATTTAAACTCATTAATACTTAAATTCTTCCTAACAGTATTTTGCCATGCTTAATCTTGCATGTTTTTTTCAAGTTGGTTACCCTTTTTATTTAAAATCCCACTGCCTTTTTGTTATGCTTTTTAATAGTAACAGTGTGTGTGGTTTGTGGTTTTCCTGGGCTGACAGATTGAAATTATTTTGTTTGTTGTTGTTTGGAGGTTTTTTTTGTTTGGTGTGGGTGGATTTTTTTGCTTGTTCTTTTGTTTTGTTTAGAATAAGATGAGCTAGAAAGTTTGGTCATACTTATGGCAAAAAGTCATGATGTATTGTTGATAAGTTAGGCTAGTTGCTGTTATGAAATTTCCACTGTAATTAGAGAGCAACATACAGTGTTTCTGTGCCCTGAATTGTGTTGTCCTGCCATGGAAGAATTGAGAGAGCTCATTACTCTTCAGTTAAGAAGTTACCAATAAACAGTCATGTATTCTTAGAACAAACACCAATTCACACACTGATATTATAAGTTGTTTTAATAAGAATTATCCTTTTATTTTTTACTATGTTTATTATCATTTTGCAATTCCTTCTTGATGACCTAACATGATGGTGCAGGGCAAGAACATTTTCTGTCATCAAATGTTAATGTTCTTGTTTAAATATAAAGCTTTTCACTGTGAAATGAACTTCTTGTCAATGTTCACTTTCCATGATTTTTGCTCACTGGGCAGATTTCAGAGGTTGTGAATATGTATTTTGATTTCTGGACTCAGTCATGCTTATTTTGTCCTAGCTTTGGTTGTTAGCTTTGTCTGGTTAAAGTGGAAAGGGGTAGGTCTGTTCTGGGTTTAATTTTGCTAACCATGTGCTGAATTTCCTGTATGTAAATGTCCATAGGTTTTTGGTTTTTTGTTGAAGTGGGGAAGAAAAGTAAGATGGTGATGAACTGTGATGTCTTTCAGTGTTTATTAAACATAACATCCTTTTTACTTCAGAATATATTGCTGTTCTGTAAACACAGAACTCTCCTTTATAGAATATCATGTTTTGAGATAAATTCTGCATGCTCCTCAAATGGAAATTTTAGGAAAGTATAAAAAATTAATTTTCTACTATTTGAGGTGTAATTTTGCTTTGTGCCTTAATATTTTTTGTATTTATATACAACAGTTCAGAGTAATGCTCCTGCCTCTTTCCCAACAGCTTTCTCTTTACATGGATAAGTTTGAAGAATTCCAGACCACCATGGCAAAAAGTAATGAACTCTTTACAACCTTTAGGCAAGAAATGGAGAAGGTAGTTACAGAATTATTTAGTTTCATAAAAGTAATATAAAACCAAATACTGTTAGGGGGAAGCTTTTTAAATTTTGTGGGTATTTGCCTTCTGAAAATATAGGGAGTACTTTGACATTTAATTTAGATCATAAGATAGGGCATAAGCATTTGTCATATTTTGGAAGATACAATTTTTTCTGATTTTGGACATACTTTGATAGTATCCTCAAGGCCAGTGTTGAAGGCATTTTTTTAAAAGAATTAATCTTATTTTCTTTGGATGCAGAATCTGTATTTGTGGGTTTGATCTGGTGTGGAAATACAAGTAAAAGTAACTTGTTCAAACTGGACTTGAGAAGTAACACTAAGAAGTGGAATTACTCATGTAAACCTACCTACATTGCAACACAAGCCACAAAATTAAGTCTTTTATTTCTTGTAGATGACAAAGAAGATTAAGAAACTGGAAAAGGAAACCATAGTGTGGCGTACAAAATGGGAAAACAACAACAAGGCTCTTCTGCAGATGGCTGAAGAGGTAATTATCTTTTCAACTAGACTATGTGTCCTAGAGAACTCTGCACAGTGTTTCAGTTTTGGAGAACTGGAAATAATACACAGTAGCCTTTTCTTGACTTGTCTGCCTTGTGTTTTCTGTTGTGTAAATGATGCTGTTCTCCTCAGACAGGGGAAATAAAAAGCTGCTCTATAAATCTAAGCTCACAACGCAGAAGAAATTCAGCCTCATCTTTGCTTGCTTACTGTTTAATTTGTGGGATAATACTTAGGAAGTCATACAAGCTGAAGGAATTGGCAGTATTTTAATATGCTGAGCAAAGTTCAATCAGTGCCGCAGTAGAAATCTGTTTTAAATGTACAGGACTGACATGAAGGAAGTAGCCCATGTGTAAAAGATCAGTTACTTTCTTGTATTGCTGCTGCTTTTGAGGTCCTGAGGTGCCATTATGTAGTTCAGTGAGAGAGGAGCTAAACCAGTTGTCACACAGGCCATAGGCATACAGTTCTGCCTGTGCTGTCTACAGTCTAGTTCAAGTATATTAGGTATGACCTTACTGAACCATGCTAGGTCATACAGGTTCTGCTATAACACTGCTTATTCTCTGTTCTTTTAATGAGCTAGTTTGGAGAGCCCTGAGTATGGTACTTTCTGACCTGGATTCTGCTGCTGTGTTGTATATTTTCCACTCGTGCCCCTCTGCTCCATAGAGCTGCCATTATTTGGGTTGTAATTGACTGGCTTATAGGAATTCATATCAGGATCCTCACTGATACTCAACCCTCACTTAAAATTAGCATTATGTGGTTATATAGTTCTCATTGCTTGTTTCTAAAGGTGTCTGTTGCCACTCCAGCTTAGGGAAACCATCTGGAGTGTGGTGGTCAGGTATTCTGAGAAAATTTGTGCTAGAATTTGACATACTGGATTAGTTAAGGCTTTATATTCAGGATTAAATAGTGGTGATTCTTTTCATTAAGGACACCCCTCCCCCCCTATCCCCAACTGGATCTCAGAGCTTTTCTTTTCTTTTATTCCTCAGAAAACAGTAAGAGATAAAGAATACAAGGGCTTTCAAATCAAACTGGAGCGTCTGGAGAAGCTGTGCAGGGCCCTTCAGACAGAAAGGAATGAGCTGAATGAGAAGGTGGAAGTCCTTAAGGAGCAGGTTTCTTTCAGAGAAGCAGATGTGGATCTAGCTGTGCAGGTGTTGCAGTCCTGCACACTCAATTCCCATGAGGAGCTGGGAATTCCCACTGACACAGAACCAGGAATCCAACCCAGTGTGGAATCACGTGTGGCAAGTAATTCTGAAAAGACTCTCTCAACAAGTCCTGTTCCTGGCACTGAATCTGTAGACTAAACTGAAGTGTAAACACTGTATTGAGAGATATATTTTGTGTATAACTTTCTCTGTCGGTGGTAACTATTTGGTTTTGTGGTGAAAATTTTCTTACTTTTTCTACCATATCTGTATTTTCTTAGAACTACTGGACTTATGTGGTACAGGAAGCTGCATAGCAGCTTTAAATAGCTTAAACTATAAATTTTCCACAACTGTGTTGCACATCTGCCTCATTTTTTTAAAAGAAAATATTTTTCCATGAAAGGATGCATGTGCATTTCCTCCCCACAACACCAATAACTGTCATGGAAGACTGTGTACAGATAAAGCATTGTTCTGGGAAAACAGTGACAGCAGGTTGCTTTTGTTTTGTTGTTGTTTAAAGAACAACATCTTCGTTTTGGTCATTGATTTGCCACTCAGCATACTAAAGATTACCAATTTTTCCAGTAAATTTATCTACACAGGAGTGTCTCATGGCCAGTAAAAATGTCAGCTTTCCCCTCTAGTATGTTCCCATATATGAATGAAATGGTAAAGGTCCAGGATACAGTAAAAGATGTGTTTAAAGGGTTTTATGTACTTTGTGGTATGAAAAAAAACAGCTTTGAAATACATGAATTTGCAGCTGGTGAAACAGGGTGTACAACTTTTTGCAGACTTCTCAGGGTTGTGTTGTAAAAGTTAGTTTGGATTCTTTGCCCTACCTGTGAACATGTTAAATATAAATGAGTGAGAAAATGTACAGCAGTGTGTCCCAGTGGAATCCTGGAGTTGTGCAGCCTACTGCACACATGCTGGTTCATGTTCTTCCCTCTAAGCTACAGTGTGTCCATCAGGTGGTTATCCTGACTAGAGAAATCTGCCACTGTCTAGACAAATCTCTGGATTATTTGAAGGGCTGAAAAACAGACATTTAGTGCTGAAGGTGTGGAAGACATGAGCCTGTGGCATATAGCTTTCTCTAACAGCCCTGGATGCAATGTATGTGTTAGGTACACGTATACTGGTTATAAATTAACATGGAGATGCAAATACTCTTCCTGAAATACAATGTGGAATTTCTTACATACAACCTCAAAGCTGTACCAGTTAGCAGAGTGCCTTCCCAGTTAGGTTACCTGGTAAAGATGGTACTTCAGATTCTTACACTAACATACCACAAGCAAAGCTTCCTTGTTAATATTAAACCATATGCTCTTCTCCTAGAAAATTTGATAGCATTGTTTTGACTTCATTTCCTGAAAGAAACTAGGACCAATATTGATTTTTTGGCAAGGCAGTGTGTGTAATAACTACAAGCTATCCTTAACTTTACTTCCCATGCATTTACTTTCTAGTTTTGGTTGCTGTCATTTTAAGAAGTATGAACGTGCATAGCCTTTCCTGGTACTTAAAAGTTCTTTGCACTTACTTGGGAGGGGATTGCTTGCTCAAGCACATCTCCCAATGAGCTTCCCACCCTCACTGCCCTTGACAGTTTAGTGGCTAAATTACTTGAATGTTCAGGCTGCACTGAGCTGCTGTTTTCCTGTAGTAATATACATTGAAATAATGTAGCTGTCTCTGAAAGATAGTAAGGTTATGTAAGACCTGAAAAAAAAAATCTATTTTAGCTCATACCACTGAGAGGAACTGTGCAAAACTGACATTTCTTAAATGGTGGAGCAAAGGAGAAGCTGCCCATCTTTCTCCTAGATTTGTGTGGGTTTTGTGTTTGTGGTCCAAGCACAATGCAGGAGTGAAAAGAAGGTTGTGATGAGCAGTCAGTCAGGTTTGACTCAGAGCTTTGAAATGTTAATAATGCTAACCCTATGGCATAAAAAATACTGGAAAGAACTATTCCAGACTTGCTTTTCAAATTACTTGCTTTAGAGAATCAAACCCTTTAAAAAAATAATCATTGTAAGAACTGGTTTTCAGCTAACACTAAGCATGAAGTAATTTTCTTGAGGAAAAGTGAAAAACTTTTACCTGATGCATGATAGCCTCAGCAAGGTAGGACATGCAGTTTTCTATTTTTACAATTTATTATTTGGACATTTGTACCTTTAATAATTCTTTCTATAGTGCTTGTTCTATATGGAGGCAAGAGTGACTTTTTGGACCCTGCTGCAAGAGTATTTTAAAGGGCTTTTAGAGACATGACAGATGTATAGAACAGCAATATAAATATATTTGTTACTGATTTAATATGTAAATGAAGCAGAAGGTCCCAAGTGAAAGGCTTTTGAAATGGGGATGTCTTTTGTCTTTCTTCCCCTTAACCTACCCATATCATATCAACTTGTCTGGCCAAGGTGAGCTATACTTTGCTTCCTGAAACTAGTCAATACAGTTTCATGCATTGCTTCAAGAGTGTTGTTTAAAAGAAAAAAGTAAAGAAGATAGAAATTCATGTAAGGGATAAGCTGAGCACTCTTAACTGATCTGCTATAGAGCAGGCTATTGCACTGCCAGTCTGCAGCCAAACTGGCTCCAGTAGGGGTTTTAAACAAACTTGTATTAATGCCTTTCTCCCACTACCCTAAACTGTTTAACTTGGGCTGTAAACTGATACAGCCTGAAATAAGTATATCTGACTGTCAAAACTCTGGGGCCTGATTGACAGTTTCACCATGATTAAGCTGCAAGCTAAATTGTAAGTGATCCAAGACCCAAATATTATGTAGGTGTACACCAGTAAGTTAGGGCTGTATCTCTAATGTTTTGTCCTTTCTTTACACCTGGTTATGTTACAGTTCAATTCTCAGGTGTTGCAGAAAATCTACCTCTTTGGACTGTAGATGGAAATAACTGTGAAAAAAGTGATGCAGAAATCTAGTTTGTGCTAAACACACTGCTTTATTTTTACAACCCACGTCTGCTTTCATGAGGAGAAATGATAAATGAACAGGCAGTCTTTGTTTTGCTTTTCAAAAACATTTTGTAGAGATTTTTCACTAATGTGAATCTGAAATTTTATCTACTCGATTCTGTATAGATTAAGTAAATAAGTATGCTTAATATATTGGACTCTGAGTTTTTCTTTAACACCATACTCATGTCTTCTGACTGGATCTGCTGAACACATTGTATTTGTTTGAACAATCAAAATGGAAATTAAAAGATGTGAAACTTGAGTTCCAGTGTACTGTTGAAGTGCAATGCCCTAAGAAGGCTGCTGCTACAGGGTCATGGTGATAACATGCATGTGACTGGTGGTAGCCAGGACAAGCTGCACAGGCAGAGTTCGGTAAGTGAAGTGCTGTGCCTGCTATGCTTGCCCTGCAGGCTCTGGTTTAGGGGTATCATGAGGTGGAGGACAGGTCAGACCACGGAGCAGAAGCTGAACCTGTGGCAGCCTGCTCTGAATTTTGCTTGTGCCTCCAAAAATTTAACTAGCATAGTTCCATTGGGTGCAGTATGAAAAATAATAGGCATTTATGATTTTGATTTATGATTTTTATCAGATTGTCTAGCAACTTCATCAAGTGCTTCCCATTCTGTCATATGATGTAAGGTCATTCGTTGCCAATGTGCAATTCTGTAACAGTTTCCTAATAATGCTAAGTGTTCTGTTTGCCTTTGGCATGTTCCTTAACATCTGGCACATCCCCTAATTTTAGGAGAAGTGGTGTGGAGTTCAGTTTTCCTTTATGTACGCTTTTTTCCTAGGAAGCATAGAATTGTTTCACAACAATAGACTACCATGTGCCTGACTTCTTTAAGAAAGTGTTTTTATTTCAGTAAAATTGTTTGAAGATACCCATTTTATAGAAGCTGAGGTCCCACTCCTGAGCCTTTTCTAGAGCTGTGCCAAGTATTTTGGAAACCCAGGTGAATTGCCTGGTCTCAGTTGCTGGCCTTGCAGTACTTGTTTGCTCTTTCAGTGTATTCATTCCCTCACATCCGAGAGGTGTCTCCACAAAAGATGCTGCCTGTACCCCTCTCTAAGCATCTCTACTATTTCTGCCTTTTCTTATGGTGCATACTAATGCAGAAATCAAATTGACTGTCCATAGTTCCATGGATCTCCTCAGTCTTCCTAAATTCCTAATAAAAACTGGGCAGATTTGCAAGCTTTTGATAAATTTGATTATACATTGCAGTTAATAGTTGGAGTTCTGCTTTTTTTATTAGGCGCTAGGTCTCTTTTGTTAACAACACACACACAATGTACATACACATGTGAGCTGTATTTACTCTTCATATGAAGAGCAGGTCTGATGTGAGAACCTCTTTCACCAGCTGCATTCCAAATCCTTCAGTCCAGCTGCACAGATTTCATTTCCCTGGCAGGCAGATGGGCTTGATGTACTTAAAAAAGATACTTGCTTTTAGGCCATTACTAAGTTATTCGCAGGTACTTTTTTCTCCTTTTAATTGAGGGGTAAACTATTAGCTAAGAAATACTTAACCTTTACTGCCATCCAAAAATTATATTCAGGCAAGAAGGTATTCACCTTATGTAAATAGACACTAAACACACCACACATTTTATTCAATAAATTTTATTCAATAAATTTTATTTATGCAAAGCCAATCCCAAAAGTGTTGTGTAAAAGTGAAAAAGCTTTTTACATATTATTAAAAACTTTTTTATTTGCACACTGTGGGAAGAGTGAGGGATTGACTCTTATTTACAGGAACCACTAAGTTTGCTTAGAAATATAGACATAGGTATTAAGTCCTCTTTATTTTCCCTAAAAGCTAACTCCTGTACAGTATACAATAGCTCAAAGTGCCCAAAGAACCAAGGGTATCCCATAACAACTTGACTATAGAAGCTTTTTGTGCCCCACCTATTCTTCTGATGGAATGCTGCTGCCCAAGGCTTGTTTTTTGGTTTTTTGCTTGTTTTTTAGAAGTGTACACAGTAGTCAGATGATATTACTCTGTCACACTCAGTGACATAAGAAAAGAAGAAAAATTATGTTCCTTGACCTTCCAGTTCAGCTGCTGTTACATCTGGGTCTTCATCATTGTAAATGTTTTCTGCCTGAAGATGCAAAATACTGTGTTATAAGTGGGAGACTTAATTGCTTTTAAACAGTCTTCTACTCTTCATATAAAAAATGCTGGTTCTACCAAGGTAGCACAGACATCATCCCCTCCTTAAAGGATGTGCCCTAATTTAGGAATGAATGTGCACACAGTGGCTAAACTTCAGCAGTTACTTGCGTTGTCTTTTCACATTGTTTTATTTCAACAGCATTAAGCATTAGCCATCTCACCACTAGCCTTACCCAGAACATTTTATTTGTACTTATTTCTAACTTATTTTGTGTTCAAATTGAGGCTAAGAGCAGTTATTAAAACCCCAAAGCCTGACCTGTGACACACATTTAAGTCTGTTAAAAGTTTTCTTTAAACTTATGTTATTCCCAAGTGACTTTATTCCACACTTAAAACTGATCAAATTCCTGTAATGTAAAATTATGTGAACTGGAGAGGTAAAAGGCATCTTCTGCTTCAGAGTCAAGGTGCAGGGGAGGAAGGGGAGAAGTAAGTTGGCTAATATGAGTTTGCAACTGCCACATTTATTCTTAGGTTAACTAGTACCTAAGACCTGGAGTCAAGAGTTAGCTAGCAGCTGCATTTATTCAGGTTGGTTTAGTGTTTTCTTTTGAAAGTTCAATCAACTAATGTAAGGAGGACAGGGGATAGGCTGCTTTCAGTCACTGCAGCTGAAGCTGCCTTAAGGAGAACAGGCCATTTTAGCTTAATTGATGCAACAAGCTCCAGAGCAACTCACGAGCTGTTGTGACACTCACCATTTGCCATATCTGCATTATGTTGTCCTCTGATACAGAACAGATTACCCAAGGCTCATTAGGATTCCAACTGAAGTCTGAAATTTTGGCAGTGTGTCCTCCATGAATAAACTGTTAAAACAACCCACAAACTTCAGTAAGCCATTGCGTCTCTACAGAGAAATCTGTTACAACCCAAGATTCAGAAGTTAAATTGATCATGCTAACGACTACACAAAGAGAAGAAGCTTGCTACTAGAGATTGACAATACAGATGTAAAGAAGGTGTGTATGAAACAGGGCATCTCGTTCATCACTTAGGGACACAGCTGCAACTGCTGCGACATTGAAGACAATAATTCATGTTATTATAAGAACTGACTGACATCCTCAAAATGGGCTGTGAAATCAGCTGTATTTTATACCCATTACCTCATCTAATCAGAAGAGCAGTTACACAGGAAATGGGGAAAACAAAACTATAAGCATTTTTAATTGTTTGATTCCTGAGGAATCAAAACAAAAACGTGAGCCTTTGTACTTTTTACCTCAGTAAGGTTAGCTATATAGGACCCAACTATTTTAATGCAAGATAAACCATTTGAGGCCTTGACTTTACATACATTTAGTTATGCAAGAGTACCAAGAGTCACATGGCCAAACTGTAAATGTGTTCAGCAATAAAGATGTATGTATCATGTCCAGGACAGCTTTGAAAAAAGTCACTACCTTCAAAATTGAACAAATGAAGCCTACTGCAAGTTAGAGCAGTGGATGAAAAACTAGGGGAGGGTGGGAGTGGGTGAATAAGAACTACTGCAGTTTTAGTAGCAGAGCCATAAGCCATCATACTATCACACAGCATGTCAGCAGAACAAAAGCTTACCAGCAGTTCAGGAGGCCCATCTTCTGCATCCTCTGCAGACTGCTCTTCTCCAATTTTACTGTAAGAGAGTAGTTTATACCTTTTATTAATAATGAAAAAATTGCATCCCATATCAGCTTAACAGTTCCTAGCCTTTGCTTCCAGTATTTGCTTTTGCTATTGTTTTTTTGTGCTATCAAATAAGTATAAGCCTCAGGAACAAAACATCAACTGTTGGGAATTACCATTACTGAAACAAGTCTAACTTGTGAAGAACATGGAAGTGGAAATCACTTACTGTTAAGGACAACAGAAAACAATTCTGTCAGCAAGAAATCACCACACAGAAATAACATGAGAATGTTACACAAATACTGTGCTGCTTCTACTGTATACCTCAAAGAGCAGGTCTGAGTTCAGCAAGCAAGGCAGGCTAGAGAGCAGTACAAATCAAGTCTACCAAGTAAGTAGGTCTGCAGCCTGTTTTTCTTTTTTACCATCTACCTGTAGTTCCAAAAAGAAAATAAATCCTCTTCACCTCAAATCCCATACATTAAGCCGACGATCAGTACCACTTGAAGCAAGAATTGTTTCATTATGAGGAGACCAGTGAACCTAGTGAAAGAGAGAACAATTTGACAGAACAGTTAGCAATTTCTAAAGCACATCCTAAATCCCCACCGCCAGCACCTGACCACTACTTCTCAAAAAGTTAAAGACTCAGTACATCAGTTTCCTCCAGAAAAAGGATATCCTATAGCTCAAATAGAGTGCTTTAAAGTCTTAAGATTTCTCAGATAGAACAGCCAACATTATTTCACTGTTACAGATTTACTGTATCATGGAATTCGTCTAAAATTCAGCTGCCTGCACCTACAAAACAGACAAGAGTTCACAATATTGAATTTGAACCTAAGTCCTCTCCATAACAAGACATTTTAAAGAAACTACCTGTAGTTCTACCTGTAGTTGCAAGCTCACAATTCCCTTTTAGCAGTCAGTTGTGGACTACTTGCTTCAGAGTCAAGTAAGGAAAGGTAAAAAGAAACTATGAGGCCGTGTCTTTATTTGTTGAACCAAAATTCACTATTTAATGTTTGGCAGACTTGTAGTTGGTCACCACAGGAAAATTTACACGTTCTTGTCCTAGTCAGTACTCTGACAGATTTTGCCACAGGTGAGAGAAGTTTACCTACCTGAAAAATTTCATCTTTATGAGACTCAAAAGAATGGAGTTTCAATTTTAAATTCCGAAGATCCCACAGAGCCACTGTCTGGGAGAAGGAACAAGACATAGTTTTTACTGTAATGGCTATAGAGCTCTCATCTAAACTATTCCCAAGTTTAAAGTATGCCCAAGTAAATACCTTGTCAGCAGAACCAGTTGCGAGAATGAACTCACTGTAAGGGTTGAAGGACAGACAGTTGACCTCAGCTGTATGAGCATCTACAGAATGACTTGGCTTGGATGTGGTGTTAGATCTGGTGTCCCAGCTGTTGCAGTGAAGGGTTTAGGGGAGAGCAAGCAGCAGGGAGGAGAGAGTAAGAGTGAAAAACCCATAAATTTTCACAGGAAGTTCTTATAACACTACACATTCATTGGAGAGACTACATTATTACTAAACTTAAGTCTGAAGCTACAGTTTTTATTCATAAATCTTGCAGGATTTTTTGTCTCTTGTACATGAGCAGTTTGCACCAAGAAGCTGATACATGTATTAGCTACATCAAATGATGTGAACACATTAAATGACAAGTACACACATTAAATGACAGTGACTATGCAGCATTACAATAGCTGATTGCACTAAAGAGATACACTATACCATTCCATAATTCAGATTTGTTTTTAATCTAAGTGCTCTGGACTGACAGCATACAGCAAGCACTATCCAGAAACTGCTTAACCCCAACTTACATCATAAGCTTCTGATCATCAGCCACGGATCCAAACAGAGATTCATGGAGCAGATGCCATGCCACATCTTCTACTACTGCAGAGTGTCCAGTAAAGACTGATTTTGCATCAACAATTTTGCCTTCTTTTGGTCCAGCACTTATATCCCATAAACACACAGTCTGTAAATAAGACCCATATTCTACTGTTATGCAAACTCTATTATCCGTCCAATAAATAATCACATTCTACATATAAAGAGAGATGAAACTCCTGAAACAGTTCTTTGTTGCTGAAAAGGAACACCTAATAAGCCATAAATGAGAAGTGAGCTAAGTTATCAGTTAGCTTTCTGCACATTTAAGGCCTCAGGATTATTAATATGACCGCAAAAACAATTTACACTTTTAAAGCCCACAAAGAAATTTATAAGCTATCACTTCAATTCATCTTTTAGAATCTTCCTTTATGGTCTCAGACCCATGGCAGTTTAAAGGATTGTTACACAACAATTTCTTCTGGCAGACAATTATAAAAATACTCTGTTCTTTTGTCATCAAGAGCGTTACAAAGAACTGGTTGTTGATTACAGCCTAAAGTCAATTGACAGCCTTTAGAAATATAATTACAGTATGTGAGAGCTTTCCCACATGACAACAGACAGCTACACTACCCCAGCTTTTCTTTAATTACCTATTACAGCACAAATTAAAAGGGGTTACTTGGCTTTGTTTTTAAATAGGGGAAAAGATTGGTTTTTACATGATCATCTGATGCACTGAGAAGGTGTCCACTCAAATTTGAGTTCCATGATAAGCCATAGCCTTCTTTCTGGTGCCCTCTTAATCTAAGGTCAGGATTACACTCTCCACTTTGGTCTGAAAGAGAGGAAATTCTTTCCATTTAGCTTCACCTTGCACATCAATCCATTAGAGCATCATTACAACCCAAGAACTTTGTTTCCATTGCAATAATGGTATTTCATATATCAGCCTCACAAGAGAATCCTGCTTCTATGGAGATTTGTTTATGATGTGAGTATAACTAGGCAGCTAAAGTCATCAAAGATATGGGCCTTCTTATTTGGATTCCAGAGCCCACCACCTCTCCTCCTAACTGCAGTTAAATAGGAGTTTGCCCTTCAGTGGCCAGAGACACCTTGCTTAACTTCAAGGAATCTGACCCACCTGGTTTTGAAGGATGTTTAGTGTAGTCAAATACTAGCACATCAGCAGAAGGTGTTTTTGTAGCAATGATGCAGGGATTCTGGGGCATGTACCGAGCTCGATTTACTTCCCCTTCATGGTTAATTTTAATCTCTGTTTCAATTTTGCCAGTCACAGATCCAAAGCCACCAAACTCTGCATTTGTCAGAAAAAGGGCAGTTTATCACATCAGTTATTTTAAACAGGTTAAAAAGCATTTCATGCATCTTCTCCACTCCAAGAAGCAGTGGTAAGAATCTTATCAGAATACAGGAAAGATTATAAAAGACTAGCATCATGTGGCATTATAGTATTAACACCAGATATTTTGCATTCTCTATGATAGAAACTAAAGCTCTGAAGGAGGTTGTGTTTGAGGTAGAAGAGGAATACAGGTTTTCATCACAATAGACAGAGCTGATAGAAATACTAATAGGGACTGTATTATCATAGTATTACCTCAATTATTCTGAAATAAGAACATTTCCTCTTTTTAGTCACTATTAATTCCCTAGAATTAGCATGAACTGACAAGCACATGTCAGCTTTAGCATTTAATAGAAAGTCAGAATCCCATTAGACAGGATATCTATTAGTGCTACTGTTAAAACATAATCTTAAGAATATATACACTGCCCACCTCCTTTCTCACTGTCATATTGAGAAGCATCAAACTGTTCATCATTGGGAATCTGGACTCTTGCAACAACCAGGTGGTTCTGCTCATCAGACGTGTGCGTTCCCAAAACCAGCCAGTGTAGAGCATAATCCTTTCCTTCTGGCCTGTTCAGAATAATAAATACATGGAATAAAATTAAAACTTTAGTTCAGAAGTTTGATAGCTAGCAAAATCCAAACTTCTTCAGGGAGATAGAAAAGAAAGGCTTGCATAAGAGATCCCTTCCTCTGTTGCAAAAGACTTGTCCAATAAGTGAACTAGACCCTGACATAAGCCTGCCTAAACCAGCAAGGCTACAGTGACAATACAAGTCAGCAGACATTGCCACTATGGCCTGAAAGAGACAACTACAACTTGCACAGTAGTTAAAGGTGACAATATTTACTTTTGTCTTCAATTCCCCTAGCAATTGCACAGTATTGGTCTAGGAAACAATCAACACTACCTTCTACAAAACACAAATATTGAGGAGGAGCAACAACCTCTTCTAGTTACTTCTCTCCAAAGATTTTACCACTTAGTATTTTATTTCTGAAGCACATTTTTAAACACTGCACAAATCCTCACTAACTAGAATCAAATTTCTCTTCTGGCTCTTAAATGCAACGTTTAGTGACATTTATCTCTGAAAGAAAAAAAACAGTCAAAACCAAGCAAATTTTGCATTCTTGAAAGGAACAAACAGGAATTATTGGGGCAATCAGAACCCACCAAAGGTATGAGCACACCAAGGGTATGAGCACACTGCTTCCAAAGCATCATCATACATTTTGACAAGGAAAGAAAAATATGAAACAAAACCAAACAAAAAAAAACCAACCCATCACACAATGCACAGGCACTTACTTGCATCAGGAACAGGTGTCCCATCATGTCAGGTGCCATACAAAGAGACAGTCCTTGCTTAAATGGTTTACATATTTTGACACTGGATAATTGCAAATACCAGGTTTTAAACTGAATATTAAGTCAATCTGCAAAATATGAGGCAAGCAGAAGTGTTCCTCATAAGGGCTCCACACCCTCACCTCCCCACTTCACTTTCTCCAAGCCATGACTAGTTAATTCACATCTCTCAGTATCTTCCCCAAACATTCTGGTACACAAAATTAAGTGATCATCTAACCACCAAGTATTACATCACATCTAAGATGGAATTTTAAAGAGGAAAGAGACCATCCTCTGATTATTACTATGTTAAAACTTCGCTGTAAGCAGTTTACAAAACATGAGGGACCCAGTCCTCATCCACTATCTCAGCAGAGCCCTGAGTGGTTACAACAACTTAGGTTCTACAGTAGCTGCCACATGTACAGAATCTTTCACCATCTTCAAAATTCTGTAAGAAATTAACCAGTGAGCCCACCGTTCTGAGTAGGAGCTGGAAGCACAGGAAAATGAAAATAAGTGAAGTCAGCAGAACCATGGACAGAACCATGACATGAAGCACTAGTTTTAGAACAATATCCTCTTAAGTAAGTCCAGATCTAAAACAAACAAACAAAATCAGAGACAGATACGGTATCTTCTACAGGATAGTAATCTATAGCATGAGAGGAAAAACTCTTGAAGAAAAAGCTAATTTAGTACAGATATCTCTAATCAGAATTTACAGGAGAGTGTTAGGTCTCTCATATATGAATAAACTGAGAAAGATTTCTCTCCTTATACCTCAACGTCTTCTGCTAGGCTAAACTAGAGTCCTGCAAAATATCAGGTTGTGACTTTCCCCCCCCCCAAAGCATCTGCATACCCAAAGGGTTGTTAGAAGTTGTAAGTGAAGTGTTACAAGCTCATAAAGAAGAGTCTAACCCATATTATTCTCATCTTGTATGTTTTTTTATCTGCAGTTACTTAGCAGACACGGTTAACAGAAAGAGCAGGGGAACAAGCAATTGCATACAGCCTCAGCTCCTGCTTTGCAAACTAAGCAAATCAGTAGCTAAGCCCTGGCACCTTCCAGACTTCTCTTCCCTTCTCTCACCTGGTCACATCGGGCAACCACTGCACGGTGAGGCTAGGCCACTCCAGAGCATGTGTCATCACCAGGTCGTACAAGAATGGGGTATTTTTCTTCCAGATCTTGTACTCTTCGCTGATGACGCGCTCCTCCACCGTGTCCTCCAGCACTGCGGGGAGAGAGAGAGGTGACCAGGAGCTCGGCGTCTACCGCCACGGAACCGCAGAAGGGAGCCGTCACAGGCCGGGGCTATACCACAGAGAGAGGGCAGGGTAGGATATAAAGGGCCCCGGAGGGTCCTCAGGGGCGGCCGGCGGGAGGATAACTGCAATCGCCCCACCCTCGCTACCACCTCGTCGGAAGCTCCCTTGGAGAGAAAGCACGGGACGCCTCGGCCCCTCCAAGCCGCCCCCAGTCCCCCGGCACACGCATCCTCCCCCCACCGCCCAGCCAGGCACAGAGGGAGAAGGGGAGTCTCCTACCTTCCTTGCTCGCCATTTTAGGGGTGCGCCTGCGCGCACAGGCAAGACGCGGCGCTGGAAGCAAAGGCTTAGGGCACTGAAGGGACAGACGAGGGCAAGAGGGAGCGCTAGCCGTTGGTGAGGGCCCTAGCGACACGCGCGGGTTCCCTCCCTCTCAACCCGCGCCTCGCAGCACCACGCGTGCGCTGCCAGCGCGCCCACGGCACCACCTCCCACAGCGAGAGCCAATAGAGAGGGCGGAGAAGTCGCGGGGCGTGCGCGTGCGTGCAAGGGGCAGGGCCAGAGGGTGGCCCCGGGGCGCTCCAATCAGACGCTGCCGGGCGCTGTGAGCGCGCAGACACGCAAAGTGTTTGTGGTAGGGTGGAGGCAGACCGCGCCGGCCGCGCGTTGCCGCGAGGTGGGGCTGTGGGTAAAGAGGCTCCACCGACGCTACCGGAGTGGGAGGTAGCGAACCTGCTTCGCGCTGCCGTGTTGCGGTTGAAGGGCGCTGCCGAGCAGCGTTGCCTGCTCGTTCCAAATGGTGCTGCACGGCCCCCGGAGCAAGCTCCGCTCTTACCGCGGAGGCTCAGGCGTGGAAATCACTTTAGACGTACGAATTGATCTGCTCACCACAATTCTGAGCGTGATCTGCCCATCACAGTTCTGCCGTCACCCCCAAAATCCCATTTTATCAGGAGGTTAGCGTCGGTGCTGCTGAGGGGCTGCTGCCGCAAGCTGTACGGCGCCAGGCACGCCACAGCGGGGTTAGCAACTAATTACTCTGCTTGGACAGTATCCCCTGGCCAAAAGGTGTCACATGCCCTAGGCATGGCTTCCACGGAGACCACCAGCACTACTTCCCAACCCCGGTACCCACAAACGTGGTTTTGTACTAAACTCAAGGAGGTAAGTCCTGTATCACTGAGGTTCGTATGCCTGGAGTCCCAGAAGGGGAGGAGATCAGCTCTGTAGTGGAGCTCACTGTGCCAGTGGTTTTTCATTCCTGTCTGTGAGGAGATTCTTCCTGGGCTGAGCCTTCTATGGTCTGGACTCCAGTTTTTCCAACAAGAAGTCCAGTTATGGAAAATGTTTATGTCTAGCAGAGGCTGGAGACTCAGCCTGCTAATAGCATCTGAAGGTTGCAGCAGAGGAATCAGGGAAGAAAGCAGAGGTAGGCAGCAAGCTGCTCAAACAGGAAGCCTTCCCTAATGAACTGTTGCTTTATTTGGCCAGAGTGTTGAAATACAGAAACCTTTTGATGAAGTTAAATAAGTATATATTAATCCTCTCCTTAAACCTGCACAAACTGGAACTAAAGCTATGCATGGCTAACTTATTCAAAACAAGAATCTTTCAAAATTATTTCGAAGCTGCAAAATAATCTACTACAGAGGAGTGTATGAGTGAGTGTGTTAACAGAGGCAGAGTCTTGATCACACAAGATATGTTTCCAGCTTGCCTTTGGCAACACTTACTGGTTGTTTTGGTATTTGCTGCCAAGTATGTGTCTACTCCTGCAAAGTGCTGAGGCCTTCCTAAAATGTTGGAGAGTGAAGACTGAACCTATCACAGTCTCTGTGTTTTTACAAAGCATTGATCACTTAAACCTCAGATACTGGATAAAGGAAATCTCTGTCAGGCTTCCTGGCTTTTAGTGACCTCTGTTAGCTCTCACTGAAGGGGAAACTACAAGGCCCCTTGAAAGATCAAGCATATATGAGCACTTAGGTGGGAGCCTATTTGTGCCTTTTGCTGTGAACAGCAGTGGTTGTTGCCACATCTTACCTGGAATATAATGGGGAAAATGTGGATTAGTTTTTGGAAAATGATAAAACTGTCTTTCAATGATGTCATATAGGGCTGCACTGAACTCTAAGTGGAGAGAGGAAATGCTTCCTGACCCTCCACAAAGTTTTGCAGACTTCTTTTAGGATCTGCAAATCGAGTTGGATTCTAATGAGCTGCCAGAACTACTACCAGCTTTGGTGAAGAAAACCTCATACCTGTATGTCAAAATAGCTGATAAGTGATCAGCACAGTTCTCTTCTTGCTAATAATTATACTTGCATGCAGCCACATTTTCCTTTAATTTAAATCCGCACAACAAAATTCCTATTAAGTGTTTTTTTCCCATTGAGATTGTCATGGAAAAGACAATTTATAAACAGTACAGCTATCAAAGAAGGCACATCATCTGACTCTTTAGTTTGGCTTTTTGCAATTCATTGGCATGGTCATGTCTACAACTACATGCCTAAAACATACCCTTTGGTTCCCACACTTCATAAGGAAAGGCATTATCCAAGGCCATTGTTAATCACTTGCAGTATGCGTGAAACTTGCAATAAATTAGTTTTGAAGTATAAGAATGAATTCAATCATAAGCTATATTTTATTGAGCTATACTCCTTCCAAACCTAAGCATGAAATATTGCATTTTCATTTCAGTAAACAAAAAAAAAATCTGCATCCTCAGTTGTATGTACTGCATCATGCTTCAAATTGCCAGTTCTACTTTTGAAGAATTATATGCATTTATTTCAGCTTGAAGACATGCATGCTGATTTGTTACTCTGCAAAGAATTAGCTGGCTTGCTGATGCTTATGTCTCTTATAGATTATGCAGAGCTGTTCATAGCACAGCTCAGCAAATAGATGCAGGTATTACTGTGAACGACCATCTCAGTCAGAAAACTGTTTAAGAAAATTAAGTTTGCACAACAACTCAAAATTTCCCATTGGAAAAGACAAGTAGCAACTTCAGTGTTCATTAACCTCTAATGTATTTGCTGTCACTGCATGGTCTCAGTAGCCTGTTTGGAATAAAGCATAATTTTCATTAAAGATGCAGATAAGAAAAGCATACCTCAGTTTAACTGGTGCAAATATCCATTCAGAATTCCTTGAAATGTGACCATGTTTATTTTCCCTGCTGCTCAACCAACATGTCTTTGTATTCACCCAGCAGTTATCATCTCCTCAGTATAAATTACACCGAACCAAAACCTTACTGTCACAGAAAATCTTGAGCTGTTGCAGTGTAGCCTTGTCTTGGACTTTCTTGTTTTCTGTGACATGCAGTTTGGGATTTGTCTAGTGACAGCATATCTCTGGCAGTTCAATTCTAAATAGACTTGGCTGTATTTTATCCTGATGTACAACATATGTGTGCTGCATAGCCATGTGCAGATGATAGCTTTCACTTTGCAGTGAATAAATTACATGTGTAGGAACATCAGAACTTAGGGGAAGGCATGACTCACTCAGATTATATCCAGCATTATAGACAAATACTCCTTTTGCACCTTCTAGGTGGGATTGCTCCCACTCTTGTGATGCTGTAGTGGGAACTCATGATCTGCATGTTTTGGATACCCAGCACTGTTGGTAACACTTCCAGCTAACTATTGAAGAGTGTATTGAAATTCCTGCTGGATAAGAAGCAATCTTATGGCAGTCTTGTGCATGTATTCAGTATTCAGGAATATACAGTGGTTTACCTTTGATGTAGATTATGTTTATGTTGGAACATACAAGCTAAGCTTGTTCTCATATAACAAGCTCTCCCATTCCCTCCTGAAAGAACATTAATACTGACCCAAGCCCAGACTAATAAATCCAGCCATGCTGAACACTTTCTTTTTGTTTGCCATGGACATGACAGCATTGCCTCAACACCTAGGCTTGTTGGGTTATTTTTGCATGCTGTGACATTTGCTTGGCATTTTCTATGCATTTCTGTAATAATCCCATATAGAATGGCAGGTAAATTATTTGAGACCTAGATATCAGCATTTCCATAACTGACTTAGTACACTTTTATTAGTTTTGCACAGAGTAGTGGAACTGGTTGAATTTCTGAGGAACAAAGGAATATGTGAGTAGTTTCTAACAGGTCATCATATGAAATGGTGCTGCAATATGTGATGGTTTGCATACTGTACACCTCCAGGAGGATGTCAGATATGTTTTCATTGTATTATCTGCTGTAGTTCTGCAGCCTACTGGCCTGGACATGTTATTGCCTGTGTATGGATTTTGCAGACCTGTAGGGATAAGAAAGAGAATATTTTTCTCGTCAGAAAATACTTTGGCATTTTGGTAGAAGTAACAGACTTGCAAATTTGTACAACAATTGGTTTTCCTAAAAGTATTTTGTTTTCAGTAAAGTAGAAGGAGGCATTTGACTTCTGAAGCTTCCAGCATTGGCTCAGTAGAGTTCCTCATTGCTTGATGCCTTGGCCTCCCATCTTGTGATCTTGGAGGAAGTTGGGGAGAAGGAATGGTATAGTTCCAAACCTGTGTCTGGGTCAAAAGAATCAGAGGAGACTGTAATCCAGAAGCTGCTGGTTTCAATTATTTGGAAAGGAGTTGAGGCAAACTGCTGCCCTCAATAATGTGCTGGAAGCATTGTGAAGTGCAGGAAAGTCTAAGCCTTCTGTGCCAAAAAAGGTGAAAGGGAGATGTTTATTATAATCCATTTCCTCTTCATCTTCCACTCTGGGGCTTAAAAGCCTCTACAAGTGTTCAGTGAAGGAAAGTGATGTCTGCAGTTGACTTCTTATCTCTGTGAATGTCTCTCCTCACCTGAGCTGCCTGGCCTTCTTTTTCAGAGGCTTCTCTGAGGACACCATATGGTTTCTTTCTTTGTTCTTCACTCTTACTCTTTTGAGACCTGAAGCAATTAATAACAGCATTATCTTCAAGGTTCTGGATATCTCAGAGGTGAATCCACTGAGACAGGAACCATGCCAAGCTGGTGTAGCTCACTGATCCATTTCTGTATTAGTGAAGATTTTTGTTTGTTCTGTTTGATTTACTCAGTCTTTCTGGCAGATCACCCTCAGGTGCAGTCTTCAGAAGCTCTAAAGATCTTGAATTTTATATCCTTTCTTCTTTCCAACTATTCTGAGTACTGTGCAGAGTATGTAGTAATGACTAGGTGTTATGTCAGATGGTTTTACAGCTGTTTAGTTTGGAAGGCAGAGGCTGGGGCTAGATTAACTGTGGGTTCACAGTATGTTAGGGACATATAAGGGAAGAAGGAACAGGCAGATAGAAGATCTGCTGAGACCAGGTTGGTGCCTGTTCACATCTCTGCAGTTATTTTCTTTTTAGTGGAGTTGGTTTTCAGCTAGATGAACACACTGATTGCATGTCTTCTGGTCTTAAACCTGGCACAAAGGGGAGCACGTGGCCAAGGGCAAGAGCAGAGATGGCTCCATTCAGACTCTAGTCTCAATGAGGTCATACCAGTTGTGAGATTGCACCACAGGCTATGTAAATCAATGTGTTAACTACCACTTGACTAGCTCACTGCCATATCTGGATATGTTCAGTTCCCTGAACAGCCATCTAGTATTATTGTCTGTCTGCCACTTATCTGTCTCCATCAGATGAGGAAACTGAGAAAGAGGGTGAAAACGACATTGACATGCTTGCATTTGCTTTAAAATGTCTCCTTAGTTATTGATCTAAATGGGATATGTAACTAGGACTTCAGTGTGAGACAACTGAGCTAAATAAGAGTGCTGAGACTCCAGTATTAGGGGACACCATTGAGACATTATTTGACGTGCACTTAAAATATTTTTCAAAGAGTTTTTTTTAAAGGAAAAAGGTTTTAACAAAATTGCTGCTTTGCTGCGAGGCAGCACAACTGGATCAAATTAAATAAAACCTGAATTTTAAAAGCATCTTGTGATTTGAGATACTGCAGAGAGCCTCTTTAAGAGGTGTCTGAGACTGAGCATCCATCAGCTGAGGAAATCCCCAATACTAGAGGCTTTAGAAAAATCTAAGCTTTCTTATTTGAACTGTTTCTCCATGCAGCTGGAAGTCAAATGTAAACAGGGCCTAAGCAACTTGGCCCAAGTAATTTAGGGAATCAGAACTACTGACTGCTAATCCTAGCTCAGGTTTCTAGCCAGATGCCCAGAATGCTAACATTTGGCTTTATTGTTTTGTATTTTTCCTTTAACCAGTATATTGGGGCAACAGTAGAGCAATGACCACTGTTAACATAACACCTCTGCCCTCTTTCTTAAGAAGGACCTGGTTTTTTTACTGACCCTTAGGGAGACAAGTACAGACTACATGTTAACGTATTTCTGTGTGAGAAGTCATATTTTGGCTCTCTCTCACTTCAAAATACATTGCACATGGGAGGTTAAGGAGGGTGTGAATAACCTGGTTTCTTTTTCGGAAGAGTGACACAGATGCAGGATGTTGGATGCCAGGACAGCTTTGTTATTAGCTATGTGTTAGCATTACATCTGCATAGCATAGTGCCAGGTCAGCACCTGGTTCTGTCAGAGCTCTGCAGACACAGTAGGAAGATATCAGCTTTTGACCTGAAGATCTGTCTTACTCCTAGAGTTTGAGAATAAGACAGTTGGGTATGGGAAGATGGGACTCAGGGTGACAATTATTGGTGAGCAAAATGAGCAATTCTCATGGTTGCAACCTCCCTGGTAGCAGAGATAAAACAGAAAGAGAATTTGAAAGATACAAAAATTGGCTTTATGAATGCTTATCAGAGAGCTGTGCCCAGGTGAAACAAGCAAGTAGGAAAAAAGAAAAAAAGGATAGATCTCTTTTCAGATAATGCTTTATTTATTTGTTTGTTTGTTTGTTTTAGGTTACCTCGTAAAATAGGCACAGTCTGAAAATCACTTGAGGTCTNCCAAAAGAGTTGCTCTAGAACTCTGATTGTAAATCTTCTGGGATTAACATTAGCATTTTAGTTTGGAACAGGAGGAAACTTTTGAAACGAACTTTCTGATTGTCCTCACTTAGTACACATTAGTTTACACCACAGAGCACATGAATTGGATTCTCTTTGAGTGAAACTAAATCAGAACTATTCTGTCAGTGAGAGTGTCAGACACACAGCACCAGGCAAGAGATAATTTGAAACAATATTAAAAACCATCAAAAATACATTTAGCATGTAGTCAAGTTCCTCAAAACCAATTGCTTTATAGATCCACTCCTATTGCATGGTACTGCTTGCTAGTGTAGATGTAAATTATCTTGCTTCTTTTATATTTTTTGTTGAAAAGAATACAGCTTTTTGATAATGTTCAAGGGCTCTTTGCTTATGTTTCTTAAGTATGCTGATATCTTATCATCTGTAATGCCTCAGTGGCATTTGCTCAGGTATTTGCAGTGAAATTGCACCTATTTCAGGACAAAGTTTCTAGATTCACAGTAAACATCTTGTAAACTAGTAAGCATCTTGTAAAGTAAAATGGTGCATTGAAGGTAAATCTCAAATGCCTACTTGGCATTTTGTCAGTGGCACATATGGAAACACACAGTTAAAGACAGTGACATTCTGTCTCAGGGGATTTTGACTTGAAATGTGAGAATTTTAAAAAATATGTTACAGGCTTTAACAGAACATTTGGAAACACTTTTCCCTCTTTCCCATGTGTGGCCATAGAGTCATTCATCAGTCTCTCCTCCCCACTTGCTTGGCTCTGCAGTGGAAGTATCTAGAGGCAGTGCACTGTTGATCTTGTATGTGTTTTATTAAATCCTAACATATTTTCATATTGTAAGGAAGAGTTCAGAAGAGAAATATTCTGGAACACATGCAGAACACAAAGAGATGAGGTGGTGGGCAGAAATGTGGAAACTTTCCTCTGTCTCCATACACTGAGGGAAAGGGAAGAATTTACCACAAGTTGTTAAGGGATAACAGAGCACAGTCCCATGATCAACCACAAGGAAAAGGAGGGCCCCAGAGAGGTGAAACCTGGTTCTTCCTTCAGACTTTACTTGGGCTTATACAGCTACCCACAGCCTCTCCTGTAGTGCTGTGTCTTAAGCCTTATATATGTATGAGAGGATGGTCACAGAAGAATCCCAATTTCATTGAGACTGAACTCCTCTAAGAACTAAGGACAATAGATTTCACCCCTTGTCACCACAAACCCCAGGCATTTATTCAACAAAGGCTTTGTAATACAATATAAATAAGTAGCAACATAGGCATGGGATAATAGTGAGGAAAAAATTAAGTCATACTAAAATTAAACACACAGAACTTTTCTCCTAAGAAGTAATAAAAGAATACTAAACCACATGTTACAAGTGTCAGGTCACAGCTGTAATTCATTCTTAAAAGGACTTCAGAAATGTGCTAAGACAGCAATCAAGCCATTTTAATAGCTTAGAATCCTCAAAATACATTATATTTGAGTAGTATTTTTCTGAGCAACTGATAATGGCATTGAGTGTGTTCTTCACACAACAATACAAAATCAAGTCTGTGTAAAGACCTGCTCTGAGCAGGATAGGGCAGCATGTGGCAATATGCTGTGATGCCATTTTTTCCTGATATCTACTTGCCCCCTTTTTCTGAGATAACAACAGCTTTGCAGGAAACCTGAAGAAGTGCCATAGTAACTACTGTCTCACAGGAAAGCAAGCAATCAGCTGCTGCCACTGAAGTCTTGCAACTGCTGGCCAGCAAGCTGGTTTGGGAGTTGGTGCTGTACAGGAAGGTACAATCCTTCAGGATTCTCATTTCTTTGGGTTTAGAATGCAGCAGGACACTGCCAATGCCTACCAGGTGATCTTTCTGCATAAGGCACAGACTTCCTCAGTGTTTCTTGGATTCTGCTAACAGAATCGTGTTTGGTCGCTGCAGAAATTCTAAGTAGCTGAGAGATTTTGTGTTAAAAGAAGAGAGAAAGAAATCAAACCCTTTTTGGCACAGTTGTTGCTGCTGAGCTAAGAGAAAATGAAAAGAGACTCCTTAAAAATGTTCATGAATATGCTGCATAGCAGCTAATGTTTGGTTTATTGCATAGAGTGATGCTGAAATATGCATAGAGGTTAGAGCATGCTGCAAACTGATTTTCTTATGGGAAAGTGAAAGCTAGAAGCACCTAGAGCATATCTGTGCCTGCAGCTGGATGAAGACACATCTAACTAAGCTTTACAAAAGCAAGGTCTGTGGCATTCTGTGGCAGTGGGCAAATTGCTGTATTTCTAGATATTTCTAAAGATATGAAATGTCTGGATTTGTGTGTGTGTGTGTGTGTGAGGGGAGTAAGGATTGGCAACTTCTTAAATCACTGCAACTGTTTATTAAATGAAAAAGCATAGAAGCCTTGGAATTCCAGTCTACCATCACAGTAATTACTGTACCATTGCTTTTTGTCATCCTTTACAAACTCCTTGGAAGTGCTGATTAGTGTGTTCAGAATAGATAGGCTGCTCATTTACATCTGTTCCAGAAGTATGGCTATTAGTCACTCAGGAGACAGCTCAAGCAAAATTTGGCTTTTCCACTGTATTGAAAAGGAGATACTATTTGATTTTTGCCTTGAAATGCAGCTTCCTAAAGGTTGAATTAGAAAATCTGCATGAAAAATACAAGACTAGAAGTTCACTGATGCCAAAATTTCACAAGTGCTATATTTTTGTTCCATAAATTGTCAGTTATTCTCAATGAGAGGTAAAAACAGTGTAAAGGCATCCCTAGAATTGATAGCATGCTAAGACAATGAAACACCTTCACAGAATTATAGCTAGGAGCAAAAACATTCACCAACAAAAGGGTGCCAGACTAAAGATGTCTTGAGCTTGAGTGAAAAAAAAAAGTGCTAGAAATCTCATTCAGCAGTATGTATATATACACAGCATAAAAGCCACAGAAAATCGAGGAGGAAAACTCTCCTCCCAAAAAATAGCAGTTATCTCCAACTGTATTTTTATCCTGGGAACTTAGCCAGACAGCATCACTCAGCAGCCTCCTGTAGCTTTCTTTGCTTCAACCAGACAATTTGAAAACCCAGGGAATGACTTTGCACTCATGCTTATACCAAGGAAGCTGCAGGAATTTTTCCATCCTTGCTTAGCACAATCAATGGCATTAAACCCTGTATTTGTCAACAGCTTTGCTTTGCTCTTAGTATCATGTCAGCTATCCTTGCTCCTGAGGTTTCTGCTGGCAGCACTGTCCATCCTAAAGCTGATAACAATACTGCAGCTGAATCACTGCAAGCAAAATTCTTTGCAGTGCACCAAACTTGAGCTGACTTAAAATAGCAGTGAGGCATTGTCATGAAAAGTAGAAAAGCTATCATTAAAGCTAGCCAAAAGCTGCCCAGTGTGAACAGCTGTGCTTCTTGTATCTGTCTGGGGAGATAGCAGAGTACTCTTTTCAGTGCAGCAGCTTTGTCTAGAAGGCTGCAGTTATTTGGAATATGAACAAGTACAGATCATCAAAGGTGGAAACAGGAAAAATTATTCAGTGGGAGATTTTTTGTGATGCTATAGTCACAATATTCAGCTTTCCATCAGCATCTGTGGGAGCATGGTCAGGTCACATAGCTCAGGGCATCTCTACTGTGAAGGTAAAGACCTAAGTATAACTTCAGTAGATATACTGAAGCTGGCTTGAGGCTAGCTAGAGAGACTATGGATGGTATTGCCACATAGGTCACTGGAAGTTGCAAAGCCTGAGTATCCAGGTAAAAGTTTTCCTAGCTGGCCATACCAAGCTGCTACAATATCTTTCTCTGCATTATCTTTTATCTGCCTAGAACAGCTCCAGAGTGCCCGGTCAAGCTGCAGTCACATGCTGATTGCAGTATGGGCACATATTCCATTTGACTCAGTACTTTTAGTGGTCAAACTCTCTATGAGTTAGTTAGAGTTGACTGGCAATCCCAAACTATTTCTTAATGAGGATTTTATATCCTCTCCCCCAGGGTCTCTATTGACCCAGGATTATTTTAAAGTGATGTATGGAATAAGAGTGCCTTTTCCTGCATTAGTTTATTCAACTTTTGAGTAGCACGACATCAGCAAGGCATTCACAAATCTGTAGTGGTTGTTGTCCACACATAGAGTACCTCTGAAGAAGTAGCCTGCAGGTTCTCTCTCTGTTTTGCTCCAGACTTGTTTGCAGGCTCCCTGATTGGAAGCAAGTAGCTCACTCTTACTTCTCAACCAGCTCCCCAAAACTTTTTCATTTCTTCATAAATACCTTGATTTGGCTTCCTTTATGTATCTCCCTCTTGGCAGATCACAACTGCTGGGCTGTTTCTCTTCTGCTGGCAGTTCAGGACTATTCTTCACTGTAAGCCCTTTCCCAGCTTTTCTGTCTGTGCAATGTATTAAATACATTGTTTGCTGCCCGATTAAGACATTTGCCTGCTTTCTTACACCTGCTAGAAGTAATGTTTCTTTGCTCTTTGAGCTTTAGGGGCTTGCCTGAGAGCTGAAACATGTTTCTTGGTCGCAGCAGGCAGGTATCTCAGAAGAGAGCAGCAGGCTTTTATCTCAGTTCAGATCCCCACAGCCTTCTTCCACCTCTAGAAGTGATCCTGCACTTCATTCTCATCCTGTGCTCACTAGATCCAGGCTTGCTTTCCTGCTGTGTGGCAATTAACCAAAGTGGCATCTCTCCTAATGCTGCCTGTGAGACAGCAACAAGGACAGTAAATTCCTGCAGTTTATGCTCTGCCTCACAGAGGAAGAAGAATGCCAAGGATCTGGCTGGATCCTAACAAAGCCCTACTCAGGCAGGTGCTCACAAGCCATAGCTCAGGAGCTGCAACCCTCCAGGACACCAGTCCTGCTGAGCCAGCTCTAAGGGAAACCCCAGGCCACTGGCAGGACCTCCCCAGGTGCCCCTCAGTAGCACTTGGGAGGCATCCAGCACCACCTCATACTGCAGAATGGATAAAGCACCTTGTACACTGCAGTAAGTGATTTTACCTATCTGTGTAAACATACACAATCTGTTGTTTTTGCACTGGCCATAAGCATTTGTAATCTACAAACCTGCTGAAATGTTTCTCCTTTGCATTTTTTCCAGAGTACTGAACCCAAGTCATTTTTATATTGAAATGATCTAAAGGGTAACAATAAAAAAATGTTGCAAAATGACACTGACATTAATTTCCATCTTGCCACCAACTGTCATTATCTGGGGTCTCAAGTGGAAACAACTTTGCCTACCTCCAAAAGCCCTCTCACTGCCTTTGACAGGAGGCAATTTAATGAAGACAGCCATACTTCAGTATAAAGGTATCAAGCAAATTATTCATGAGCTCCTTTATCTCCAAAGCATTCCAGCTACTTTCTCTCATTGTGAAATTGTAGAAGAAAATTGAAGTTTTTTTGTGGAAGTGCAGCTGTTGCTTTGAAAATCTTCTATTTACCAACTAATACTGGCAGACAGTAACATCCTCAGCCTCTGCAGTCAAGTGGCTGAAGTAAAAGACGAACAGAACTGGGCAAACAGATACACTGGAGAGAGACAAACAGAAGTGATAACATCAGCACTGAGAGGAAATCAATACTCAGATATTTTTAGGTGCCTCATTTTCTGCAATTAATGTCTTGAGCAGCATTGAAATAAGGGAGCAGCTGAACTTTTTTCTCCTCTATGCTCCCGTTCCTTTAGCATATGACTGTTCTTTACTGTGAGGTATTTCATTATAGACCAGCCCTGTCATTAGTGCAGTGTGTTGTTAAGTATCTTTACTCACAAGGACACCAACAGAGTCAGTGAGGCTATGCATAAGCACAACAGCCTTTGCATTTCATCTCATTGCAGAGCTGAGATCCACATACACTGATTCAATTACAGAGCAGAATTCACTGCAGCCACTGTGGGGCTTATTCTTAACTTCATTGGCTACACAGTTAATTAAATTAGCACAGATGTGCAAAAGCATTGCAAAAGAAAGTTGGTTTTTTTTCTTGGTGGTATTTTAATATTGTGATAGTACAAGTAAGCTATATTTTGAAGTATGGGTAAAAAAATCACCATACCCTTAGAAGTCAGACCAGACTACATGTAAGCAGCTTGCTAAACTTATTAAAGCACTCTAGAAGTTTGTGAGAGCAAGTGCACTGCAAGTTTTTGCTCTTTATTTCACCAAGTACAGTTCATAGAACCATAGAATCCTAGCATGGTTTGGGTTGGAAGGGACCTCTGGAGGTCATCTAGTCCAACCCCCCTGCAGTGGGCAGGGACATCCTCAACATAGTTGGGGACATAGTTGGTCCTTTGACCTTGGTGGTTTGATTTTGGTTTTGTTTTTTTCACTATGATTTATACTTTCACCTCTTGTTTTTTACAATTTTGTTTTTAAGTATTTTCTCAAAATCATGTAATCATAACGAAAGTGCAGCTCTGTGCCTATGCACATTTCTACAAAGTAAGGTTGTGTCTACCAAACAGCAGATAATCTGCTATATTCCATCCCTATTTACCAAATACAGCTGAATATTAAAGAATTCTCTTTTACCTTTCATTTATCATTTTTTGTGTCCATAAATGGACAGAAAGAACATTGTGTAGGCTATCTTATTTGTGGCCTTTCCTAATTTTGTGGCACTTTATTTTTGATCTCAGTATTTATTTTTGTGTTGGATGCTTTATCTAGAGCAGTCCTAGTAGAATGGTGTCTATGCTCAGATAGCATCTTCAGTTACCAAACCAAAGTAACATTTAAAAATGTGATCATAATCTTAAAAATTCAAACATAAAGATAAGAAAATATATAATCATTAAAAAAATTACTCTCTTCAGTGTAGAAGTAGATTGCAATTACTCCTAATTAATTCTGGTGCTGCTGAGATGGGTATCTCATTTAATATAGATGCCTTGCCAACTGGATGCTAATTCCTTCCTCCTGAGCATGAAGATTTTTCTCACTTTTAAGTTAACTGATAACATAGGATTTGGCTAATAGCTGCTGTGGCAGCTATAGTGCTTTTTCTGCCTCTCATATGTGATGCTAAATCACAGATTGTCAGGAAGCTACAAGCAAGTGCTTCTTGAATTTGAGCAGTACCCATCTCCCAGTTTATAGGACTACTTCAAAGAGAGATTAACAGACTGATTCTTTTCCATCAGTAATCACTGAACTGCAGAAAGCAGGAAAACACTCATGGATCTACCAAAAGAGGAAAAAATGTTTTGGTAATGAGATCATTGCACACAGGCCTGAGTGACTGTACCAAGTAAAAGTTCACACCAATGCCTTCAGGTCTTCAGAAGAAATGAACCTTTTTGACTAAGGCTTTCTGCCTGTGTTGTGAAGGCAGAGACAGACCAAAGTAGTGCTCTTACTGGGAACAGTACGTCGTGTTCCTTCAAACCTTGTGAGCACCCAGGTATCCAGACAAGAGAGAAATGAGGAAAAACCACATTTCAGAAACTCTGCTTTTCACAATTGTTTTTTAATTTTACTTTTTAAATTAAGGATGCTGATAACTAGATTACTTTCCATTTGCACATCTCTGTTGAGTTTTCTTGGGATAAGACATTTAGATTTTTCTGTATCCATAGGATCATCAAGGATGACTAGAGCTGACATTGAAAAAATCCATAGAAGAGAATCTCTCCTTCTTGTGAACATCAGCAGCTCTAACATATCTCACATGGTTTTGATTTGTAAGTACTCCAAGCAGCAGACTGCCTCTGAACATCTGTTCACTGAATGTCCCAGGGAGACTGGTTTTGTACTGCAAATTTCAAGCATCTCTGATATTACCATACAACACTGGCATCCTCACTCCCCTTACTGAAATGTTTCAGTGTGGGTAACTTAGAAGAAATATCTTTGTCTGAAAGCTGATAAATTCCTACATATTTTTGCATTCCTACATATTTCTTATATCTTGAAGGATCTTGCAAAACTCATATCCAGTCATGCTGCTTAGCTTTGTCTTTTTTAACTTTCCCTTTTCTTTGTATTTCATTTTCTTTCCATAGCATTTCTTATAACTGCCAAAGTTGTATGACTTTTTGGATTATGAATTTTATTTAGATGTCTGCTCAGGATGCACTCATCCATTAAAGTTTCAATAAAAATTCACTAAAATAGAAAATTATACTCATCTTGAGCACTCATTTATTGCAAATCTTTACAGTGCTATCTATCTTAAAGCAGATTTTGAGGCCATTATCCTGACAGTGATTAACCTCACAACTGTGTGTACCCCTGTGTAAATTCAATGTTCTTTCACAGATTTTAAAGGTAAGCAAGTACAAAGAAATCTGGCCCTCAGGGTGTGGGATTACCTGACTGTATTTACATAGCAAGTTAGCACAAGAAAGACACAGTTATGCTACAAGACATAGTAGAATTGCCCTCAAAACTCAGTAGAGACATACTCTGGCCCAGAACATCTCTGAGCAATTCTTACTCCTTCAAATCAATTTCACTGCAAGGAACTAAATTCCTTACATTATAAACAATACACTGGAAGTGTTCCTCCCTTAAACTATCCATGATTTTACAGAAAGCAAGAATTGCTAGATGTATAATATTTAAACTATGTGGAAAGCACAACAGTGTTCAAACCCTCAACTGTTCACTTGCTAAAAACACAGGGTATATACCCACTATGAAGCCAGGGGCTCTACTAGCCAGGCCTTTGCTTTTGAACTGTTCTACTTCAGAATAGTTCTTCTGTGGCTTCATCAGATCCCTTCAATCAAATACCATTTAACTGGTTGGTATGTAAAAACGAGACCACCAGACATCCATAGGAGGGGAGTTTTAGTTTAGAATGGCAATCTAAACCCTTTTATCTTTAGCTGTGCTCTTTTAGGACAGAATAACCCTGAGTTTCACTTCAGTTTTCTTGCACCTGAGCAGAGGAGATAACAGTATTGGTTATGAGCAGAACTGGAGTGTTGTTGTAGGAAATATGTGTAAAACATCTAACTGACCTAGCACAAGAGAGTAGCCTGACATCCTGTGGCCCAGCTCCAGTTGTTTTTCTAATATTAAGGCCAGGAGTGGTTGATGTACCACACCCAGAGGAGTAAACAGGAAAGGCTGCATCCATCGCTTTGTCCTGCACCAATGCGAGACAATGGGAGACATGGGATATGTCCAGGAAGATCCATGGAATACGTCCAGGAGGATCCATGCAGGCAGGCAAGAGCTTCTCAGTGCTACGCTCAGAGCTAACCAAGACAGCAGGCAGAATGGTTGCACCAGTGCACCTAGTTAATTTCCTGCTGACAACTACCTCCTGTCCAGCTAACCTAAGGGAAAGGCAGAGAGCTTAAACACTGCCTGCACCTCTATACATAGATACCCTTTCAGAGAGACTTTTTCCCCTTCCCTTCCCTGCCCTGCCCTCTCCCCTTCTCAAACTGATGCTGAATGAAAAGCTTTGCCCTGTGCAGGTTGCAACCTTTCTGGCATGCCACATGTTGTTGCAGAGAATGCCTGCCATGGTAATTTCTGCAATTGCAATGACATTGCCATAGCTGTATTTGATTTGGGAAAATCAGTCGTAAATTGAATTTATTGTTGGCATATCTCCACTGCCTGTGCTGGCATCAGAAGTTGTAGTGTATTGCTGCTTTGTTTGTGGTTTATCTTGAGTTCATGAATTAACAGAGGACAAGGTGGAGCATTTGCTGTGTTAAAATGTAACCAGGAAAACGGCATGAAGGCATACTCTCTGCCTTAAAAGGAACTTATTTAGGTTAAAACTGCATATGAAGCATGAGGCTGCAGTAGCAGCTTTGAAAGCCATTTTTGGTCAATAGGTTATCTCACAACTGAATACTTCTTAGAATTGTTTTCTGAGTCTGAAGGCAAAATATTTGAGAGGCAAGTTTGCTGAAGGACACACAGAAGACTTGAACATGCTGTGATTTTTTTACTTAATTGTTATTTCTTGAAATGGAAAATATGCATTTTGCTTTGCATTAATGGCTTCATTGTAATGATTAATGTCTCAACGCTTTTTTGTCATTTTTCACTTAAGAGTGCAATTGTCAGTAATAATTTGTTACAAGAAACAAGTGATGGAACATTAGCTGCCTCACCAAGTACTAAGAAATTTTCTTTAATTCTCTTGTAATAGCCCCTACTGCCTCACATGCATTTCCCTCCTTCTCCATAAGAATACTGTTAACTTTCAGGATATGTTACATGAGCTATCTTTTGACTCATGTCTGTGGGAGATGACAATCATAGGTCCCTCTTTTAGTTTATTTATTCATTTATTTATTTGTATCTTTTATTTTTTTCTGCATGTGACTTCCAGGCTCATGTAGCTCTTCCCCTGACAGCACTTCTTGGCTCAGGCTTTCAAGAGTGCTGATGATATGACCTTTAGGAACCATTGCTCTACAACACAGCAAAGTTGTGTGTATTCTGGTTCAAACCAGGTGTTTGCATAGTTGCTGAAGGCTTTGTGCAATTCCTAAGTTAAAGCACAAGTGATAGAAGGAATGCATTTTCCAGTGTTTGGTTTGTGGAGTGACCTTTTGCATCCACATAATATAAAAGTAAGTGAATAATCTTTCAAAATGAAAACAATAACATATACACACCTAAAATTTATGTATTTCTTATTGATTTCAAGTGAAGCCATTATTTTAAAAGAAGTAAACTGCCAGGGGCTTTGATGGAAATGAATGGAAATGAGGCTGTACTTTCCTGGAAGGTTACCTAAAAAGTATTATGCTATTTTTGGCCTTGTTCTTACAAAGATGTGTGCATGGGCTTAGCCTTATGCCACTAAAGCTTGCACTACATGCATAAATCTCTGTAAAAGGACTTTGAAACAGACTGTGAAAAACACTAGTAGTTGTGGTATCATTGTAAGTTACAAAACTTTCCTATAACTAAGAAACTGTACATACCAGTAAATAAAAACAATTCCAGTATTTATTGTTTGCTAGAAAAAATAATGTCACTTATGTAAACTGGATTGAAATTTGGCTTA
Organism: Bucco capensis; assembly: GCA_013396975.1. Taxonomy (NCBI): domain Eukaryota; kingdom Metazoa; phylum Chordata; class Aves; order Piciformes; family Bucconidae; genus Bucco; species Bucco capensis. The sequence continues at coordinate 142,456 of VWZO01016425.1, forward strand.
TGAAAGTATGGTTTAGATCTATATGTGATCCTGCCTCCACCCCCACCTTAATAATAAATGTATGAGTATTTTTCAAGTATTTTTTGACACCAACTATTATTCTCTATTATGTACTCAGTTGATTACAGAAAAAAGCTGTCAGGAACTGCATCTTCCACAATCTGATCAGAGAAGGCAGTTTTCACCACCAACACCTTCTAATTTTTGAAAACAACGGATTTGTCAGAGTTAGGAGACAGCTCCCATTTCTTAAGGGTTTTTCATGCATCAGAGGTACTAACAAGCTGGAAAACAGGGAATCAAATCTTAGACTTCATTAACCATTTCTCTTGTTTTTCTTAGAGAGGGAATATCTTCATGAAAGCAACAATGCAAAGAATAGTAAGAGTATTTGTAAGCTACAAAGCTACAAGCTTCTCAGTTCTATTCCAAGCATGCCTGATGCCATGGCTGGGAAACCTGCCCCACTAGTTGCTGGTCATCAATGTCTTCTTTCATTTTGCAAAGAAAGGACATTAAAATAATGTTATTAGGAAAAATGGGTGAGATTCACCCGAACTGATTTGGAAAAAGCTAAATCACACTTTCCAGCCAACCACTTGCATGTGTCTGAAGCTTCACTTGGTGATATGCAGGGTATTTTCACTGTCAATGGGAAACAGCTGCCAGACAGATCTCTTGCCTTTTGGGCTAAATTTGACATGATCTAAACCAAAAGACTAGTGAAATAACATACAAATTTGGGTGATGGTCTTTGGTTGTACTGCTCAAATAAAAATAGTTCCAAGGATCTCCTAATTATTAAAATATTGGAAGGGATTTCTTTACTGGTGATTTTGTATTATATGTCATATTATGTGTTATAATTTATGCCTATGGTTTAATCCTGAAGAAAAATATACCTATCCTACATATTACTATTCCTCCTAGCACATCTTTGGAAGTAGTACTTATTCTTTTCTTTTTTATGATCACTTTGTTCTTCCTCCCACATGTGACCACACAATTGTTCTCAGGACTGCTGCTGGCTGGGTTTAAAATAAGTCATCACATTATTATTTGGGTGGGGAGGGAAGAAGGAAAGGAGGACCACACACAGATCTAAGCCATACTTTGATAAATCAGATTACAATCCAGTTTACTGAGTTCATTTTTTTTTACAGCAAACAATAAATACTTGGATTGTTTTGATTTACTGCTATGTAGCATTTCTTAGTTATAGAGAAGTTTTGTAGCATGTAATTACATCACAACTTCCCTGTAAAGGTTGAATCTCTCTTCCTATGATACTTGTATGGCTTCTGTTATCATGAAGTTACCTCTCAGGTCTAAACTAATGTACCCTCACAAGAACTTTAAAGCACACAAGGACCATCAATGCCACAGCACAAGGCACACTGGTCTTTACAGAAAGTGGCTCTGGCATCCACCTAAGCACCCCCTTGTATTCCCCAAAGGTGCTGTCATGCCCACAGGGTGTTAAGCTCACACCTGTTACGCATATGAACTCACACATACTTATTCACCTGCCAACAGCTGCAACTAACAACCCATTCAGTATCTCACACATGGAGAAAACGGGCACAGATCTTCATTTTGGATAGCAGCATTGAAGGTTGGTAGGTTTTGTGCGAGGAAAGGCTCCGAAAACAGTGTAAGACCCACAAACATCCGCTTCGCAGGGATGTACCCAGCCCTCCCTCTTTAGGTCGTGATCTGCCTGACTTTTATGGAGGTGCTCGACCTGCGAGGGGAACATTTACAGTGTCACTGCTGACAGAGCTCTTTCCCTTTACGTTAAACTATAGAAAACATGGTGAGGTCCTTTTCTGTTGAATCGTCACGGCTGATCCATTAGGACTCACTTCAGGCTACTCGCATTCCTTTCTGCAGTTCCTTTCTGCAGCACCCACACTGCACTTCCAGAGGCAGGTGGTACTTTTGGGAACATCACTGGTGAGGGCTCATCACATCACGGGAGAAAAACGAGTGCTGCTGTGCTCCGTCAGCACAGTCCCCAAAGCCGGGCCAGGGTAGGGAGCGTAGGAGGGCTGGTAGGGGCATGGCAAAGAGAGGCACCGAGTGACCATGGCGTGAGCCGAGGCGAGACAGGAGTCACCGAAACGCGTGAGGGGTTTTGATGCCTCTGCACCCACGCTGCGGCTGGACCCTTCGGTGCTCGCCGGTCTGCCCCGTGGCACCCACACCCCGGCGCTAGTGACAAGCGCAGGAGGCCAGTACTGAAGATTAAAACTAAACCAACTAAAATAAAAGAAAAAAATTAGAAAAAAAAATAAAACCGAGGCGGGGCTGGGGGCAGCCATCAGGGCAGCCGGCGGCCGCTGGGGTCTCCACGCCAGGCCGCTAGATGCGGGGCGGAGCGGCTGGTCGAGAAGGGGCTGGGACGGGGAGGTGTCGGCGTCGGCTCCCGGCAGCAGCGGCTGGGCCACTGCGGAGCCGGCGCGGGGCCCGCACCGGGTGGGAGGCGGAGACTGCACCTTCCCCGCCGCAACGCGGCCCCGCCTCCCGGCCCGTCCGCCACACCTCCTCCTCCGCCCCTCACCGGCGGCGCGGCACCCGCTGCCCAGCTTAGCAGCTCTGCCTGAGCCGCCCCGCCATGGAGCAGGGGCCAGCGGGGGGATCTGCCGCTACACCCGCTGCTAATGCCACTGCGGCTACTACCGCTACTGCCGGTGGCACTGGGGGGCTGCTCCTGCCTCTGAGCGAAAGCGAGCAGCAGCGCTACTCCGAGCTCTTCTCGCGGTGCTGCCCGCCCCCCGAGGCCGCCGCCGGGGGCAGCAGCGTGGGCGAGCTGTTCCGGGCCTCTCAGCTGCCCCCGGACACGCTGCACCAGGTGGGTCGAGGGGCGGCCGGCTGGCCCCGGAGCTGCGGGGCTGGTGGGGATGGACGCGGGACGGGACCTTTTCCCTCAGATCTGAGAGAGAGAGAGAGGGGTTGGCACTGTCTCCGCCAGAAAGTTAGGGGCTGGGCGGCCGGCCGGTGCCCTGGCGCCCCCTGCCCTGCCCACGGGAGCGGAGCGTGCGGGGTTTCGCTCGGCGGCGGCTGGGGCGGGAGCGTAGGGCAGGTCGGTGTGGGCGGAGGAGCGGGGCACGGCTTTTCAGCGCGGCGGCGAGAGTGGCCGTGCCTGGGGCTGCTTTGTGCCCGCTTTTCTTTTTTCAGACAGGCGTCTGCTGTTGGCAGTGTTGGGTAGTCGCGTTCCTTCTCCTTTCCAGGTGTTTGTGCGGGGACAGGCAATGTGCGGTTCGTTCAGGCTTTGACACGGTGCTGGGCTGTGCGTGAGGCTGTACGCAGCCTTCGGCAGCTGTATGCGGTCTCCCGGCTAGGATCGGTAGCGTCATTGACTTCCTCAAAAGGGCTCCGTGAATATCCCGAAGACAGTTGTGTTGGCAGTGGATGTGCGATGTGTGTAATTCCTGGCTTTACACTGATGAATTTTCTTCAAAAATTGCAAGTGAAAAAATAAAATCTGTAGGTGAAACACCACTGTTGACTGTTCCTGTGAGCAGAACATTTAGGTAGCAACTGCCTACCTTAGCAGGGTCCCAGAAGAGGACTACAGCAGAGGCTGTGAGGCAAAATCCTGGTTAGGGTAGGAGGAGGCTTGTGCGATCCAGTTTCCAGTGACAGGGAAGAACCGGACTTATTGTCTTCACCTGTAATTTGACTAATGCTCTGTAGTTGCATAATACTTCTGACAATAACCTAAACAGAGGTAGAGTATGCCTGTTTTGTTTTTATTTACATGAATTCTATTCTTCACTAGTCTTTATTTATCAAGCAGAAAAAAGTTACATTGAAATTGAACAGAAGTAGTTGTACCTGGGCACTGTCTGAGCTCCTCTGCTGCTTTCCTGATAGCCGTCAGGTCATCTCACATACACAAATTTGTATTACGCAAGTGATTCTGAAAGGAAATGATGATATTTCAAGGATATTCTTCCTTCCTTATTTGTGCTATTTACCAACGTTGTTTAAACAAAAATGTAACTGAGCACTGTAGCACTACTTCATTTTGAGCCACACTGTGGTCTTCGCATTGCAGTTGAATTCAGTGGTGAAAGGAGAGATTTTGCAGAGATCTGGCACCAAGAGTAGGTCTTTTGCAGCGAGGAAGAAATGGGCAATTAATTTCTAATAAGGCATATTTAAGAAACTTGTTAAACCCCTATTAGTAAATTTATGTGACTTTGGTATTAGTCACTTTGTTTTCCAAAGGAGTGTGGAAACCCCCTTGGTTTTGCTTTGTAGTTCCTTACTCTATAATTTAAGTGAAATTTGCTATTGTGTTATTATCACAGTCTGTTTTGGGGGTCATTTTGCTAGTAATGTATGAGTTAAGCTTGGCAATGTTGTGGATTTTTTTAATACTCTTGTTGTTTTTTTTTTACTATTTTAGATTATTTCCAGGTATATTTATGCTGTGAGGAGAATGTTACTGGGAAATAATCCTGTAATTAACATCAGAAATAGTCAGATAATAAGGCCTGTGGGATCTGTGGCTGTTTTTCTTCCTTTTTCCTGCACTTCCTCTCTTCTTTATATGGCACTAAACACCATGGTGGCTAGACTGCCTGTCCTCAAGACCCACCACTGTCAGGTAGAGTCTTACTAACATTTATTGGGACTTAAGGAAAAAAAAAAAAGGAATTAATGGAATGCATTTAAAAAAAAAGGGAATTGGAAATGTGGATGTTTTGAGAGAGAAAACCTTACAACACTGTCTGAGATACTTGCTGATATTTTGTCTTTTATCACCCGCCAAAAATACAATCTAATAGTTTCTGTTTTAAAATCCCTTCCATTCTAACTATTATGGAAACAAGGCATAGAGATTCATGGTATTATGTTTTCTCCTAGTACAGGGAACACCCATTTTAGACAAGAGACAGCAGATTTGGGTTGATAACGTATTTTCTTTGAAATAATTGTTGACCATGAAAGTTTTTTCTTTTTTAAAATGCTTTAAAAAATCCTCATCTGTCACAGTTAGTGCTTAGTAGGCAGGAATCCCTACTGACCAACTGAAAAATGGTCATGCTGAGTTTTGCAAGGTCAGAAGTAGGGATATTTGGATTGGAAACCAGTTCTGGATCTCTACTAAGCAGAGCTTGCACAGTCCAGAAAGTACTTAACACCATTCCCTGGCCTTTGTGTGGACTATAACAAGAGGCAGCTATGGACAGTTGTGTAACCAGTGTGCAATTTACAGCTTTTTATTCTTAAGGCATTCATTGAGGAACAGTTTTGCAGATCACTGTGCTTCTGGAACTGGCATTTAGTGCCACAGCAAAGCCTTGAACCTCTGCTGTTGTCTTTCAGGGTTTTGTACTTGTATCAGAAGTGGGATAAATCTTTGAGAAAGGAGTAGCCTTTCCTTTTACAGCCTTTGACTGGAATGTTTGGGTGATCAGAAAGATGCTTACAAGCATCATGGCAAGTCTTCCACATTCCTTAACTGCAGTGGCAGTGTTTGCAGTCCAGACAGAAAGCATGTGGGTGCATCAGGGCTGGAGTGCTGCTGTGAGTATGTCAGTTCCTGTGGGAAAAGCAGTGACACATGCTTCCAAATGGTAAACAGGCAAGGATTTAGGTTTAAAGGTGAGTGAGGTTATTTTGGTGAAAGAGGCTAGGTAACAGAGAGCAGGTAGGGAATGTGAGAGCATGTGCCAGAAGAGGAAATGCTGGAATAAATGGAAAAAAATCCAAGAGCAGCCAGGTCAGTAGGAGCAGATGGTGTGCACCTGAGGGTCCTGGGCCTTGCTAAGAGTGAAGTGATAGAACACAGATTCATTACACCCAGGCTCATTAAGGCCAGCTATTCTGCTGGACAGCAAGGTACAGCAGGGGCTTTACCTATTTAACTTCCCTTGGAAAAAAGATTGAAGAGTGAACTCAGCAAGACTTATTTCAGTTCTCAAAAAATGGTTGAAGTTAGCACTAGAATTAAAAATGTCAGACACTTCACAGGATGGAGAAGTTCATGACAGGAACAGGACACTGTGGTTTTTCAGGACTGTATAATCAATCATACCTCCTCTCTACTGAAAGTCATAGACTAGCCATACAGTGTAGTTAAGGCAGAACCATTAAGGTTTTTTTAGGCTTGCTCAGAGCAAGTCATGATCTTTTATGGGGTCTTTAAAAGTAACTCTGTAAAATGTTTATAATCTCTTGCCTGAAAGATCTGTGCTAAGATTGTTTTTGGTTTTGTTTTTTACAATATTTGTGTTGAGGGAGGAGCAGACTGGTCATGTGCCCTGCAGTTATGTAGACTGTCAGAAACAGAAGAAACTCAGCAGAATCAGCTGGGTTTATATTTGGTCAAGTTGAAAGTGGTGTTCCCTATGCTTTGGCTCCTAATGAAGGGAAAAAGAACTGAATTTATGCAATGAAATAAAAATCCTAAAAAAGTGTGTTGAACTCATGAGGATTACAAATACATATCACTGAAGCCAAGTCAATCCCACAGCATGCTTTGCACCATAGATCAGTATCAATAACACTTCTTTTGAGGGGAGAAGGCAGGCAGAGGTATGCTAGCAGTTGGGAGGGAGGGAGAAGTGACTGCATCTTGATACAGGAGGCAGCGCTGATGGCCATCAGTAGATGACAACAGCAGGTTCATGTGCCCACAAGGGCAAACTCTCTCTGAGGTTTCTGGCCTTTTCCTTGGAGCAATCAGATTGATTATGCTCCCTGAGTGTATTGGGATGTCAATAGTCCATGCTAATCTCTGTGCCTCAGGTGATGGCTTGTTTGCCTTGGCTTGTTTTGGGCCATTGGTGACTCCATTTTGTATCTGGTCACCATTGAGTGTGTTCCTGGAGTTCAGGACTCCAAAGTGTATCTGTTACAGGTACCAGCTACCAGTGGGCTGATGTCTGCGTGGATTTCAGATACAACAGTGCTCTAGAGAGTCATGGCTCAGCAAAGGAGAGGAGCCTTGTGGTGCTTTTACTGTTTGTTAGTATTGTTGTGGTCTTTGAAGATTTTGTCTTAAGAAATTAGGGAGCAGGAGTGGACTCAAGATTTACACTGAAATGCTTATCTCTTTTTATTAGTTTCTGACTTATTTGATTAATTGTCACATGGTTGTCTGATGGTATCTTAAATTCCCAGTTTTCTAAACCTTAAGCTTATTATTTGTGGACTTGTGCTACCAGCACAGAGATGCAGTTTTCTTAAGAAAAACTCATTCTTTCCTCTGCAGATGAACACACTGCATTATTTTGAGCTCCAGGGATGACAAGTACTAATAGTATGATGCTGGAGCTACACAGATGCTGCATTTTTCAGCTGGGACTCTCCTTCCAGCTCTGTGTGAATAGGGAGCACAGACCAGTAATCTTACTTTTCATCCACAGGCTTCCTGAGCTAATTTGTGTTTCTGGTGACTGGTCTCTATAGTTACAACTCTACAGTTGAACTGTGGTTTTGTGTTCAAAAAGCAGAAGTGCAAATAGATTAAAAAAAAAATGCTGAGTTGATATTTCTTTGGAAAAAGGCCAGGACTTTTTGTATTCCATAAGCATAAATTAGTACCTGCATGATAGCTGGGGTGGGATTAACTGTCTGCCTCAAAAAGGCAGAAAAGAGTAACAACTGTGGTGGTTAAAATAGGAACTTCTTGAGTGAGGAGCCTGGACTTACTCTTGCCTTATAAATTTGTTCTGTTGTACTCCTTGACAGAATTTGGCATTATGCTAATGCTGGAAATGTGACTTAGCTGATTTACTAACAGTAAGTCTATCAAAAAGGGGTGTTAGATTGGAGTACACATGGAGAAATTACATCCTGCTGACATCTTTTGAGTCAGGAAGAAACAAAACTGGGGGAGGGAGTATGACTTCATGTAAGCAGTACAGCAGGAAGAGGAGAGGAAAACTGACATTGCAGGGTCAGTACTTCTGGCCACAGTCTCCTGGACTGTCATTGCCTTTCTAGAGGCAATGACTAACAAAATTCTGTTTGTTCATGCAAAAACCAGATGTAAAAAACATAGTAGTATTATTTATTTAAAAAAAAGAAACCTAAATGATATCAAAGTAAGGGGTAGAACTTCACCTGAAGCAATCTTGATGTTATAGTCCACTAAAAAAAAAGTCCTAGTACATCTTTCTTGTTTATTATTTAAACTGTCATTTAGTAGTTGCTACTTGCAAGATTAGTAAGTTTGAGTGCCTTAATGTTGAGATACACAGTGGAAGATTTGGAGAAGCTGTTCCTTCAAATCACTCTGTAAAACCAGAAACTCTGACACATGCTTGTCAAGGCATGCAGTGAGATGATCAGAGTTAGCCTGGTCAAGGCCTGCAGCCTTCAGTAATTAATCCTTATTACAACCAAGTATGAATTAATTAATTTTCCAATAAAATAATGCTTTTCAGTGCCAGTGTTTTAAAATAATTCTCCAAGAGGGATGGAGGAAATAGATCCATTGGGAGGGAAATTAATAACTTTCTTCACGAGAGGTTGCTGCAGTATGAAGCAGTGAGGATGCAGAATGGTTTCTATTTTAGGGTTTTTTTAATAAGTGGTTTTGTCATGATACACCTAGGTAAGTGCAGTGAGTTCATGAAGCTGTTGAGTATCGTTTCTTTTGCTTGTGCATGTATCTGCAGAAATATGCTGTCATTATTGTGATGTTTATGTGCAGATTGATTGATGTTGTCCACAATCTGTTTTGCAAAGGTCATGTAGTACACAGAATTCACCTACTACAGTGAGGAGTCGAGTGCACCCCTTGCAAAAGAGGGTTGATATAAACTCTGGAAACATTAAGTTATCTGCAAGACTTGGCCAAGCTAGATTCATGAAAGATGGAGTAAGTGTTTCTGTGACAAGGAATTGGGATAAATAACCTATTTAAATTTAAACTATTATGAACTGAGAAATATGTTTGTTATAATAAAAATATATAAATATTATATATAAATGTTTGTTTGCAAAGCAAGATTCTTTGATGTATTAACATCTAAAGATACCAACAGCATGACAAATAAAACATTAATGAGCAATATGTGCTAGTTCAACTTTTGTAGTCATTCAAAGAGTTGAACACTGAGTTAGTGGATAATTAACTAGAGAAGGTTGCTGGAGTAGAAAACTGACTGTGGACAAATAGTGATCCCCTCTTCCTGAATAGAGATTTTCTTTTTTCTAGTGTATTCTGGAGTGTTATTTGGTGACCACTGCATACAAATGAGAACTCTATTGGGTAGGTTTGGTTTGGTGGTGGGTTTTTCCAGTTGTTCTGTCATCTGGTAGGACACAGTGAGCAGAAATAAGTAGCTAAATCACTAACTGCAAATTATACTTGGTTTATTTACCAGAGTGTTTAAAAGACAAAATGTGTTTTTATAAACTTCTAAGTGTTTGTATACGTAAGACACGTGTGATTTTCGTTTTCTAGCAGATGATGATGGTCCATGTATTTTTAAATGAATTCCAGTTTTCATCTAAATTAAACTTTGCATACATCACATGTACCTACACAAGTAAATGTATCTCCTAATAAAGATGATAACAGAGCAAATTTCTTACAAAAATAAAAGTGAAGATGTATATTCAGCTATATGATTGCTTAAATATGTTTTAAAATGTTACTTGTTGGCAAAATCAAAAATGTTACCATAGTTATTTTTGAAAAGAAATAAATCTTGTTTTAATGATGATCTGCTGATGAAGCAGAGCTTTATCTAGTAAATTATGAAATTAAGGTCTTATCTCTTCAGATATTTCTCCCATGAGTCTGCCTTGCAAACATTAAGGTTAAGATACTTCACACTGCCAGTTGTTTCAGACTAGGTGGCACCTTTGGTTACATGCTGCTTGTTAAAATGTCTCTTGTGCATGGCTAAGTCATTCAGTGACCTTCCTAATGAATGGAAATTTCTGAGCAGAGCTCCAAGAGTGCCCCACTTAGAGCAGCATCATTGGAAAATGCCTTTTTAAAAAAAAAAAAAGAAGCCTTGAGGAACTTCTGGTAGCCTGACTCCCAAAGCACATCTTCAGTGTTTTCTTCTTTATTTTTGTCCTCTGTGGGCTTTTAACTGCCCTGAGCAGGATTCCCCTATCCAAAAAAGCTGCAAATGGTTCTTCTAGTGATTTATCCTTGCATCTGCATAGTCCTGTACTGTGAATGTGCACCTCAGTTGGACCTTATATCTGGCAGGAGGTGGTGGGAGCTACTCCTTTGAGCAGGGCCATGCTTGAAACACTGGGTTCAGGCCTTGTAATTCCCACAGCCTTGGTGGCACTGAAAATTTAAAGTTGGATAATGGGAAACACTTGGGTGAGCTTGAATTTAAGCTGTCTGAACATGGCCTGTGGTGTCTGCTCACTCACTACAATGTGAATCATGAAGCGGAATTTTACTTTCAATAGCAAATGTCTGTAACATTACTTATTATTATTAGTGGTGTTATAAATTTCAAGTGTTTTTTGGCATGGGCCTTTCAAACTCATTTACTTTTTTTTTTTTAATCCTTTCTTCTTCGTGAAGTCTCTCTTTCCACATCAAGAAACATTAGATCAGCTTTGGCATAGGTAACAGTTCACATTTCATGCGTTATTTACTTCTGGCATAATTGATACAGTGAAGTCCTATGGAAGCCAAGATTATGATCTGTCAGAATAAAACAATGTGTCTGATTATTTGCAAAACAGGGTGACTGCTGTGGGCTAACAACTACAGTCAGAATTGCTTTGTTACCAACAGTAACAGCAGTGGAGCAGTAAAAGCTGAAGTACAGCACCTGGTATCTCACAGTGGGACAGGTCTCGGGGGTCACTGGCCAGAGCAAATACATGTTTCAGGACATGAGTGAGCAGCACTGAGCAGTGCTAATGTTGGCAGGAAAATAAAATAATTCTTAATGTCATTTTACATTGAGTTATCAGCCCCTTATATTCCTTCTCTCTTCCCCTCAGCTATATTATAGTAATTATATCTTTTATTTGATCTAATCAAAATCAGGACTGTCCTTGGGGAGGATATTCTCCAGAGGAATATTTTTCCTTAGCAGATACTCATTAGCTGTTTTTAGACTGGAGTATTTGCCATCCATATATTTGATTGAAGAGGAAATATGCAAGAGAGAGAGCTTTAAGTCTAGCAAGGCACTTACATTTTTTTTTTTCTTACCATGTCTACTGAATTTAAGTCCTTCAGTGAAATAGGGCACTCTGGAATTGGAGTGAAGATCTTCTGTTCAGACACTGAAGGAGAGATCTTAGAGTAAATATCTCTGAGTAGGGAAATATCCAAACGGGCAAAAGTAGAGGCTAAGTTTGTGTATTTTCTCCCCTCCCCCCTTAATTATTTGGCAATGTCTAAATGCAAATGTTACCAAATTACTACGGAGACCGGCACAGTAATACTTAGGTTGTCCTTGTATCTTAGTAAGTTAAGTTTCAAAGTGTGTGTGTTAATGATGAGAGAGAGGAGCAATATGTCAAGGGCTGTAGGTGTGAAATACATTTAAAGTGAATATGTAGTGCTAACTAGTTTCCCATGTTCCTGATACCCTTCCATATGGAGAATTCTGGTAATATATAGTGCCTTAAAGAGGTAGTTGCAGAACCATCCTATGGTCAAATTGGCATTTGCCCAGAACAGCATTTCTACAGTTTCTACATCTCTGTCTAGTTGAGTGACATGGTTCCTAAGTGACTCAGAGCACAGAGAAGAACTTTGGAGTAGTGGAATTATTTGGGCCAACTCTAAATACTTGAAATTTTACATTGCTTCCTGATGGCTGTTGCAAGACAACATGTCTCGTAAGCAATATCTTACAGTTGTAGACAGGCATTAAGCCATTTCAAAACCAGTTCACCATTGCTTTAAGATGGCAAGGGCTATAGTTTTGTAACAAAAGAACATACTGGAGTTGTGTAGTTGCAAGGAAAGGTGAGTTTGAATTATGGGCTCATGCACAGTGCCATAGTGAAACACTTCTCAAACTTAATGCTTAAAGAATTTTTACCTAAAATGACTTTTCAGTCTTGTGAAATGCAAAATGCTTCTTTTGCTTTGCTTCTGATGTTTCTGTTCTCTTAGAAGTTTGCCAGTCCATGTTCTTAATGTCTTGTTATGGTAATGTTTGTTGTCTGTTCAGTTAGACTTGTGATCTGTCTGGGGAACTGCTACAAGTGTAATGCTAGAAGTACTCATCTACAATAGGAAGGGTCAGTTTACCCCTCCATGGCAACAACAGCTCATTTATTGCCAGGGTTACAAGCAGAATGTGAAAGCTAGTTATATACATGTGTGAACACCCATTACTCTCATTAGCCATGAAATAGTGAAATGGCCAAAGACATGTTTGAGTTGCTGAATGTGTGATGTACGCTACAGGGAAGACACTCCTCCTCTGGTTCTCCATTGGGGATTTGCTTAACGTGTCACCCTGCTCTTCATGCAACACAAGATTTAATCTCCTGCTGAGAAGGACCTGCCAGCTAAGGATCTTTTTGTTATTATATGGTTAACATCGAGTTTGTATACCTGAAAAGTTTGCCATTTCCTACATAGCTGTGTGGTTTCAGCTCAGAAATGAGCAAAATTATGAGATGATCTCCTTTATCACTGCTTGTTCCTCTTCATCTTTCTTAATGTAATGTAAACTTCGCTGATTTCCTATGTCATGAGTTGGTGTTTTTGGCCTGGTTTTCGAAAGAGATGAGGCTTGTGCAATGATACTGTTAATTCAGCCCAGTAATAAAATCTGGATTTGTTAACCAGTTCAACAACATTTCAAGAAAATGGAGAGATTTTGAAGAGCTCCTAAGAGTTATGTGAAAGATCTTAGTCATTTGGTAAAAGAAAACACTATTAATTCTCCTGCTGAAAGGTCCCAAAGTGAAATCAGCGCATGTTAAACATGAAAGAATCCATAGAGGAATGTCACCTAAAGACAAGGGTCCAGGGAAAGTTGGGATTTGTTCTTCATGCTACTCTGTCATGGATCAGGATCAAAGGCAGAATGGGCAGAGTCTGTCTTGGATGCCTACCACTGAAAAAGAGAACTTGACCCTTGTAATTCCTCAGCTTTATAGTAAATATGATGTATATGGAATGGAATACCTAGTTGGTCAGTTTAGAGTCACCTGAACGGTCCCCTCCTCCCTGTAGCTGCAGCCTTTCGCTCTGCACCCCCCTTCACGGTACACAAGATTTAGCAGTGACCTTGCTCTGCATATCAATCCTTGGTAGTAAATCTAAACATTAGGTCTTATCACTACTAGAAGCAGACACTGTCTGCAAAAACATGCTGTTAACTTCAGAAAGTGTAGTTACTGAGAAGAGCTTTAGCTGAAGAGTAAAATCACTTAACAGAATGAGTTCTAACTCAAACCAGGACATACTAAAAGCAACTTACTAAGTTAGAACTGATCCAGTTATTAAACAGTTTCATGGGCATGAGATAAAAGGTGGATGTAGAATAGCATTTTAAAAGTTAGCATGATAGAGAGAGGAGCACAAGAGGAAGGAGAGGCTCTCCCTATCTACTCTGTGTCACTATTTTTGTGCCCCTCTTTTCCCCCCCCTGCCCCGTGTCTCTTCCCATGCTTCTCCACCTGCACTACTCTTTGTTCCCTTGGTTCCAGCTGGCAACTTCCACCAGCCAAGAGAGCTGCTGGTTCAGCACTTCTCTGCATCTGCCAGGAAATAAATAGTGGGAAGAGAAATGGAAGGGATGTGCTCTTGCTCTTTTTGGCAGCTTTACTTAGGGCTTTTTTTCTTTAAATTCTACGTCTTGCAAAAATGTACTGTTGTGAGAAAATAGAGCTGAATCCTATTGCCTCCTTCATTTCCTTAGTTTTCTGGCATTAAGAAAAATGCAAGTGCTTTGACATTGATGTGTGGGAGATGGATTCTCATTTAAATGGCTAGTAAATATGCCACTGCCATTGAGAGGTTTGGTGTAGTCCTCTAAGGGCTTATCAGGTGTTGTCTTGTTTGTGTGTACCCCTTGCTTATGCAGTCCTTTGCAAGGTGTCCTGCATCTGCGTACCTGCAGGTAGCTGCAGCCCAGATTTGCTTGCTGTGGGGCTTTGGGAGCTCTTTGCCTCTCTGTCCTATAAATTCCCTTTAGCTCCTCAGGAAGTTGAAGACAATCATAGAAGGGTTAGGGTTGGAAGGGACCTTCAAGATCATCTAGTTCCAATCCCCCTATGCAGGCAGGGACACCTTCTACTAGATCAGGGTACTCAGGGCCCCATCCTACCTGGCCTTGAACACATCCAAGGATGGGGCAGCCACAACTTCCCTGGGCAACCTGTTCCAGCATCTCACCACCCTCACAGGAAAGAATTTTTTCCTAATGTCTAACCTAAATCTTCCCTCTTCAAGTTTATAACCATTTCCCCTTGTCCTCTCAATGTGCCGGCACTATTTTTGCTTCTTTTGTGCTGGTACTTTCTCCTAGTGTTTGCAGCCTTTATGGCTGCCATCTGCTCAAGAGGTAGAAAGAACATGCCTATGCCTTCCTTCCTATTTATTTATTTTTTTTAATTGTATTTGCGCTCAATTTTTCTGTCACCTCAAGTAATGTCTCATACTGGAGCTTCAGATGAGCAGGTGAATTATACTTGGCACAACAAGCAGGTGAGGCAATCACATGCAATGTGCCAGCTCAGAATGTTGCAATTAATAGCTGTTTTTGAATTATATACCAAACTTCATTGCTATTTGCTCATCCCTCATTTGTTTGTGAAAGGAGGCATTAATTTCTTTAGCTGTTTCTAACAAGTCCAGATCATTTAGCAGTGGTTTTCCTTCCGGAAGATTTACTCCTTGTGGTGCAGGAGCTGCCTGCATTGCACTGGCAGAGGCTGTCTGCCTGATTCTCCTTTACAGTCAGGTTATGTCTTAACACATTGTATTTCCCTTTGCATGGATATAGCTCATTAATTATATCCAATTCTATGCTAGATTAAGAGGATTGTGCCACCTCTTGAAGGTACATACAGGGTTTTGTTTATGCATATTTATCTTTTTAAAATTCGGTGATTTTTATTATGAGTAAAAATGAGTAGTAGACTTCCCTTAGTTTCTTTCCGTGTCTCTGCTCTATTTTTTCCCAGTCTGGAAGGAAGATCTGCCTATTTTAAAACTTCCATTACAGAAGTGTTGCAGGGAAGTACTTATACAAAAACTGCACAACTGTTTCCAGTGGAATTTAAAAGTAACAAACACCACCATTCATCTCACTGCAGAAACATTTCTGCTGGTACTAATATTTAACAAGCCAAACTTTGCTTGACTGTGTACCTTTTGACTTTATGTTTGACGTCTTAAGCTACACAAAATGTTTGTTACATGATTTGAGAGACTATTTGGAATGCACACTAATTTCACAGGATGTAAAATTCTGTATGCTTGTGTTGAACCAGCTTGCACAGTCTAGAGAGAGCTTCATGCACATTCTGAAAACACCAGAGCTGAGCTTCTGCTGAGGAGCAGGACATGAGCAACAGGCCCTGGTCAGCTAGATCTGGACGTTGCTCTGCTCTTTGCTTTGTTACCGACTCCGCTTCTTCCAGCGCAAGGAACTAGTGGGGAGTAGCACCAGTGTGGGTGCTTCTGGGCCCAGAAGGGAGAGGTTTGGTCGTTGGTAAGAAAGGCAGCACAGTGAGACAGGGCTTGGATTGTCATTTTAATTTTTCAAAGTGTGACAGAGGTAAAGGGATAAAGGGACAGAGACAAAATAAAAGGTAATCAGCAAAAGCATGTCTAAGGTTTTTGTAATGTTAGGAGCCACTCAAAATTAATGATATTTCTGTAGTGTTTTCATGGAACACCAATGGAGATAGGGAGCAGTGGACATGGTCTCATTTTACAGTACTCAGGACTCTTGTCCTCAGAGTTGCCCCTGAGGTGACATCCTTCTCTTGCTCCTGGCCCTGCCTTTTTTGCTATGAAAGGCAGCATGAGCACTGTGCAGTACTTTTCATGGGCCAGTGGTAGCATAAACATTAACTGGTTCAGAAACAGCATGGAGAAGGGCTGAGCTGTGTCAGCAATACTGATAAGACCTGTGAAAAAATCAGAGGCTAGGAAATGCATTTCTCTGGCACTTCTGCCCTTCTTTCAAACCAAATGAACACCAGAGCTAATGGGCTATGAAAAGTATTGGGGAGTGGGTTTGGTGTGGTGCAATCAGATCAGCCTCATTGTCATAGGAAGATGGACTATCTACAGGTGTGGAAAGGAGCTCAAACCATCCCTAGACACCCTCTCCTGTCCACAGCAAAATCCCATTTCTCTGTTATTCTTGAGCAATTTGTTAATCCCTGGTGATAAATCTAACTTTTATAGGCAATGCACTCTACTGCTGCCTTATCTTCAGATTTAAGAAGGTTATTTTTAAGCCTTGTGTTGTTTATGGCCTGTTTTCAAAGGGACTTCTTTGTAAATATTGACACCACTCTCTTAAAAAAACCCAACAAACCCTCACAAACAAAACAAAACTAACAACAACAAACCCCAATCAACAGAAAAACCCCAAACAACCAAAAACCAAAATATAAACCCCCTACAAATAAAAACAACCAAAATCCCACAAAATCACCAAACACTAGCCCCTCTCTAAAGGAATGAATTCACAGTAAACATCTTGAGTAGGAAATATTTCTTACTCAGCCCTTAAAAAATAAGCCATATATGAAGCTCATGGGGGCAAGATGAGTTGGATGGTTGCCATCTTGCATGTCTGTCAAGACTTACAGAAGATCAGCAATTGCCATGAAAACAATTTCATTACAGAATGCTTAATAAAGAGACTTAGAAAAAACGTTAAACTCTTGAATGCTTTGTTTTGTTACCTTTTGTTCTGCTCCTCTGGGACTTCTCAAAATTTGATTCATTGCCAACTTGTTCAGTGTGTAGGTTTTATATATGCTGCACTCTCATCTGTGGGACATGTTGTAGGTTTGGACCTAAATGGACTGTAAATATCTTGTGCAGGAATCCAAGTCGAATCCTTTCCAAAGTTTTTACAGAAAATCAATTTCCTGTGGAACGAGTCAAGATTTTTAAGGTTAATAGTCCATGAAAGTGCTTCCAGCTTTTTTAGCAAGCTAGAACAAAAAAATTTTAATATTCTTATGCAATCCAAATTAAATTTCTACTCTTGATGTGCAATAAGTACAATTATATGCTTCATTAAAATTTCTTATTTAAAAGGACAAAAGGTTTTGTTTTCTTTCAGTTTGAGCTGATCACTTTTGACATTGAAGTATGGTGCCAAAGATTTTTGGTGTTGTGAGAATTATTATGAAGCAGTTCTAAGGGATTTAAAAACGATGAGAGCCCAAATATTGTGACATTAGAAAGAAAGGTAGAGAATGCAGATACATTCCTTTATAAACTGTATTTTAATTGGATCAGCTTTGTATGACTTGTTCACTGTGAACAAAAGGTTTTCCATATTTCTGAATCTGAAAGAATGAAATGTACAGGTAAACAAATAGGTTTCTAAAAGGGCATGACTATTGTAAGAAATCAATTATTTTCTGAAAAATAATTTTTAATTGTTGTTTCCAAACTGTTCATATTATTTTTGGGATATTTTGCATACATTTGCTGTTTCATGTGCAATTGTCACAATTTTCCCATGATTGTTTATCTAGGAAGATACAAATAAACAATAGGGTTTTTCTTGGAGAAAAAGATATCTTCAAAAAAAGTTTATCTTCATGTCAGAATTAAAATTATTCTAGTTTTGTCTGTACCTCAAGATCACCTGAATCTACAGGCATATATTTCTTCAAAGGTGTATTGTACCTGTCAGTAGTAAATACCTCCTTTGTGCTAGTGAGAAATGTACAGTGCAGAGATTTGAGTTATTTGTGACATCAATCCCAGTCATGGTTTTGAAATCATAATGTGTTTATGGCGTGTATCTGCCATACATGTTTTGAAAAGGTGCTCACCCCCATCCCAAATATTTTAGCAGCTTGTACTCATGAGAAACTTTTCAGAGAATTGGGAACTTCACATTTTTTTTTAACTGTATAGTGCATAGTGCTGTATTTAATTTTCTTGTTACTAGTTAGAACAGGTAAGTTGTTGTAATTCAGAAATAACATCATAGCACAGATTATTTTAAAATTATTTTACCTTGATGTACCATTTTCTGTAAAATCTGACAGTCAGATAATGTTACAAAACGTGTATAGACTGGTTTGTTTTCAAAGAAAAAGTACTTGTGGGTTAAAAGTGTTGAGCTTTTTATCTGCTTAAAGCAATTGTTATTTCTAGAGGCTGAAAATGCTTTGTACATGTGCTATAGAACAGTTTTCTTAGGAAGTTAAGTATGGCTAAGAAATTGAAGACAGGCAAAACTGTTTGCACTTCTCAGCAGTGAGCCCACAGCTGTGGTGAGAAAGCAGGTCACTGATGGAGGTTGTTTTTTTGTTCCTTGGTGGATGGCTCCTACAGGAGAGCAGATGTCAAACTGGCATTTCTCCCCTGGCCCTATGCAAGCCCCAGAAACTTTTAAGAAAACAAAAAAGCTAGAGTATCTTATCTCAACTCTTCTTCCCCTTTTTCTCCCCTCAGCCTACCCCTAAACCAGTGCTGAAATGCAGTTGAAGTAAGTATTCACACATGTGGGAAAAACACTTCAGCTTTTTGACTGAAGAGCTAGTTTCAACAGCAAAATAAAATTAAACCACAGTTGAAAGATTTCAAATGAAGAAATGTAGCAGTAATCTGTTTTCTGTCTTATTTAAATATTTTCCTGTTATACTTAAACTTGCTTTCTGTAAGCTGTCGGTAAGAAGAACATCTGAAAATTAACTTCTTGCTGTAGAATAAAACTTGAGACACCCCAAATTGACAGTGCTTTCTGTAGCAGCACTCTTGCTGGGCAGCTACCAGGTAGGTAGAGCAATATTTGTTAGGTGCAACTGCAGTGAAGGGGAGTGTTGGGAATAGGACTTCCCTTGTTACCTTGCTGCTTATGCCTAACAAAGTGGTGGTTGTAAGTCCTACTAAGCCAACAGATTCCTGTGCAAAAGCACTGAGGGAATTAAAAGCTTAAGTGGTTCTTGCACTCTCAGGAGTTTAACTGGTTTAGGAAAGGAAAATAGGGGAAAGAGTATATATGTTTTAAGTACTAAGGTTTTTTTGCTTGTTCTCAGTTAGGCTCCAAACTAACAAAGCAGATGAGAAACTCAGGGGTTTTCAGCCTATCAGCTTTCCTAGAATTCACTTGGGGCTGTTTAGTGTCAGTCTTAGAGAGAGAAATCTTTTTTAATTGTACAACTCTTATAAAGGAAATGAATTTCTAGCTCATCCGTGCAAAGGATATGTGCTTTCCAAAATATAAATTCATTAAGTTTTCTGTGGTTTTGCTCTTTTTAAATCTGATGCACTTTGAACCCCTTCTGTGAACATGTTGTAGGGTTTAATTGCATGATAAGCTACTTGCTCTACAAGGACTCCTGTTTCATTTAGTGCAGAAATTGTGTGAAGTATAACGCAGAGAGTTAGGAGAAGGAAGAAAGGTTTGCTGCTATTAAGAGATGATTTAACAAGCCTAGTTTTTTTGTATCCAGCTTTCATTTACTTTAAGCAATGGTTTGCCTAAAGTCTTCTGCCCGAATATAAGACTTAACATTTTTAAAGAACAAGAAAGAAAATAAAGCAATTGAAAGGAAAAATGACTGCTAAATAGTTCGTTCACTGTCCTTGTGCAGAGGCTTGATTTTCAATACCGAAACAAAGTAATGCTAAAAATGAGCAGACGTTTAGAAAAGCTTCATGTGACAAGCTTTTACAATTCTTTTTTTATTCTAATATGTAGTAATGAATACATATGCCTTTTTGTTTTTCTAGATTAACTCCAGAAAGTCTTGTGAAAGTCATAAAAGCCTCACAGCTAGTACTTTTAAATACCTTGCTTGCTGTGTATTTTGTCCTAATAATGGAGGTATAGTAAAATAAGCATGTTGTTGGTTGTTGCATTAAGACCAAAGAAATGAGAAAGTCTGAATAATTTAGCATTTCAAATACACTGAGCTCTTCTTGCAGACGCCACTGAGCCGAGAGCTGGAGAAGGTGTTTTGGGAGCAGCCGTGGGTAAAACTGGTGGCTACTCTTTCCCAATGCATCTCTGCTGAGCTCCATTCCCTTGAAAGATGGACCAATACAAAAGAATTGCTTGGGACAGCCATTACTAGAGCAGATAGTAAATCCTGAGTATGCAGCACAACAGGCTTTCCGAAGAGAAGCATGGAGCTGTCTTCCTAAAGCAAATGCAGATTTATTGCCCTGGTTTTTTGGATATTATCCAAGGTGGATGGTGCTCCATTTGTGAAGTGTCCTATTTGATTGCAGGAGGATTTCTTGCAGGCTTAAAGATAAGTGCTAGCTGATATACCTTGTGTGAAATGAGACTTGGATCACAAATAGCTGTGCTCATATCCTTATAAAATTGACCTGTGGAGGTGAAAGGCAGGGATAGAAGCTTTAATTTGCTTAATGCAAAAAAGGACAAAACATTACTTGTGAATGTGGAGGAGGAGGAGGAAGAACAGACATAGGAATTCATTTTGAAATAGATGTAATAGTTTGTGTAGAAAAGAGTGAAAATATTTATTAAGTTTGGTGTGTGAGGGGTTTCCTATACTAGAAGAAAATTGCTAAGGTTTTATTGGCATTTCTCCTTACTTTGCAGGTCATGTGTCTCCTGCAGTGCCTGTTAGTGCCTTTGGAGATCTGAAATCAGCATGCAATAGCAGCCATGGGTAACTCTTCATTTTACCCATCCCTTCAGAGCCAAATAAATCAGCAGTCTTTTCTCTGCCTAGTGTGTTCTTCCTTACTAATTTGCTATTTTGAGGCCTAAATCTTTGTTGAAAGTTGTGCCAAGTAATTAAACAGGGATTTGCATACCTATTGCAAGTCTCAGCTGCTGTGTTGCTCCCCTCAGGTGTGCAAGCCTGTGCATTTCCCTGGTGTGGTGCAGAAGATGCCCTCTGTGGAGAAAAGGGCTGTTAGAAGGATACTTTCAGTATTTGAAGTCTTTAAAGTCTAAATCAATTTTTGACAGTCTCTTGCAAGCACAAGTTATGTTATCTTTATTTTTATCTAAGAATGGAAGAGAAAGGAGGAGCAGACATCACTGTGGCAGGGGGGTGTGATGGATCATGCAGCATCAGTGATAGATGAGAAATAGACTGAGCCATTAGCGACTTTTGTCTTTCCAGAGTGAACCATCTACAGCTGTTCCACACACGTTGCCACAGACCTAGTGGTTAGAAAATCAGATTTTGCTCCAGATTTACCTCTCTCAGTAAATTATGCCCATTTCAGTTGAGTACAATGTTCCTAATATGTCAATTAATTTTAAATTGCCCAAATCTTCACTCTAGTACCAAGACTTGGAAAACAAAGCCTCATCAATTGCTCCCTCTGGGACTTTGGAAAAGGCATAATTTAAAGTACTCTTTATGAATTTTTGTCTTCTGTTTTTTATTTACAGAATTTCATTTTATAATTGGTTTTGGATATATATTTTTTTTAAAGAGTAGTTTTTCTAAATGGTTTGTTGAATGTTTAAATCCATGTTGCTAAAAGTTAATGCTGGATAATAACCACTTGGTGTAGTACTATGGAAGACTTTGCAAGAGAACTGTAATTCTTAAGTGTTATATTATTTATTTTTGTATATCATGATATTTGAGTCTTAACAGTTGTTATAAGCAATTAAAGATTAGGTAGGAAAGGCTAATAGAAACAAGCATAAAGGTATTGCTGAGCTATGATTAAGCACTCATCTGTATTGCACTAGCCAGAGTTAAAATCTGGTGATAAAAGGCGAATAATATAAATTGTATGTTAGACATCCATGTATAAGAAAAGCTTTATTCTTGTTTTATTTCATTGGAACCAAGGCCCACTGAAAACAAATAAATCCAGAGGAATTGGCTTGAGTTTTGTCTTGTAGAAAAATCTTGCTGTGTACTGAGCCTTACATGGGAGAGGCCATCCTGCTTTGATCCATGTGCCAGGCTTTCTGCAGTGAACTCCAGAAACCTGCAGCTACTAACTTTGCTGCTATAGTTTTTTGGCCAGCTCTGCTACATATCAGTCACCAGTTGGGTTTGGGTCACTGTATTTTGGTGAGGTCTGGGAATGGCCTGTGCATGGAAGCCCTGAGAGATGCTCCAGGAGGCTGCCTGCCCTGGGGCAGGCCGGGACTATACTGAGAGTCAGGATTTTGGCAGGCTGGCCTGCAGAGCTAATGGCAGTCATGTAACCTAGCCACAGCTCAGAAAGGCTGCAGAAAATTCCAATTTCAGCTCAGTTTAGGCTTATTTTTGCAGGCTGCTCTCATTTCTTTCACTAATTGTTGAAGGCTGTTACCTTTTGCATTTTAAAGGCTTTGTCCCAGAAGTCATGGGAAAGCTGAATCCATTACATATTTTTATAGAGCAAAGCTGAGAAATGTTTGCTTTAACCCTTTGTCTAACCTTTTGTCTGTGTCTCTCCAAGTGAGAGCCTTTCCAGAGTGCACTCAAAACCCTCACTGGGAGACACGAGCCCATGGAGGGGGAAGTTCTACAGCCAGGCAGGTGCCTTTGAGTATTGCTCTGCCACTTGTCCCCTGAGCTGCTGAGGTTGTTGTGAAAGGGCTTCAGCACTGGCAGTCTGGGAAGGAGAAGTGGGCCTCTCTTCAGCTTTGGACAAGGGTTTGTGGGAGGACACTTGAAGGATGGCTCAACACGCTTGAAGTCAGGAGTGCTACTGCTGCTTGTGGCCAAAAGAGCTTGACCAAAAGGAGGTATAATACTGACAATGTCTGAGAGGAGAGTTTTGGTTGCTGCCTCTCCCAGTGGCTGGAGTGACTGTGTCTGAGTCATCTCTGCCTATTGCTGTTTAGTTTCCTGGACTGCCTCATTATTTGGGGTAAAATCCTGTGTACTAGATCTCAAACATCAGAAATTCATGTTTACACAGAAACTTCAAAGCCAAAAACCTTCAAATTTCCTTACAGACCTTGTACTGTAATGATGTGAGCTGTCACTGAAATATAAAAATGTAAATGTTAGATGTTTTTCTGTAATGTTTCTAGTCAACTTCAGGTATCCTCTGTGCCCCATCTCTTGACATCTGCAATTGATTTGATCCCACAGATATACTGTGAGTTAAACTGTGGCCTGTGGGCTCAGCATCTGAGTATCTCTCCTGTGTGCAGAGGGCAAGTGAGTGAAGTGGCATGTTTATTTACATCTAATTTGGCAGAGAGCTGTGACTGCATGCATCAGGACTGCAATGGTGGCTGGAGGGATTGTGTCCCGTCAACAAGTGGAAGTATACTCACTGAGAAGATGAGGCTGTTTGCCTTCCAAAAGAAGTAATGTTTTTGCCTGGATTTGTAAAGATAGCAGTTAATTGTCATGAGATTTGCTGTTGGTTGCTCTTGGTATGCTTTCAGCTGTGAAAACGCCTACAAATGGAGCAGATTGTAAAGTTATCCTGGCATAGCATCTGAGAGTGAAACTCCTGAAGTATTTCCTTGTTGCTATTGCAAAGAAATGTGGAAATAATAAGGCAGCTGTTGTAGAGGCAGCAGAAGCATACTGCAGTACTGTCTGTAGGCAGTCCTGTAGTCCTCTTGATGGTGACAGCAAGTTAGAGTGGCTTTGTTTTCAGGGATTCACCTCTAGCAGTGCAGTGTACTCAAAGTGAAGTCTTTCAACATTGCCATCAGATGCGAAAAGAAAGATTGGGCTGAAAAGGTTTGTGTTTTGGGTAGCCCTGGCTTGAGTTTAACAGTGGAAGTATGAAAGGGGCTTCTGATAGCAGTTCAGTTTTATACAGTTACAAAGGAGGTAATATACCTTTCTGCCTTTCATGATATTTAAAAATGAGGAAGATTTTTCTGTAATACATTTGTC
The DNA here is from genome assembly GCA_013396975.1 of Bucco capensis. Lineage (NCBI taxonomy): Eukaryota > Metazoa > Chordata > Aves > Piciformes > Bucconidae > Bucco > Bucco capensis. The sequence goes on from VWZO01016425.1 coordinate 166,393, forward strand.
TTATATGAGTAATACTCAAACTGAATTTTGAGTTCAACAAACAAAATTACTTCAGCCTAAGCCAGATTTTAAAAGAAAAAAAAAATCATTGATTTCTCAGTCTGTGGTGTGTTAAGATGGAATTTGACAAAAGCTAGGGTGAAGATTCTCTGTATGAATAACAAACTGCGAGGTTCAGTCAAATGTTTTTAAGCGGGCTTGAGAGGTCCTGCATTATAAATGGCTTCATGCTCTATTATAAAATTCCAGGGTTTTCAGTTTACTTTTTCTTTTAAATCTCAGGGTATGTGTTTCAATCCATATCTGAACTGCAGCAATGGAGAGACCATTCTTCCTTTTATAGAAAAGGCTTGGACAGATTGCAGAAACCTTTTTAGAAAAAGGTTTGATTGTTAAGGCTGAGCTTCAAGTTAATATATTCAGTTTAGGTTTTGTGTATATATATAGTGTTTTGAATGGATATTTTAAAAAATAAGCATATTGAAACACATTGACATTCATAGTAAATGTCATTCTAAACAATGAACTTAAGCTTATAAATGAGTAGTGCCATATTTTAAGTCAGTGAAAGTGCACTCTCAAGACAAAAATATGCTAATGGAAAATTCAAGTATTCCTTGAAATAATGAACAGCTTGGTTGCTGAAGTGATCTAAACCACTAAAAACATACTGTCTTTCCCTAAAATCCATCTTTGATAAAAATAATTTTGTCCTTTAATGTTCTTGTGATTGTCCTATGTTTTCATTCCCACAGGATGCTGATGCAGCTCCTGTGCAAAACTCAGCATTTCCACTTGAGCTGAAGAGGAACTCTCCATTCACTTTCACTAGTAGTAAGGTTTAGATACTATTTCCAGTTGAGCCTTCAGAAAATGAAAGCTTTAGGAACAGATTTCTATTTCACTTGGCCCCATGCCAGCCCTGGCCAAATTCCAGGGTGATTAGTTATATCCTGCCTTCATCAAGCTCCTCTTGCAGTCAGTTACTGGTGGGTAAGAATGTTCAGGATAATGTCTCCACTAAGTGGGCAAGAATTGGGAGTGTCTGCGTTCTCTTTTCTCTTGTCCTGGACCTTCTCTGTGTTATGTCCCTAGGTGAGCTCTTAGAATAGAAGAGTTGAGCAGGAAGATGAACAGAAACCTTTGGAATTACTAGTGCCTCAGTAAAGCATATTTGCAATGTGTAAAATGTATAGTGTTAACCATCTGCAGGATGGGCTTTATGAAACTCATGTCCAGGAGCCTGAAATGTTCTTGGCAGGGGCTTGCATCAGAGTAAATTCAGATAAGGCCTGTGGATGGGGCAGTGTGACAGCTCTGTACTTGCCATTTTATTTGGGACATTATGCTTACTCTCTTGCCTCTACAGTAAGATTTGAAAAGCAGATAAAACATCCATAACTCCATTCTGGTACTGTGCAGATTTTCATGAAATTTCTGGTCTTAATAGTGATTTTTGGTAAGGCTGTGTGTGCAGCATTTCAAAGAGTGACTTGCTGAATATCTGCATTTCTCTATCCAGATGCTGAGAAGCTGATTACAGACAAAGAATGTGTAGCAGTTCAGTGAATAAGTGTACTCAATTTTATAAAAATCTGTACTGCTTGTTGGTATCCTTATGCAGAGCTCTTAAGGCTGGACTAACCTCTCCACAGGCTTTTTGTTTTTGTGTTCTTAGTTTTATAATCTGTATTAAAATTTCACTCATAATTCTAAACAGGTTCATTGGCACAAGCTGCATTTATTGACCTGGATAGTTTTTTAATATGAATTCGATAGAAACTAGGGAATCTGAAACAGAACTAGAATGATTTTAGGTGGATGAGTGCTGTTCTTGAAGCATTCATTTTCCAAATAGAAGAAAAAGAGAAGGAGATTTTAGAAATAATTTGCTTTGTCCATTTCAACCCTGCAGGCTTTTTACACACTCCAAAAGGCACTGAGGGTGATGCAAGGTTTTTCTTTCAAAGGAAAGACAGAATGAAGTATCAGCAAATGTATATAATACCTCTGACCTAATTCTCTAGTCACCACTGTCAGGAAAATAGTTTATTTGGCATGACTGTCTGGTATTTCTCAGGAACGGTGGTTCTCAAACCTCCTAATAAAATTGACATTAGATGAATGTGTCCACCTTTTACACATCAGCCAGCTAGATACAGAGGATGCCTTAGCAGCAGTCATGGCCAAATGAAAAAGCAAAAATCCCAGCTCTAACTTTGCTTTACAGCTGCAAACCTTTCCCTTGAGGCTGCAGGATGGTCATCTCAGCCTGTCCAGAGGATTATGGAATAGTTGTTTGTGATTTTACCTCTTTTTCTACTTATGGAAAACAAACTTCAGCTCTAGGCTTGTGTTCAGTTCCTGAAGTTTAGCAATCTGAATCTTGCAATCTAAATGAGACCTTCCCAGAGTGTTTGAGAGGTTAGTGCTCTTAGAGACTGCAGTGGAAACTTGCTTGAAGTGAACTGGGGAGAGCTGGAATAATGACAGATTGTGCTGGGAAAAGCTGCTTCATGTGGGATGTCTTCAAGGAGCAATTACAAAAATAACACTCGCTGTCAGTCGATAGAGCAGAGCAGTGAGTGGATAATAAATACAAAAACCTGTTCTGTGTTCCAGCATCTCAAGATGTAAACCTTTTCTATTGGAACTTCACATGGAGAATGGAGATTTAAACAGCCACTCTTCTGAACAACTCATAGTTACATATTAAATTTTAATATTGATGAGTTGGGAAATTGATCTGTTTGTTTGTTTGGGTTTTTTTGTGGTTGTTTTGATTTATTTTTTTTAATCTATTTTTACGACCACAGAAAAACTTCTGGCATTTCAGATGGGTGCAGGCATCTAGGTCTTGCTCTTTCTGCTCCTCTTATGGCTGCTTGTTAAGGAAGGTGTGTTTTGTGTACAGAACATGGGTTTTAAGGCACCCTACTGAAATCCCATTTGAACCAAGAGGTGCTGTTTCAGGACTGACTGAGAACAAATCCAAGATTAGACACTACAGCTTTCCATTCTTCTGCGAGAACTGTTGTTTTCACATGTATGAAATGAACTTGTTTTCCTTGACCCAGGAAAATCTTTCATATAAGCAGTTACACCTTGCTGTACATTTAAATTCAGTTATAGTCCACTCAGCATCATGTTCTTGCACTGCAAAGTGCTGAATAAATCAATTTTTGACTAATTTTGCTTGTCATCCTGAGGTTAGATTTGGCAAGCAACATCTGCAACCTTGCCACCATGAAAAATTATTTCCAACGTGTTTTTCATTAAACTTCTATTCAGTTTTGGCTGTCACTGGAGGATTGCAGTTTTCTGCTTAAGAAATAATAAAGCAATGAAAATTGGCTGTCAATAGTTCTGTATTAAAATCCCTTGAAGTATGAAGATATGCAAGTTGTTTTGATTTACATGTCTGTTTAGCATTGCACGAATAGGAAATAGCAGTTCTTTTCTTTGCTAGCTTGCTGAAAAGTGTGCAACCCAAACTAACAAAAGCAAAGGATAGAAAGAATTTGTTTTTAAACATCAGATGAATGAAAGCAGAACTGTTGTTTCCTCTGCATTTCAGGGGATATTTTCACATATCTTAGTTCCAAAGTTGTTTTATTAGATGGAGTCTAGTTTCAGCTTGAAAAAATACTGTGTCACATTCATATACAATGCCTTTAATTCAGATGAATCTATGAGGCTCTTAATGGTATATTGCACAAACTACTTTAATTTGAGCATTGCATATCACTGTATGTAATCTGCCTATCAAGAGGCTGTGTGCACTGACCCTGCCAAAGGTAAAACGGGGAAGCGTAGAAGTAATACAGTATTCTGGTTAAGCTGCTCTGGAAATTTGAGCAGGCTGCATGTTCTGAGGAATTAATTTTGGATAAAGGTTAATCTGCCACCTACCTCTGCAGCTGATGGAGAGAGAGGCTGCTTCTGTTAGCAGCTCTAAGCACAGTCCTGATGTAGGTAGTATGAAGTGCTGTCTGGAAGGAGCCCAAGACCCTCTACTTTACCTGTACGAGGAACCTGATAAATGTTTTAGGATAGCATTGTTACCCAGCAATGCTTCTGAAAAGCTTATAAACTATCTACCTGTCTCTGATACACTAAAGAGAATGTGATCAGACAGCAGTGTCCAGAGTTGACACAAATATGCATAGTAGAAAACTTTAAATACAACAAACATTGTGCATTTTTACAGAATTTTCTTTGTGTAGAGGTGTTCACATTCCCCAGAAGAATGAAAGACTTTTAACCAACAACGTGTCTCTTCTCTCTTAGATTACGGAAGTTTGTGGAGCCAAGCGTGCGGGTTATTTTGGTCCTGCTCAGTTTTATATTGCTTTGAAGTTGATTGCAGCAGCACAGTCAGGGTTCCCAGTACGAATTGAGAGCATTAAGAATGGTAAGTAGCAAATTCTGCTTGTAGTGCTGTGCACTTGTTTCTCACTTGCTTTAATGCTTGTCAGCTCTCCATGGTCATACATTTCTCTTCTGACGAGTCTATGGAACAATTGTGTTTTGAGGAGCAGAGAGAGCAGAAGCTAATGTTACATTCTCAAAGTGACTGGTAGAAAATTGCTGTGAATTACATGACTGGCAAAGCTGAGATGACATCCGCCTCTGGAAGAGGCATTACCAAAGGAGTGGCATGAGTGACAGCTGATCAGTGCTGGGGAGGCTTTTCTCTCTCACCTTCAGCCTATAATCTTGACAGCTCTCCAGAGTGGGAGCTGATAGCTGCTTCGGGCAGAGGGATGTTGAGAGGGATATGTGCAGGGCAGCTTAAAAAACTCGTCTGTTTTAGCAAATAATCCTGCTGAAATAAATGGGTGATGGTGACAAAATCGTAATGCTTCCTATCAGCAGGTATGAAAACGTGTGTTAGATGTAATTTAAAACCACTTTGTTCTTCCCAATGACTTGACAGTAATATTAAATTACTATTTTTGATGGAGAAAAATGCTTCTTAAGAGAGGCTTATCAAACTGTATGAAAAGAGAAAATGGATCCCTTTTAGCTGATAGTGACTAAGTGAAAGGAACTCGGTGTTCTTGCCTTGATGATACATGCTCTGCCTCAGCAGGGCTCAGGGTTCAAAACACGTGGTTTTTCACTTGGGTTTGAGCCTGAACAAGTTTGAACCCTTAGCTTCCATCTCTCAGGTGGACGTTTGAACCGTGCTGTGAGGCTGTCCTCTGGGCAACAGTCCTTGCCACCATCCTGCTGAAGGCAGTGATGCAACCAGCCATGAGATCAGAAAGGAGGCAGGAAAGGCAGAAACTACCCATAGCCTTGCATTTGGGTCACTGCTCCCAGCACAGTTTCTGCAGTGCTGTCCCTGCTAAGAGAAATCAAATGTAAAATTCACCTGCGTACACGGCAGAGGGAGGAGGTTCCCAGGTCTGCCTCATCCCAGGAGGGGGATGCAGGGCTGGCAAGTGCAGATCTGTGTGAGCCGAGCTCCCATAGTGCAGAGGTTCTAACCAAGTGGAGAGGATCGCATGCAGCCGGCTGGTTTGCCTCGATTTGTCTGTCAGTTTTCCTTACAGACAGCTTATGTGCTCTCTTGCATTGCTGTCCCTTTTAAGGATGTTGGTTTGAAAACAAACAAAAAGCCCAAACAAAGAACTACAAACTAAATTAGAAACCTGAACTAAGTGAGATTTACAGTATATGTTTTACAAGTCCAACATCTGCAAATAATCCACAAATTGGAGTGAAGAAGGGTACTTGCAGTCCTTGTATTGATATCCTGCTTATTTATTGTGACTGAAACACTTCTGGTGCTAATTATGTTTTCTCTTGAAATGTAAGAGTGTCTTTAGAGAGGGATGAGTAACATGTACCACAATACATTTGATGATGTTTTCTTTCTGGTAGTAGCTGTAGGTATAAATGATTGTAAAGGTGATACATGGCTTTGTTCAGTTTTAAGCATTCTGTTAATTTAAATTGTATTGGTCTTTCAGGGTGACTGTGCACAAAAGTAATTGGTGTTCAAAATAATCATGAATTGTCTTAGAGTGACAGTGTCACTCTTCTGCTCCATGGAGCTGACACAACATGGGACCTTTTCACACAATTGTCTCACCAGGCCTTGGCATGATCTCTGAACCCTACCATTTTTAATTTGTTCCTTTTCTGATGGCAGCATTGAGGATATTGTGATCCTGACTAATTCATCAGTGCCACAGTTTCTAAGGGAAACTATTCTTTTCATTACAGACAACATTTTTAAGGCAGGAAATGAGTGTGCTGCTTGCTTTAATGTGCACAAGGCTTATTTCTTTCTCTTTGCATGGAGAGATTATATGTTAAACTAGTGAATGTAGCTTTGTGTAACATCCACATTTTTATTACGACATAAAATAATCACAGGACTTCCACACTCACAGATGTTGCAAATATAAATAGTACTCTCTTATAGATAAAGTTTCCATTGGTTCTGCAAGATGATACTGCTTGAAGTACTTTTTGTTGTTCTGTAGTCTCAACTGAATTTTTCTCTCTCTCAATGAAGAATTACCTCTGCCAAGGTTTATGGCGCTGAAAAACGACAGTGAAGTACGTTATGGGACTCCAGCAGAGCTCCAAGGAGTTAAATTTCAGGTTCCACATGCAACTTTGGAAAAAAATTCCTACAAAAGAACAGATGAAGGGGACAAACAGGTAACACTTGTCTCCTTCAGGCCAGTATGCTGCTATGCATGCTCCTTTTGGGTTGAGTCCTGTAAAGGATACACTCCTGTGGGCTTACTCAGTTTTGCTGTACTAGACAGGAGATGAACTCCTGACAGGCAAATAATCCTCGTTGGGGATGTGCTCTGATTTTGATGCATCCCAGTTGCATCCCTGAAGGGAATTTCACTATATAAGCTTGTATAAAGCTGTCAACCCTGCAATATTCTGTGTAAGTTCTTTCAGTGTTGTCCTTGTACTTAGTCCAGCACTGTTTCTTGGAGAGGACTAGGGGAGGAACAGCAAATAGAAATGTGTGTGAAACGGAACAGGAAGGTGAGCAATTTCTCATAGCCAGTGTGATCCTTAGTAACTACAGAAATACTTAGTTGCAGAAGAGGTGTTGAATCATGAACCACTGTATTTGTGTGGTATAAAGGCCATCAGGTTTTCTTCCATTCTAATTTCCACCAGGAGCAGTCCAGAAGAAATCGCTTGTTCTTTTGTCCTCAGTGAAACATTGTCCTAGCATGAGTTGCCAATTTAATGAAGTGCTCTAAGGCAGATTTGTATTACCTGTGTTTAGGAGAGTTGAGAGTGCTTATTCAGATACAAGCAGCTTCAGAGCTCAACCTTGATTTGCATAATTTTCCCCAGGCCTGACACCTTCTCCTCTAGTATCCTATCAGGTCATGTTGTAAGTGCCTGGTGACAGGTGCTTTATCTTCCTGTAACGTGGGCACTCATTTATCACAGAGTGCGTTGGCGTGAGTAACAGCATTCCCAGCCTGAGGTCAACTAACAGGAATGAGCTGATGACAAGATACATGGATGGAATAACAGGATGAGGAAGAAGAGCATGTATGCTTATCTGCCTGTGTGTACTCACACTGAAGCAGAATGCTACCCTTAACCCCTGGGTCCATCTAGGTTATGGGTGTTGTGTAATTTTCCATTTTATTCAGTAAACTGTTTCAGGATCGCATTCTCTTAAACCATCTCTGTAAGTCAAGGGAAAGAGGAAGTTTCAGGATAGTCACCCAGTAACACCTACAAATCCACAGTGCTTAAAATACTGGTTAAGAGATTTGGTTTATTTTTTTGGTATGTTTTTTATAAGAAAAATGTTCTCCCACAAAGAATTGTACTCACATTAGCTAAATGTGTTACCTAAATTCAAAGATACCTGCTCACATTCTACTTATACTTCTTCAGGCATCTTTGAAAGTAAAATATCTTAAGCTGTTCACTGTAAAGCTTTACTATGACATTGCCATGCTTTACCCCTAGAATTTCAATACCAAATTCTATAGTTTGTTTTTTTTAAGGAGCCTTTTCATGGAAATAAAGGACTTGAGGGAGCTGCAGTGTTTGCCTCTTCTCTGTCCATCCTGCGGTACATGTTCAGATTGCTGTGCAGGACACTTGGCTGTTTTGTCTGAGAATTTCATTTCATGTTGGTGTGTTTTTGAAATAGGAACCCACATCTCCCCCGATGTCTCCAATCTGCTCACCTCCTGCTTCTCCATCTACTTACCAGAGAATACCCTTAAGTTATGGATATGGTAAATCAAGAAGTGGACTAGAGCAGCAGCGTGGAGGTAGGATAAAAATTGGGATGTGCACATTGTATTAATTTTTTTCTTCTCAGAAGCATCCAAATTTCAAATGCAAGTGATCATCAGCCTAAGGATTTTAACATTTAATTAGAGTTGTGTTTTGGAAAACAATTCAGTTATCTAATTTTATTTTGATTGCTCAATCCTGTTCACTTTCTGTAAGTTAGGTTTATATGTTAATGCTCAGGGATAAATGTTAATACCTAATGTGAAAAAACTGTGTGCAGTATATGCCAGTGACAGAGTGTGAGTATTTTTGGAGTGCATGATGCTTTTACTTTCATTAGAGAAGAAGAAAAGCAATCTCCTGATTTTAGTAGCTGCTATATTAGTTTTCAGATAGGCATTGAACCTTCCTTTGCAGGAAAGGATAATAATCTCTGGTCTCATAATGGAAATAATGATAGGACATGAATATAAAAGCAGTCCCACAGTGTAACTTAGGCAAAACAGACAAAAATAAGGCACTATATAAATATTCTGTCCTTGATCTCACTGCCATGAGAGCAGGTGGCAAAACACTGTAATCTTAGGGTAGTGGGGCAGAACTAGTTTTAGTAAGGCTTTACAAGCTTCTATTAATAGTAAATTGCCTGTGTTCTCCTAATTGCAACATCTTGTGACCAAGATGGTGGCAAGAGTAGGCATTGGTGTATACCATCCCTCCTACTTTCAGTTAGTGTGTTTGCAGTGAGTGAGGAGTGGACCATGCTTGTCCTTTAGCTCTTGTCCTTATTTACAAATGAGTGAAAAAACAGAGCTATTATAACATTTTGGAAGTCAGTATAGCCATGCTAAGAACGTGTTCAACACTATCAAGTGGCCTTCACATGCAAATCATAGCAGTACCGAGTCATAGCCATTCATTTCTGTTTGGCTAAACAGCTGTTTGCTTAGAGATGGGATTTTTCCCCACTCCACCCTTGGCATAACAGGTCAACAGTGATGGCTGACTTCTGAATAAGCAACACTAGCAAGGTTGTCCTCTGGTACAGTGCATGTTCTGTTCCAGTGAAGAAGACGTGGCAGATAGCCAACACCCTGAAGAGCTGGGAAGGAGGTGACCATCGAGAGCAGCCAACTGTGTTACCTGTCATGTGTTCTGCTGTTTTCTGGGACTCTGTCCCAGATCTGTCAGTGCTATGGAGAAGTATTTTGGGTGTTGTTTTTTTATATCCTCTGAATTTGGTGGCAATTGTAACTTCAGTGAAATTTCTCATGGTGTCAGCATCTGTGCAAAGTGAGTAGAGACATCCATCAGCATCCAGTCCAGCTGTCAACTTCTTCTAAAAGTAGTTATTCAGCTGCTAGGATTTTTAATGGGGTGAAATCCTAGAGGTGTAGAAAACTACAGGTATTTTCCAGAAAGGGAATTTCTCCTAATTTCTAGAAAAGGAATCTCTCCTATTTTTATCCCATTGGGGGTACTTCAGCCAAATACGTTCTCAGTGGCAGGAAGCAGGTATCAATTTTATGGCCCATTTGATACCAGGTGCCAGGCTAGGTGACCTACTGCTTTTTTCTGGCCTTTAAGATTAGGACCCTTTCACTTTTCTGAAGAGCACTGGAAAGTGTGGGTCTCAAAAAAAAAAAAAAAGCCAGCACTTTAGTGTATGCACAGGAGGTTCTAGGGCTGGGGGGACTGTGCTGTGTACTGCAAAGCTGACCCTGAAACCTGACAGTGTGTTTTCAAGAGCAAACTCTGGCACTGCAGCCGTGACTGTATAGTTTCCTCTTGACAGTTTCGGAAGATTTTCTTGCTAGCAAACACAGAGCAGTGTAGGTTTGTGTTTAAATCTCTTCTTTGAGGGCATCTGCGTGTTTCTGAACTTCCTTTCTGCATCTTTTTCTGAAATTAGAAGTCAATTGTAGAGGAGTGAAAATACACACCAATACAAGATAAGATCATTTAGGAGAGTGAGAGGTATAATTTATAAGGTCCTCCTGAGGTCAAAATTTTTAAGATTTCTTGGTCTCTCTTTTCATCAGGAGTCTTTTAAGTTCTATCTATCTAACAGTGGTACATCCTAAATAGGCTGGCAGCAGAAGTTCTCAGTTCTGTTGAGAGTTTGCAAGTGAGTTGCCTTTGTGTTTGCATACTTGGCCTATTTTTAAAGCATTGTTCTTAAACGTGCTGCTATGTCACCACTTACTATATTTGCTGCAGTGGAATTCAGGAGACTTATTTTAGCAGAAGAAGTAATTGTTACTTTTCTTTACTCCAAATAATGTGAAATGGTGTGTTGTGTATTTTGATTTTCAGTGGGAATTAGGGAAGAGAGAAAAAGAGTGTGGAAAATGAGTGATTTACCATTTGATAGCATTGACAAAGCATATTTTTTTGCAGCTGAATTATTTCTTTTTAGTCATGATGCATTCTTCTGCTGTGTATGGATACAAGTATATAAAATGTATAAATATATAAATGGGCTGTATAAATACGTTTGTCAACATAATTAACGATTTCTGTAACCTAGTAATATACAGCTGTCAGTTTCTATCAGTAATGTCTGAAGAAGAATGATGTAATGTGAAAGACAAATGTGTGTCTGGAATTTTGTTGCAGAAGACAAAATGGACTTTGCTATGATACTAGGTTCACTTGGTAGATGCTTGACAGAATGGACTTTGATCCTGTGATACTAGGTTCTCAAGCTAGACTCTTGACCTTGTGGTATTTAATTATTTCCTGTACCCTAGTAGAATCTTTTTGATTATCCTTTCATTTGTATACTGTGTTTTAAATTATCTCTATTTTAATAGCTTCTTATGAAGTCAGACACTCTACTCACCAGCAAGATGGTCCATCATCAGGGAATTATGGAGTCAAGCCTGTCCTTGCCGGCTCAGCTCTGAATCGGGTAATGAATTGCATGGTTTTATTTATTAGTACTACTAATAAAACAATAGATTTTAAAAAAGGCAGAATTCTCACTTTGAAAGTAAAAAGTGTTTTCCATGATGTTTTTAAACTTGATTCTGAAGCATACTTTGTTAGTATATGAAAAAGAAAAAAGCAAAAGGAGAAACTAAAATAATCCAATTATTTAAATTGCTGAAGTACAATGAGAAGCACCAAATAGCATTGATGGGAAAACTAGACTGAGAATCTTCAGTTCAAAAGTATAATGAAAAATTAAGGTTATCCTAGCAAAAGTAAAAATACATGAGATTTCATGGAGAGTCCTGCTTGATTTTAGAGTGCCATCTGTAAGACATGCACGGAATTTATGGCTTAATATTCTGCATATCCTGTTTTTTCACCTCAATATTCCATGCCTGCTGTGCACTGATTATGCTTAGCACCCCATAGCCATAACAGAATGTCACCTGAGCCTCAGGAAAGATCTACAAGTAGTGTCACATAATTTGTGCTAACTTGAAGTGAAACTGGATGCATTTGTGTAGCACTTTGAAATGAAAATTAATTTACAGCCTTATGATGCTGCCCGTTTTAGGGATCTTGTGATATCTTTCAGAACTAGTGCTTTGTTTAATTCTGAAGTATGTCAGAGAAATGAGTGTGGAGCTGGTTGGAGCCTGATTATTGCTCGTTCTTGCCCTCCCTGTTTTTTAAGAGTGTTGTCACCCAGACTTAAATCTTGAATACTAAGACAGTCCAGTTTAATAAAGGCAGTAGTTGTACCAACAGCCCTCTTCTAGACACCACCATCTAACTCCCTTAAACAAGTCAATCAGACAGCAAAGACATAATTAGATAAAATGGCCTTCTCCTCCAGAATGTTCTTTTTTCCCACAGTAGGATTTTTACCTAAATCATAGGAGGTAACAGAATGTTGAAGAGGTTTCTAGGAGTTTGCATGACTCCTTTGCTTGGCACTGCTAAGTGGCAGGTCCAGAAGTAGTATTGCTCTTTAGTTACAGCACCACTCCTAGACTAAATATGTAGTTTCTTAGCAAAGCTAATTTTTCATGCACTGTGCTGCATAAACACAGCTTTAGGTCCTTCACTGATTCCATCCATTTCAGTTGTACAGTGTGCAGTTCAGGGTTGTAATGAATGGCAGCCAAAATGAAACCCCAGAATAAATCCAGAGGTAATAAAGTATGACTTCAAGTTTTCTTTTTGCAGTCAGCAGTGATTTCTTTTTTCTTTTAGCTTTGGTCATGTAAAAACTTCCTTTAATTGCCTGGGTAAAGATAGCTGATATTAGGCACAGCTTTAGCAGAGAAACAGTGGGATGGTAACCAGCATGGCCATTTCTGCTTCTTGTATTTTTAAAATGTGTCTGCTAATAAAAGAGAGTAAATCTGGTTTCTTGAGGCTCCCAGTGCCCTTCTGGCCACATACTCTGTGGCTGGTGCCAGTGTCCCTCCCTTCAGTCTCTTTCAGTGGAGCGGGAGCAGCAGGAGAGCAGCAGCCACTACTCAGATGACCCTTGGAGGATAACGGAGGAGCAGCGAGACTACTACATTAACCAGTTTAGGTCCTTGCAGCCTGACCTGAACTCCTTTATTTCAGGTAAATTTTACCAAACACCAGGAATGTGGAGTAGCAGGACTGCACTGAGAGGTAATAACTGTTCAATGAGAAAATGAATCTTTCTCTCTGTAGTGAGTTTATGAGAAAGAGTTGATTGTCTTTTCTTTTCAAAGGCAGATAGCTCAAAGGGCAAACCAATACTGTGGCTGTTGTGGGGTTTTTTCCTAAATATCCTAATTTTGGAAAAAATAATTACATCTAAGGGAGAAGTATTGGCAATTCGGTAAAAATAAAAATCAGATCTTTGTATTTGATCCACTGTATTTGTGGCTCATACCTGCAGTGTATATTGAGCTGAAAAATGCCCTAGGGTTTTATTTGCTTTCCCAGCAGAAATGTGGCAGTGTCCATGTGATGAAAGTGAAGCATGCAGTTAACTGTCCTGTGTGGTCAAGCCTGAGTGTTTATGGCTCTTGGGGACTAAGATTTTGACCTTTAGGTGATTAAAAGCAATCCTGGAGAGCACACACATGGTAAAAGTATTGTTAACAGCATACTGAGATTGCATTTCCATGCTGAATAGGAGGATTAGGCTGCTGCTGAGAGGAGTCACTCTGGGTACAGATGGTCGGGCAGGGAAGATGTTATAGGTTTTAAATTGACGTGCTTTTACTGATCCCTGCTGTATTACTGGGGTTCGAGAGGCTCAGATTCAGCTAAAACATTTAAATAAATAACCTGCTGCTGACAGAAATTAGTGCTTCACCAGTTCTTTGCCTCAGTTAACTTTCCTTCGTATAATTTGCTTGAAAGAGAAAATGTTCATTGTAATGAAATACAGTGAAATCCAACATTGTATTTCCTCACAGACCTATATATATCTGTAACTATTGTATGCATGTGCATATGCATATATAGCCTCTCAAGTAGTTATGTTTTTTCCTTTATGTTGAGCAAGATTGTCAGGCAGTCCTTGCACATCCAAAATTACTGTTTAAATGATAAATCTGAGCTTCCACAACATGCTAATATTAAGCTGTAGAAATCCTTGCTGCACGCTGATACAGACGATAAGAGATTTGTCCAAGTTTAAAAAGTTACTTGAAAAATCTGTGATTGAAAAATCTGTCAGAAGTTATTGAATGTTTTTAGTGCTACCCCTGATTGAGAAAGTTCCTGAAACATGGCTAGTCAGAGTTTGGGGGGTATTCTAATGGGGGAATTATTACATGGCTTTGTCATGGTTAAATACTCTTCTGCTGGCATCTGGTGCTGGGAGAGGACATGCTATGCTAGGTGAGTCTTGGACAGCTTTTCTTGTGTAGTGCAGTGGGTGATCTGATCTGAATGCCCAAGGGGAAGAGGAGTATAGACCTAGAAGTCTCTATCCAGGAAGGACTTCCAGGATGCCTTAAATAGCCTCTTGTGTGGTGGTGAACAGGTGGATTTGTTAGCTAGAAGAATGAGAAGTGATGTTGTGGCAGGGTCATGGGGATGCCTGCAACAGAACAGTAGCTGTGTGCTATATGAATCTCTTGGGTTTTGTTTTGCTTTGTTTTGTGGGTTTTTTGTTTGTTTGTTGTTTGGGGATTTTTGTGTGTGTGGTTTTGTTTGGTTTTTTCCATAAAATTTGAACCACTTCAGGGAAAAGTTGTGGTTGAAGCAGCGTCTTGGGAGAGCATCGCAGATGTTGCTACACTGTACTGCTACACCCATGGCTTCTGGGTGAAGCAGAGCCTTTCCTGCCCTTTTATTTCATCACTGGTGACATCTTAATGATGCTGGTTAGAATCATTAGTACTAAAGCATTTTCTTTTATTTATTTTTCCCATATGGAGGGAATGGGGAAATGAGGTCAACAGCTTTGTCTGGCTTTCTTGGTCATTGAGCCAGACACAAATGGTCTGCCATCTATATTAGCATCCAGTTAATCCGAGTGTCTCCTCAGACATCAAGTAGCCAGCTGCTTTTGGCATGGCAGCCCTGGCCAATGGTTAAATAATTGGAGAATTCATTTCCAGTGGTTGATAAGGCATTGTTTCCCAACAGGTTCTGTAGCAAAGAATTTCTTCACAAAATCAAAGCTACCCATCCCAGAGCTTTCTCACATCTGGTAAGTACCAAAATAGTGTTGGGGATCTGTATCTTGTTTTTTTAAAAGACAGTTAATTTAAGAGTTCTTGTTCAATTTTTGAAAGTGTCTTCAGTTATAATTATTGTTCATATCTCCAGAATCACTTTCAGGCCCGAGCAGCAGGGTGCTCATTGATCTTCCTGACAAGCATATTTTCTGGAGAGACGTTCACCTCCTCAGCAGGACTGGGAAGGTTTGAACAGCAATAAGTGAGAGCTGCTCTTAAGTATATTGTAAGCAGCATCATTAGCTCAACCAGTGACATTTTTTGTTAAATGACACAGGAGAAGCACCTCTGAAATGTTTCAGAAGTGTCATTGGTTTCATGTTTCTTGCTGTGTTTTGTCAGAGGAGGCCAAATTAATGCCTAATTTTTAGTAAGTACAACATCACAATTCATCAGTGCTTTTCTAATGAACCACTGCACTTACTTTTAATGAGCTTATTTAGGAATGATTGCGGATGGAACTGTACAGGATAGAATTTGACAAGGATTCTCTTCTGTTTTCACAAACAGCATGGTGCTTTGTAATTCAGTGGCATCCTTGCATCTCAGCTAGGAAGAACAAACAGTTTTAAACGTTGATCAGAAATGCTGATGAAAGTTTTTGCTTTTGCATATGCTTTTGTGAAGAGAGATGAGAAGAAAAGCTTGTGAGAGCCTGAACATCTGTCAGGGTCACAGAATGTGTCTGGAATCTTTTCAAAGTGGATTGTCAGTTGTGAAAATAAAATAAAACCGAACCGAAGTCTACTTCTAGTGTTTGAAAATAAATAATAAAATAGAGAAATGCATTAATGAGAGGTTAACAATAACATTTCAGTTTGTCCAGAGCATTAATTTTACTAATTTCTTGAGGCTAATCAGTGATGCTCAGTAACCATTGCTGAAGCCCCTTTTTAAGTTTTTCTACAGGAACTGGTTCACGATCCTACATGGATTAGCCAGAAGTGCTTCCATCCGCTGGAAACTTAATTTCACACTTGGAATTACAGGATATGTATTTCATGTGATAGTATATACATACCATAGTATGGTATGGTATGATGTATAACAAAAAATGCACTTTATTAGAAGGAAAAAAAAAAGCAACAAGTCAGTATTAGTAAATGAACTTGGTTCATCTTCCCCGCGACAAGCGTCCAAGTTAGGATCAAGTGCAAATGACGGAGATGCTTGTCTTGTATTAACATTTCCCTTCTCCAAGTTGCGTTTCTGTCTCCCCCGTGATTGCACAAGTGTGTTTCCCTGAGGGAGTGGCTTGGAATATGTCTGCGTGTCACACCCACAGGGAGCTGAGCGATGTAGATTGTGATGGGGCACTGACACTCCCAGAGTTCTGTGCTGCTTTCCACCTCGTGGTTGCAAGGAAAAATGGTTACCAGCTGCCAGAGACACTGCCAGAGACACTGCTGCCCGAGTACCTTCAAGCAGGTAATGTTCCTGCTGCAGATCATGTTCCTGGAGCCATCTTGGGAACCCAACATACATGTAAAACAGGTTTCATTTTCCCTCCTGCAGGTAGGATGAGGTTCTGTGCTGTGGAATGGCTTTCAGGTTGCTTTTTAACACTTGCATTAATTGTGCTTATGAAGTGATTGCTGAAGAGGGAATGCATAAAAGCACAAAGTAGTGATGCAAAGTGTAGCAGTTACCTGCCTCTTAAAGTCTGCCTCTTTGCTGCAGTGTGCTTCAGGTGTCATTAGAGCTAAAGTGGCAGATAATCCAATGTGATTTACATGATTTGTAACTCTTCTGATGATTTTTCCCTTAAGTCTTTTGAAGATACGTTGAAAATGATACTGGACTTCTTCAGAACTTATTATGCTAACATATTTTGTTACATACAGTTACTGGTTGTATCAAAGGTTGAATTTTTTTGTAGTGAATTTTATGTAATCCACAGAGTCTTCTTTAAGTAATTTGCCGTAGTGATGAGGGGATTACAACCATTTGTGTAGCACAAGGATGGATTAATCCAAAATATAACATACCTCAGTAACAGTGTGCAGTGAGAGACCTGCCCTTTCATATGTTCTCTTCAGTTATGTCTATTTTAATTGTAAATGAACACTGAAGTGTACACTGTTCCGTATAAAATATGTGTATGAATTTCTAGGGCAAGAAGGATTAATCACAGATGATAATTACGGTGCTAAGGGATAATATTTAAGACCTAATAAAATCTCCATTAAATTTGATGACACTNCAGAGGCCCCTTTTTCTGTAAAGGGAGAAAAAGGCCGAGCCGAGAGAAGCAGGAACATCAAGCAGCAAAGCAGGAACAGGAAAACGGAAAGAGGAAGAGGAAATCTCAACTCTCTCTTAAATACACAAAAATTACATCATCCCTCTGCGCAGTCTGTGATTTGCTGCTTTCCTGTCTCTCTTGAATGATGTCTCAGGGTTACAGTTCTTGACCCCCCTGTCCAGAGATGCCGCGATGATGGATTCACTTCTGCGCATCTGCGAAGTTTCGTTCTTATCTCTTATCAGTTTCTCGGCTTCTCCCGGCAAATTCTTTCGGGAGGGGGAAAGAGTTCAGCTACTGAGTCTCTCTTCTTTTAAAGAAACAGTGTCCATATTCAAAAGTTCAAAAAGGGAACATGACGTACACTCTTTTCTTGAATTTTAATCACTCCAGGACAACACTGCATACATTAAAATACAGAAGAAGAGCAAATCAAGCTACAGTTAGGGAAATTAAATATTCACCCTGTATCAGATTTGTGAAATAATTTCTGATGGAGTCATGTTCCTTATAATCCACTATCTTCATATCCGAAGTGAGAAGCTCCTATAAAACCTGCACTTCTATGTCTTCATCACTTTAAGTCTCTCTAATTACCTTCCCTTGTCATAATTACAACTACCCTTTTCCCTCCAGGATCACCAGTCTGTTCACTACTCTCATGCCTGTTCTCATGATAAATTAGCTAGTAAGCTCCTCCATGCAGGTTCTTGGTGTGTCTTCACATTAAGCCTTTTTGGGTAAACTGCAGTGAAAATAACTATCTCTAGCAATAGCGAACCATTATGTCAATGGGAGGAAGAGCATGGTAAACTGTGGTTCTTCCTTGGGAGTTCTGTTTTTCCCTAATTTGTCCCTTTCAGCAGTGAGGTCTTTACTGTTTTCTTAGGTGATTATTGTTCTATGGTGCTGCATGCAATGAAGTGTGTCAAGCTGATCTGCTTGGAAGAGGTGAAAGGACTTTTGTTGTTGGCACTTGAAATACCTCAGCTAATGTGCTAATTCTGGTTAGCTTGAGTGTCTAGAAATGTCTCATGCTTGTTCTGCTATGCAGTCAGGATTCAGAAATCTGTCTTTTGAAAGACTTGCATTAATAAAAAGCAGAACATCTCAACACACTGTAACACTGTCACTCCCGAGAAGGCATGGTCAAGTCGGCTTCTGAAATGAAAGCACTGATAAGTGAGCTGGTGCTTCATACACTTCAAGTGTCAGAAGAAATTTTCAAGAGAAACTTTGTGTTTTCATGATTTCATGATTTTAATTCCTATGAAACTTCGATCTATTTATTTATTTTTGTTTGGCTTGTGAGGAACCCAGTGAAGGTCAGTGGTGTTTGTCATCTGTGGCTTAGAGCACAGTTCTGATATGTAGAAATGAAAGGCAAAATGATGCTGGAACAGATTTTAAGAAGTGTATATTAACTGAAGACTTGGCATGTCTGTCTTTTTTTTTTTGGTTTATTTTCTTTCTTTCTCTTTCCTCTGCAGCTTCTTTGAAGCCTGTGCATGACTGTGCACTCTTTGATTCCTATTCAGAGTCGTTGGCAGGCAGTCAGCAGACTCGGGACTTCAGTCGGACAGAGGTGAGAAGGCCTAAGCAGGGTGGTTACCTTCAGAGTACAGAGGAATAGACCAGCTTCACTATGACCATGTTAGAACTGCAAGTCTCTGAGAGGACTTCAGGAGTCTCTAAGCTTCCCGTTAAGCCATCTCAACACTCCTTCTCAGAAATTTCTTCAGTGCGTTGAAAGGGCTGCCAGGCTTTTCCAAAGATACTCCCACATAAAAGAGCTCACAGTAGTCATTGAGGGTCTCCAGCCTTCTGCAGTGTTGGAGTCTGCAGAGAAATGCACCTTGTTCATGTCCCATGAGGCTGCATTTGGCCATTTGGGAGCCAGCAATGAGGGGCAGAGCCCATGCTGGAGAGGGGGTGGTGTGGCACAAGGACAGTGCTGAGGTGAAATATCTCCCCAATCTGAATTGATTGAAAATGCAAAGCTTCAGTGAGTCAAATGGCAGAGTGACTGCTGCAAGAACAGGCCCTTCTGACATTGCTTCCAAGTTAAAGAGCAGTGGTATGTCACAGCAGCTCAGCAAGGCTTTTCTCCAGATATTTCCTCCCTATAACTTGCTCTGGGGAGTTCCTGGGTCAGACCCCAGCTGATACCTCATGAAATTCAGCTAGGATTTGTACCACCAGACAGACTCTCCTAAGCTGCTACAGGGTTCAGTATTTGCTTTGGGCAATGCTGCAGCAAAAACTTCTGGAACTGTTAAAATGTATGAGGTCTCCCTGGGTGATACTGCTCTTTCTACAGCAGCTTGACCAAAGTATAGCTATTGCTCTGGGTTTTGAAAGCAGCACTGCTGTTCTGGTAGTGCAGGCTTCTGGTATGCTGGCAGTGTAGGCAGATCCTTTACCATAGCAGAACAGCTTTGTGCCTTGCACATGACCTTGTTTTGGGAGGGTAATTCACAGGGGGCTGCAAGATTGTGCCACAGGCCACACTGTGCTAACACTTCTTCACTGTACAGTCGTGCAGCAAAGCTCACAGTCCCTTGGGAGTATGCCTCATTAGCATATATGCATATTGCTTTGCAATTTAAAGAAGCATACAAGGCAAAATTCAAGGCAATTTGTGTCAAAAACTCATTCACTGATGTCAGCATGTGTATGTACTTCTATACATAACTTCATTTCCAGACTTCAGTAAAAGCCAACTGAGTGTTTGAGTTAAGATACTCATTTTTATAGAGAATTACTTGTCATCATCTAAAAAAGTGTCACAGCCCTGTCTGAGTGGTTTTTGTTGGTAGGCAAGACTCCCCAGTGTCAGCTTCTCTCTTCCACTTGTGTTCTCATATTCATATACAAAATACACATGCATATATACACATACACATGCATATAAATAAAAAGGTATATACGACTAAATTATATTGACAATATAAATATCTGATTATGTATCTCTTAGTATCTTATGTATCTTTTAGATACATAATTAAAAAGCTTCAGTTTATGTAACTTCTTGGCTTCAGGATCTACTTCAGTATCTCTGTGGCTTAGAGAGTCCTTGTTTTTATTAAGATACTGACTTCACAAGATTACCCAGATATGCAAAGTGATCTTTGGTTGTTGCAGAGTTGTGAGGAAGTTTGCTTTGTAGTACAGCAGCCTTTGGGACTTTGAGATTAGAACATTCTTCTTTGTATTTCAGAATTCAGAGTCATTTGTGTTTCCTAGAAATAAAATATCATTTGAGTAACCTAACCAATAATCTTATTAAATGAGTTTAGGTTCTTTTTAGGTCCTTGAATGTACTTGGAAAGTAAGGATAAGTCCAGAAGGAGATGATTTCCTAAGTAAATAAATTGTGGGTGGGTTTTTTGTTTGTTTTTTTGTTTATATTTTTCTGCTATAGTAGAGATGATAATAGTAGGAATATTCTAGTAGTAATTAAACAGTTGTAGAAGTTACACAGCACAAAATGTAAAAACCTCCTACAAGCAGCAAATCCCCTATGTTATGTTTGATTTTTAATTTGATTTTCAGTAGTTGAGCTTTCAGGCCTCCTCTGCCTTATCTCAGTGCTCTTCTCCTGAGACATTCTCACTGTAACTGCCAATAACTTGCAGATTACTGTGCTGCCTTTGTAGTCAGATAATGTTCTTGGGGGGAACAGATGGATCTCTTGCTCTGCGCCTAGGTTCTGCAAGGTGACAGAATGTTCTGAAAAATCAGTATTTTTCATGGCTAGGTTGAAAATGAAGAAGAACTTGTAGCATGATTGCCTGTGGGCTAAGCACAGATAGTGTTTCCTGGCTATCTCACAGTTGTTTGACTACTTTTGCTCCATTTCTTCACTGTTTGGGTTCTAGATATGCAGGGCAAAGCTACTTACTAGTTTGTTTCAAGGCCTTGTTATTTTGGACCGTGGTTATCCAAGATTAATGGACTATAAAATGAAAACTGATTTGAGAATGATTGTGACTTTTTTTTCAACTGATGTTTTATGCTCAGAATTAATACACTGAGTGAGTATCCTTTGCAAGGTCAGTAATTCATCTTCCTCTTTGGGAAGTGCAGTAATTCACTACTGCAATTTATTTTGTAGTTTGGCTACTTAAGGAAATACAGTTTAGATACTTGATAACTACATTAAAGATATTATATTACCAGTGCAATCAGTTATGCATTATCTCTGTGTCTTTGTCTCTTTTCACCTATTATCCATTCAGGCTATTTAATTTAATTTCAGAAGACTATTTTTACTGTGACTGCAGCAATAAAATGGGAACAGTTCTTGAATGTATCCATAAAGAAAATAAGGGCAGTAGACAGGTCACCTGAATGCTAGGCTTTCTTAAACTTTCAGAACACATAGAAACTGCTAATGTTATGCTTAAGAATGACAAGGATGACTGCTTTTGTTAACTAAGGAGGTTTTGTGTTCCCGTTATTTTTTCTTTCCTCAAGTTTTTGCCTCCCCATCTGGTTCTAGCCTTTTTTTCTTCCATTCCTTTGGCTCTTTTCCACAAGCTTTCTCACTGCCAAAAGCTTAAAGATAAAACATGTCTGGGGTTGCTCTAAAAACCTTCAGTGATGTCATGCTCAGAGCTCATTGGAAGTTGTGAGAGTCATTCCATTGATTGAAGCATGCACTGAATTAGGTCTTTAGTCTCTTTACTTTAGAGTGTCAGGGCTAGCTGTAGATGTGAATTGTTTTGTTCATAAATTTTCAGAGTCCTCAAGCCATGTTTTTGCTGTGTTGTTTCCTCAGAAGCATTAGGAAATCCCATGTGCAGCTTTATAAAATAGATCTCGTAGGCCTAGACTCTAGATTTAGCTTTCTTGAATTACTGACTTGAGATTTTTTTTTCATTAAATATCTACAAAATCTGTGTTTCTGAATTCATTTTTTTATGAAAAAAAATGGATCATTGCTTAATATTTAGAGAAGCTTGGGATTTCAGATGTTTGCTTTGTGGTTTTTTTTTGTTTGCAGACTGTATCCTTGTTCTTACACATAATGGAGGTAGAATTCGTTCCTAATTCTTTATTGTGAGCTACAAGAATAACAAAAGCTTATAAGTAACTGCTGCAATGAAGGAAAGTTAAGGAATAAGACTGGGGAGAGGTGTTCTCTGTTTTCCTATCAGAGGCCTGAATGGGCATGCTAATGAAATTTGGTTTTCCCATCTCAATGACTGCGTATTGAAAAAAGAGAGTAGTTCAAGGATCAGCTACCTCAGCCAAATGACTTTAAATGCAGAACTACTGGGCTCTGCAGTATGGCTGGATCTTTGGCTGGAGAGTCTGTTCTGGGGGGGACTGACTCTCATGAAGAGGCTGGAGAAGGTTTCCTCAATCCTAACACAGGTGTTACACCTGGAGAGAAAATAAAACACAAAATGATAAGAAGTCTCTCCTTGCATATAGTCCTTAGCTCCTAGTGATTCACTGTTGAATTGCTTCTCCAAGTTATTTCAGATGTGGAGTTCTGCACCTTGTAAAGCAGTATTATGTTGTCTTTCTGTAGGTCCTCTATGCTTCTTTATCTGACAAAGCAAATTGTGTAGTGCAAGAGAGACTATCATCTTTATTTGTGCTGATCTGTATTCTTAAATATTTGACTGTGGAAACATGAGCTATACCACTCAGTTTAGTAATTGAATCTTCTTTCTTTAAGAAGACATCAACTGAAGAGGTACCTGATAACTCTACCCTGTTACAAGATGGAAAGAAAGATGACGGACAAGGTATTCAAATAAATAACTTCCCCGCCCAATTACAGGTTAAATCTTGTGTGTGTTTCAAGTAATCCCATGTATTTACTGACAGAAGCAATGTTATTTTTACTTTCTAAACTGGCTATGTGATGCTGTGCATTTAAAGAGACAACTCACTAACAGCAGCTGAGTTGAAGACAAATGGATGAGTTTGCTTCAAAATGAGTTCTATATGTGTGAATGAGATGAAGTGCAATTTCTTTACTCCTAAGGCAATTAATGTTGCACTTCAATTTTAACAAAGTTGTAATCATTGTTATCAGGGATTTTTAAAGTAAAGACTACATTGTGCCTAATTCTGAATTTCCCTTTTTTTGGAGGGGAAATAGCAACACTTCAAAATTAGTTTTTATTCCTATTAAAGACAAATGACCAATTCTGTATTTTGTTGTAAAACAAAAGTTTTGGACAAACTGGATTGAAAATACTTGATTCATTTCTTTAACTTGAAATCCAGCAGCAGCAAGCTGTGTGAAACTGAGGTGTCCTTTTTCCAGTCAGTAGCTTCTAGGATTTCCAGATCAGCACTGGATCATCACAAAACCATCCTTCGCTTTTACATTCCCTTTTCCCAGCCTTTCAGGTTCTTGCTTGCTGTCCCTTAGTTATGAAAACAAAACAGTTGTGGATATTTTGTTACATTAATTTGGAAAAAAAAGAAGTCCTCCCAGCTGTCGAGACATGAAGATTGCATCAGAGCTATGAGACCAGGTAGTCCACATTCCTGAATCGTCCTCCACGCTCAGATGTGACCAAGCTTGGCAGATTCCTGGTGTCTTGGTTCAAAGCAAGGTTGTCAGAGTGTTTGTAAAATATTTTGACAACACAGCATATTCCAAGAAATTGTTTTTTTGTTGATAAGGTTTGTTGTGTTGTAAAATTTGTAATGAACCAGAGTAGGACTTGAACTTTGAAGGTTATTGCTTTGAAATGTCTAGGGAAGCTTTACGTTTTCCTAAGGAACTTATTTTTTTCCTTGTTTAGTTGAAGAACTTGTGCTTTGCTTTTTGTAGCTGTCATGTTAGGTCGGATGGGAAGCTGGTTGAGTGCATGCAGTCCATCAGGGCTGAAGATTTGCTGTGTTTATGACACAGATTCCTACCTTTGCAGCCAAAAACCAAATGCTATTTATTGCTATTCTGACAAATGTCAGTCTCCAGACTGAGATCTCCCCAGAAGTTAAGAACCTGGACTTCAGCACTGTAGAAGAAAATCTTCCTGCATTTCGAAAACTATATGAGTAAATTACCTCCACTCTGTCAATTTATAATATAGTTAAATGTGGAAGATAATGTAAATAGAACTGGATCAGGAGCACCAGGCTTTTTCCACATGTTTTATTTGATAAGGGCAGATGGAGATGGAAGATTTTATTCCAAGTGGTCATTTATGATACTGTGTATTACAGGCCATTAAAATACTTATATTACATTAAGAGTTATTAATAAAGGGTGTGCAGGCATCAGTGGAAGGAGAATAAGCACAAAGACTAGGATTTCCTAAGTTTTAACCCTGGCTCTGGCAGTGCTGTGTGATGTTGCCTGGGGAAGGCTGATGAGATGTCAGCTGCCAGAAGCAAGCAGCCAGTCTCTCATGTGCCCTGGCTTTCCAGGTTTGTAACTTGGGAGAGATGAGTCCCAACTCTGCCAAGTGTCACCTGCTGCTATCTCTGTGAGAGCGCTACATCTCTGAAACAGAAGTTGTCCTTGGTTTTAGGCACTCAGACCCTCAAACTCTCAAAATTTGAGGAGACTTGGGCATAGATGCTTCTGTTCTTGATCTTTATGCTCTTAGAAATTGTAGCTTTTTGAGTGCTTGGGTGTTCTGAGGGTATCTGGCCACTTCTCAAGTATGTTTGGCATTATGAGCTGTTCTAATGCTGGTTTAGGCACTCCTTTCACAGAGCTGATACCTGTAGATTTTACTTGCACATACTCAAAGTCATTTTCATTGTTTGTTTGTTTTTTTTTCATTTTATTAAGCTCTTAAAGTAAGCACTGCTCTCAAAACGATACCAAAGGAATTTCAGCACTTGACTGTGAAAACAGGTAAGAAGAAAAAATTTGTGTTAAATTCCATTAGAATTTCAATTAAATATTTATATATCTCTGGAAGCCTAAATTAGTGTAAATTGACTATTTTTCAAGATCCTTTAGCTATCCTACTATTTTGCCTCATAATGACCACTACTTGCAAGATAAATATTAATTACTTCAGGTTGTCAAAAGGTTTTCTTGCTTTTTGTTTCCCTCATTGTTAATGTGTGTGTTCTTCATGCATGGAAAATATTTTTAACAGTGTTTTCAAGGAGTTGGAAACAAACATGGTGCAAGAGCACAAATATTGTACCTCTTGGTAAAACCTAAGAGTGTAAAATAACTATGTCATGTTCCAGTGAATATTCTGAAATGGCCTGTTTCTCTTTGAAATATTTCTTTAATCTTTTTTGTCAAGTAGTTTAAGGGTGGGTAGCCTTTTGGAAACACAGACCTCAAGGCACTTACACAAGCTTTTGGTTCAAGTGGTGTTTCTTTGGTGAAACTACCCTTGAGTTTCTCTCTCCAGCTCCAACATACACTTCTTGTTCCTATCATACTGGCAAATGTTATTTCTGCAATATCGTATGTCACAATTACTTTGTTGCTCCAGAAACTTCCCGTGTATTCAGTTCATCAGACCTCCTTTGCCTTCCTCTTTGTTAATCTCTTTCCTAGAGTGCCAAGAGCATTTGCAAGCCTTCCCTGGTCCCACTCAAGCTAAAATCTGGAATTGCTTTCTTTTCCTTTTGCATAAGTGTTTGTACTTATCAAGATGTCCTTGAGTAAGAAAACTCACCCCGCATGTCTGTCACAGCAGTTTTGTCTTATAGCTGGATGTATTTGTGGCTACTCAGCAGCTGCATGCCTCATTTCCCAACTCTCTTTTTCCTGGCTTTTTCCCAAGCTCTTGGCAGCTGCCAGATTTCCTATCTTCAGCTCCTATTCTCAAATGATTACTGCTGTCTCTTCACACACACACGCGCGCGCAGTCTTACACTTCCCTCTCAGAGGGAGAGGAGGGTGGTTTGCAAGACTTTCAGTTCTGTTAGCCTTCCCCCAAGTTTTGCCCAGGAGTGCCCCAGGGAGTTTTATTTTCATTTCAGCAATTCTAACTTTGCTATGCTTAGGAAAAAAAAAACTTACTGTCACCTGCACATCTCTTTTGCCACTGATCTCTTTTCTCCACATCCTTCATCTTCCTCCTCAGGGAGGTCTTTCTGGTGCTGCTGTGCTCCTCCAGCAGTGTTGCTGTGTTTGTATACCAAGGCAGATGGTGGCAGAGTTTCACCCATCATCATGACTCCTGTCACTGGAGGGGTTTCACCTCTGTTGTCCTGCACATTGAGGGTTTGAGCACGCACATTCTCAGGTTACATGATACAATTGATGTTAAAAGTAAAAATGTTTCTCTATCCAGTGGGCTAGATACAGTACAGTAATTGAGAGGTTACATCAGAATTGGATACCCTTCTGAAAGGTCAGTGTAATCCATTAACCTTCAGGATGAAAACTGAGTTGGGATGAAGTGGGAGAAATTCCTTTGGGCTGTTTATGTAAATTCAGGAAAGCTGATACTGCCATGCTTCGTTGTGGGGAAGTTTTCTTTGCCATCAGAAGGACTAGAAATTTTAAATCAGTAAATCTTTATATGCTTAGGATCTCTGAATATCTGGCCAGTTTATTTAGGCTTATAAGTGTAAGATAATTCATAGAATCATAGAATGGTTTGGGTTGGAAGGGACCTCTGGAGCTCATCTAGTCCAACCCCCCTGCACTGGGCAGGGACATCCCCAACTAGATCAGGTTGCCCAGAGCCCTGGCAAGCCTCACCTGCAATGCCTCCAGGGATGGGGCCTCAACCACCTCCCTGGGCAACCTGTTCCAGTGTTCCACCACCCTTGTGGTGAGGAACTTCTTCCTAATGTCCAATTTAAATCTCTTCCTCTCCAGTTTAAAACCATTGCCCCTTGTCCTTTCAAAATAATTGTTGACCTCAGACCTCTAACAGACTGAAGGCCAAATTTGTGAGTGTTCAGATTGTACATTTCTGCCTAGGCTGTTGTTATGAGATGAGGCTGTGAGGATGATTTAAGCTAGTGCAGAATTCTTTGGGTTTTTTTCTTTAGCCATGTGGCATACTTGCACCTTTTATGGTACAATTTTCCACCCAATCTTCACCCTGTGAAGCAAGGCAACACCAGTTAAGTATAAGGTACTAGGCTACAGCCAAAAGTTACTGAATGTAAATTGTATTGGAAGAGGGACTTGGGAGTGGTTAAATATCCCAAACAGGAACCTTCACACTCTCTTGTGAGTGAGTAAGTAAGAGTTCATGATTGTGTATGACTTTAATTAGTGCAGACCAGTTAGATCAGTTAATTAGATCAGTTCATCAGGCTCTACTACTCCAGGAATCCTGGAAACCTTTAAATAATTAATGTAACTAAGTCACTCAACAGCTTTAACTTTTTATCAGTTTCATGTAAGTTAGACCTATGTATCCATAGCAATAGAAATATGGAGAACTCATGAACTCAAGAAATAGTTTTGTGTTGTCTTGAATGATTATGTTGTGTATGTGTCTAAACCTCCACCTCAAACACAAAGTACACACAGAGCATACCAAAATAACTGCATCTTTTACAGAAATACAATTATTTCTATGCCCTAGTAATGAACTACCTGCTTGATAATATTTTTTTCTATTATGCTACTTCTTTTGAAAGGTAAGGCTAAGTCTGGGTATTGTGTAGTTGTAGCCTTGAATTTCCTGATTTTTTCAAAAGCTTTAAAGAAAATCCTTGGCAGTAGTATTCTACTGCAGTCATTTTTTATTGGTAGTCATTTTGGGATTCTCTCTTCCTTGTGTGCTTTCCTGTTTACCTCAACAAGATGTCCTTGGAGAGTTTGAATGTCAGTTTTACCTGTAGGTTTTTAGACAAAAGGCTTTCTAAAGGAAGTATGAACAGAATTATGGCCTCCATAAAAAAAAAAAATAGAAGGTTTTTAAATATGGCTTAGCTTGGAAAAGATTTATACTTTCTGTTTCTCAGTGGCATATATATTAAATTACATGCACAATTATTAAAATCAGCAATTTCAGCATTGGAAAAATTGGGTCATGTGGCTGTAGGGAAGAGATTCTGAGGTTGTATTCTCTGGGAGCTTGGCATAGTGAGGGAGGAGGATTAACACCAATGCATATTTTAATAATAATTCCCACTCCCTCCTTTAGTTGCTAGGAAGAGTTTGTTGCACAGAAATCTGGAATGACTGAGCCAGTTTGGTGGTGGCAATCTATTAGAATTTGGTTTATAAGTTGTCATTTGTGCCATTGCCAGCTACATTCGGGTTTAATCCATCCAAAGCACCAACTAGTACTGCATGACCCTCAAAGCAGTTTCTTTTATGAAGAAGTTCTGTGGGGCTATGCATCTGCCATATGCTGCTACTCTGTCCTCTATGAGCCTAAAGCCTCCTATGGAGGATCTGTGTAGTAGTACAATGCAAACCATTAAAAAGTCAGTATTTTCCAGCTGCTACCACAGGTGGCTCTTGCTCTGTGTTCAGGAGGATCTGTTGTCTTCTCAGGTAGTGCTTTATAGTAGCTGGTGATAAATGTCTGACTTGGAAACAGGCATCTACCTGGAGGAAGCCAGAAACTCTGAGATTTTATTTTTTTCCCCCAGCCTACTTGCTTCTCTTAATTATTGTACACTGATGAGCAGAATGATGGGAAGAGTGCAAGGACTTACTTTGTGTGTGCATTGGGATAACTGATGCTGCTGTAATACCTTGAGGATATCTCAGTGGGCTGAATTTGAAAGCAGTCACACAGATATGTTTCCTCAAAATTATCTGATGTTAGTAAGAAGAGTTAACAGAAAAGTCACAAAAAGGCTATGTAAACAAAGGAACAGCCTCAAGGAATTACCCAGAGGAGATAAGTCAGCACTGTTGTTTTCCTATTGCATAAAACCTGCATGTGGCAGGATTTTGGGAATTCATAAAAGAAACCAATTTTTACATTGATAGAAATGTGTTTGATCAAAACTTAGCCTGTAAAGCTTTCTGTCTTCAAATATCTTTCCTTCCCAGTGTCAGAATAGTCTCAGCCTTATGTGTTAAATTTTGTTTATCGGTGATAAGAAGATGTACTTTTATACTAGTTAGTTAAATTATTTAGGAAGGACTAAACCTTTGTGCTTTGGGAAGCCCAACAACTAATAGATATCTGGACTATGAGAAAGATGTGTTCTGTGGAAAGTTTATGCTATTCCTTCTGTTGCTTTATCACAACTACATCCAGGTATACAGGTCAGAGAGCTTTTCCTGGGTTCTGTTAACCAAACTAGAAGGTGAAGCTCTGACTACGTGTGGAGTTTTGAATTCTTAGGATGTTCACATGCTACAGAAACAAAGGGGAAGGAGAAGTGAAAATCAATCTTCATTGCTCATGTGAGATGAGAACATTTGCAACACTTTTAATGAACACTGACTCTGCAGCTAAAGGCTGTTATTTAAAAGATGATGCTTTAGCCATTCTTTTTTCTTTTCTGTTCTAGCTGCTCAGGAATCTAATGCACTTAAAGCCAGACCACGATCCAGGTACTGCTTTCATTTCTATTTCAAAAGAAGACACTTGTTCTTTGGGTGTTAGACACAAGGTGTACCAACTGGTTTTGCATTTTTATGGTGTTGTTTTTAATTAATTGGTGTGCTGGAAGTACAGCTCGGATCAGACAGATTTACCAGGAGGGATCTGTATGCTGTGCACCTTACCTAAAGTACTACCCTGGGGCTGTGTGGTCTCTGGTCATGAGGCACTGGGAATTTTGCCTGACTGCCAAGCCCTGATGCCTTGTTGGGGTGGTGACTACCTCTAGCCCAACCCTGGGGATATTGCAGGGACATTCTCAGAAATTTTGTGCTATTAAAACCTGCACAGTGGTTGCCTGTGGAAGAAGACATTGTACACTCCCACAGAAACAGCAATAATAGCTCAGCTCTTGGATGTGGGTGAGTGAATCCTTTTGCTGGAGTGCATGTACTTGACTGTAGCTGGTTGGTGTGTGATAGAAAGATTTACAGACATAAACCCTTGTGTGTTGGAAGTGATACTTGCTGAATTTGAATGCGTGGAAGAAAAGGGAAATCTGTGCCAGAAAACATTGTGTATGAATGGATTATATGTTGGGTTTGGCTGTTCATTCATTTTGGGGTGTAGCCATATCACGCATTCATCTTCAAACTTTTTTGGTGCTAGTTAGAGGGCTTCATTTTTTCTTTTTGCTTAGATAATGAGAGTATAATCAGGAGCTCCCTGCTAAAAAACTTCTCAAAGCCTTCTAATAAAAGATCAGCTGTAAGCATGATGAGTGAAATCCTCTGCTCTTAGGACCTGTGTCCAGGAAGGCTGAATTACCTTTCTGCTAATTTTCTGGTGCTAGCCAAAGCTTTTTAGCTTTCATACTGTTTTAAA
This sequence comes from Bucco capensis, assembly GCA_013396975.1. Taxonomy (NCBI): domain Eukaryota; kingdom Metazoa; phylum Chordata; class Aves; order Piciformes; family Bucconidae; genus Bucco; species Bucco capensis. Next base: position 196,845 of record VWZO01016425.1, read on the forward strand.
TTTTCATGCAGTGTTACTGAATCATAAATTAAAAATATGCAAAAAAAAAAAAGTAAGAAGTATTTTATGCAAAGCTGCACAGAACAGCAAATGCTTAAACAAGTTTGAAAAATGTCACTTGAATGTGACTACTGTCTCACATTTGACTATATGTCTCTGCTTCAATGCAGAAGTTAAGACTAGAGATTCCTGAGCACGTCCTTGAACTCAGACATTCTGCTCTGCTTGTCTCATGTAGTCTGGAGAGCTCTATAACCTTGAGGGTCTCTATCTTCAGGCATGCCTGACCACCAGAGGCCACAATTCTAGTCTGTTAACAGCTTTCAGCTCTGGAGCCTGGCTTTCTAGGCTAAGCTGTGCAGATTCTTAGCTGCTGAGTCTTAATTGGCTTTTAGGTGTCAGGTCTGCCTGCTGCAAGTCACAACTCACTCTCACAGGGCTCTGTGTTGTCACTGCTGGGGCAGACATGGTTTTGCCTGCTAGCTGCTCTCTCATTCAATCAGTAAAAAAAAACCCAAAACCAAAATAAAATCTCAGACTGATAGGTTATACAGTTTTAGTGCAAGAGAAATATACACTGTGTGATGTGGAAAGCAAAGGTATAAAACCTTAAGATTTTGATTCAGAGCTTTCCTATTTATTTGTGGGAGGGGGGATTAGGTCTGATATGATAAGGCTATGGAATTCAAAACTCTGCCAAGACAAAAAAATTCAGCCTCAGCAGAGGGTTTTGTGTCACATGTAAATTTTGAAGCAATTATATCTTTCCCTCCTGTATTTATTAAAGTTTACATCAGAAACATAGTATCAGCATTGCCAAAGTCTGTCCTGCTAAAGAGCTGTTTCCTAACAACAGCTATTTGGCAACAAAAAAATGATCCATTTCCCATTAGTGGGAGTTATTTCTGTTCTGCTCAAGTGTGTTTTTGGTCTTGCCTGTCAAGCATAATGTGTTACAGTAAGTGTAACATCTCACATTGTCAGTGCTTGTTTTGCACAAAGCTCTAGCTCTTGCAGAAGAACTGGTAACTACAACAGCTGAAAAATATTGGACACTATTCAGCACAATCAAAATTCTTAGCAAAGACACCAAATAGGGATTAATGTGAGATGGAAGGGCCTGGAAAGATGTACTGAGTCACATATGTGACCAGTTCTTGTCACTCTGGAGCCATTCACTTTTTCTGGATTTTGTGAAACTTGGTGACTATTTGTTATGAAAAGTTTATTCTAGTTGTTCCTGTATTATAAAAGACAAATGTCTGCTTGTGAGAGGTAGGTTGAATCTATACACTACACCCACAGTTGAGGAAGGAAACGGAAACTATTAGGAGCAAGGGGGAAATTTTACTCAAGTTTATTCAAAATAGTTGCTACAGTTACCCTGTTGACAGTTAAATCTAGGCAAGAAGGCCTTAAAAAATACTAGCCCTGTGACCATGGCTCGTTCCATTCTCCAGATGCTTAGGTCCCTCTTTGCCAAATAAGTATGTCTTGTTATAAGGGGGAACTTTAGTCATTAGGGCAAGGAGTTTCTGTCCTGAACCTGAGTTCTGGTCAGTGTATTTTTATGTATTATTCACTGCAGTTGTTTAAAATGAATTTCTGAAATAAAATATTTTCTCCTCCCTCCCCTTTTTCCCCTAGGTCTTATTCTAGCACATCAATAGAAGATGCCATGAAAAAGGGAGAAGAGCCCCCTACTCCACCTCCAAGGCCACAGAAATCACATTCCAGAGCTTCCTCTTTGGATCTGAACAAAATATTTCAACAAAACACACAAGGTAAGATTTGTCTTTTTTTTTCCTCCTTCTGAGACCATTTAGGCTAGCTGCATACTTGGCAACTTTGATCAGTTTGCACAAATGCTTGACAATCTGTGCATATGCTTGCTTTTGCTGGAGACAGAAACTGTACTTCCTTGCATTACATTGCCACTGAGGGGAAAAATCACAATTGCTAGAATGAAGGTGATTATAACATTTTCTGGCATGATAATGGCTTAACATATGGTAGTCTGTTATCACTGACTGTTTGTAACTGCTCTGGCTGTTTACACAGCTCTCATCAGTAACTACAATAGATTTGATTTCTATTACTATTTATATTTTGTAGTTCAGAGGCAAAAAGAAAACCCTTCATGTTTAAACTGGGAGAAAATGAAATTCCTCATTTGCAAATATTTTTGAGCTTAGCCTTCCATATGCATGGGGGCAATCAGAAACCATTCTCTGAGTAAAAAAGAAAGGGTAATTTCTTTTGGCACAGGTGCACATTGAGGGGATTGAAGGAAAATGTAGAATAATAGCTGAAGTGAACTGAATGAAAACTGCTTTCCAGCACATTAGTGTTTGAATGGTCCTGTTGCCTTGCACAGTGAATGGTGGGAAGAGTAGCTGTTTGTTCAGGGCAGGAGTCATTCAGCATCACTGTGCTTTAGCACTGCCCTTGAACTAGACCAGAGCTTTATGCAATGCAGTGGGCTTTTTAATACGGTTGTTGCAGTAGAAAAGAAAGAGTTTCACCTCTTGCTAGATGGGTTTATTCTGTGTGCAAACATCAGACAGAATTCAAGAGTCCTGCTCTGTATGCTGAACTATGAAACTCAATTTGAATAAACTTTTTTTTCCCTGCCTTGCACAGAGAAGCAATTCCTGATCTTTGACTGTGATTCCTGTTCAGGGATCTGTTGCTTCCAATTTTTGTTTCATAATAAATCAAAATAAAACCCCAAACAGAGCCAAGTGCACATTTTCTACAGCAGAAAAGCCTCTTAGAATTCAAGTAAAATGTAAATACTCATTGGGAAAGAATAAGGAGGAATTTCTAGCCTTGAAGAATTCAAGGAAGAACTTGTTAAACAATTGTAGCCAACCCCAAAGAAGGATTCCATTTTAAATAACTGTGCATCATCAGAGGGGATTAAATTAACCCATTCCAGCTCACCCAAGTACCAGAGTGCATTTACCCTCTTCTGCTTTGAATGAAAATGTCTGCATTGGAAGTCATATTGTCAGTTCTTCATTCTGTGAGGAAGCATGTCCACAATCTTCCCTGTCATTAAGCCCCAAATAGCTGTTTTTCTGCAATATCCTATTGATAATGTGATTGATTCAGCTGCTTTCTTTTCTTCCACTTCTCTTGCTTTGATCGCCTCACTTCTTTTCATTCTTTTCCCTACTGATCTTTCTTCTCTGTAGAAATTCCAGTCTCACTGTTTTTGGACACTTCTTTCATCTAGAGACAGTTCTTCCTCACAGGAGTGCTCATTGGTTTGGAGCCAAACTTTTTACTGAGGTGCACTTTGCACTTTCCAAAAAGATGGTCTGTAGGAAGACAGAGGGATTGAGTGAGCACTGTCACCTTAAACTAAAGAGCCTTGCCAGAGAGGAAGTGTGTGTTTGTGTGAAGTCAGTCACACACAGTTGTATCATAACAAGCTGTATTCTTATTTCTGCTGACAGGATAAAAAGTGGAAGTTAGAATTGTTTCCATCTGCCATCAGATGATAACAGTTACAGATTGACAATACAGATGATGTGGTGGCAGTGCACTGTTTAGATTTCTTGGCTATTGGGATAATACAGCCTGATCTAAATATCAAACCTGATGTGTTTCTGTCCACGAGTCAGTTGATTGCTTTCTCTCCTTGTGTACTCTCAACTGAATTTCTGCTTTACATTTTCTCCCTGCCTGCCTTCCTTCCTAGGTCTTCAAAAATAGTCTCATTACCACAAAAATTAGCTGGAATGACCATGCTTTCTAGCATCAATGTATTGCCTAGTGTCAGCCCAGAAAAACAGCCTGTAGAATTGACCATATTAAAAGCTTTTACGATATATCCAACATAATTATAATCATCTAATTGTCATACATTAGTTTTTGTTCTACTGTTTCTTGTTAGAAATAATCCTGATTTTGTGAGTTTGGTATATAATCTGCTTCCATACCCACAAAGGAGTTCTCAGCATTGACTTTTATTTTCATTTCCTTATTGGTCATGTTGCTCTATTGGTATCACCAGTGGTTTGGAGAGTTGTTTTCTTTCTTTTGTTTTTAAAGGACGGAGAAAGAAATATTTCTTTTCTTGAGGTAAATAGCTCAAGGACTGTGGCTTGTCCTTGTTGTGAGCACTGGTTTTTTTTGAGGGAGTGTTTTGGTTTGTTTTTCATTTACTGCTGCAATATTATGTTTGCCACCCTCTTATGATGCTCCTCTCCTGGCAAGTATACACAGAGAACATGTTCAGCAATGCATTAGCCACAGAAACTGTGCTTTAAAATTGTTGAATTGGGACATAACTGCACTTGAAGAGGGCACCTTCATTTATACTCCATAGCTGCTCTCTTCTAGGACACTGTGATTAGTGTTACCCACCTTCTGAAGTGTCCATTTGTCAATTTCTGTGAAGAGATAGAAATCTCTTCTATATTATTTTTTTAATCCTGTAGTCCTTATGTTAGAATCTGAGAAGAATTCAGTACTGCTAGATTCTCAGTGTGTTTCTTTTTGTTGAATGTGTAATCTCTGGCATTTGGCCTGTGCACATATTATGAAAACACTTGGCTAGGTTTTATGCATTCCTGAAGAGACAACAGCAGGTTTTAAGCAGAAGCAACAATGTCAGTTTAAATGCATGGCTGACCTGGTTTACATCTTCATTTCTTCTCTAGGTCACCGTCTAGTCAGTTACAAGCCAAGTGCTCCTAGAGTAAGACCTGGGAGCCTGTGGCCCAGAAAGCTTTCTTGTATTGTTCACAAAGGTTGCTTGGAGAATTAGTTGCTCTCAGAGGTTCCTCATGCTCCCTTCCATCTGTCCTGAGATCTGGGTGGGAGAGCAGGTGTTGTGGGAGCCAAAACTGATGCAGCTCAGAGCCCAATGGTCCTGCAGCAAAGCCCTCAACCACCTTTTACTTTCAACAGCAGTAGTAAGCTAGGGTCTGCCTTGGGGTAACTCTGTGGCTGGGACAAGTTTCAACTGAAGTATTAAACCCCAAAACCATATCCTTTGTCTTCTGGGATTTTGCTGAGTTACGTTTTCTACCCATGACAACTACTAAAGAATTCACTTCTAGGCAATTATAGGCAGTGACAAGTCTGGGTCTTGTTAGATTTATGCAGATGCCTCCAAAATATATTTTATTTCTCATTTAGTTTCATTTCTGAATTGCATAACTTCTTTTAATTGACAGTTCTGTTGAACAGAGGATACTTGTTTGGAAAAGTGAATTTGCTTTGATGAAACAACAAAATTGTAATAAACAGTGCAGTTTCACGTTGATGTGGAAGTAGATTGAGTGTCTGTGTGTAATACATCAAAAAAGCCATATAACTCTAAAAATGAATCTTTGACTGGAGGTTTTCAGCACTGATTTGCTTTTGAAACTCCCCTCCTGCTGGGGCTGTCCCTGCTGTGAAGAATGTGTGGAATGCAGGCACCACTTCTGTGGCTTGTAAGCAAACACTCACTGTAACCTGGATTCTCTCCTTTGGAGATGCTGGTTTTAGCCAGCAAAGTGAGGCTAGTATTTTTGTGGGTTTTTTTTTTTTCTCTTTTAAAATGTGAAGTGTTAAGTACCACATTTGGTGTAAGGGGAAACACAACCAGCATTTTGTTGTAACTGCAGTGTTTCCTATTAGGGATGATGTTTTCCTAACTATAGTCAGATCTATTAGCTCGACTTGTCTCTGCTGGGCTAGTGTTGGCTGCCAAACACAAAACCATCTCCTCTGCTCTCAATATAGTGTTCACAGAAAAGGACCAAGGGAACAGATATATTGATGTGCATCAGCATTCCAATAAGTGATAAAAATGTGTCTCCACATCACATCTTATATTCCTTCACATACACAAGGCTGCACCGTGAATACTGTGTTCAGTTTTGGGCCCCTCACTGCAAGAAGGCCACTGAGTTGCTGGAGCATGTTCAGAGAAGGGCAATGAAGCTGGTGAAGGGTCTAGAGCACAAGTCTTATGGGGAGCAGCTGAGGGAACTAGAGTTGTTTAGTCTGGAAAAGAGGAGGCTGAGGGGAGACCTTATCATTCTCAAACTCCCTGAAAGGAGACTGTGGTGGAGTGGGGCTTGGTCTCTTCTCACTGGTAACTAGCAATAGGACAAAAGAAAATGGCCTCAAGTTGTGCCAGGAGAGGTGTAGATTGGGCATTAGGAAAAAATTCCCCAAAAGGGTTGTGAGGTGCTGGAACAGGTTGTCCAGGGAAGTGGTTGAGTCATTATCCCTGGAGATCTTGAAAACATGTGTAGATGTGGCACTTCGGGACATGGTTTAGTGGTGGACTTGGCTGTGCTAGATTAATGGTTGATCTCAATGATCTTGAAGGTATTTTCCAAGCTAAATGATTCTATTTTTTCTGTCACTCTAATTGTATTTGCTAGGAAATATCTGTATAATCTATTGAGGTTAGCTGTCTGCAAGTCTTTCTTACTAAAGGCAAGCTTTTAGTGGTTATGCAGGGCTTTATATTGTTTGTCTTCCCGAAAATACAGATTTCTCAAGTAATATTTTGGTTCAAAGCTGAAGTGACAAGGAAACCTAGCTTAGTAATGTCCTCTTTAATGCTGCATTTAGATCAAAGTGAATTTAGATCAAAGTAATTAATTTTCATGACCCCTTCCTCTCATTATTCTTGTATTGGTCTTGATTTAATAAAACCTAGCTACTTCCTTGGGTAATAGGGCTGGATTTTATTCATGCTAGTACTGTACTCTCTTGCGTGTTACTGTTTTGTGTTTGTTAATTAGGCCAAAACATTAAACTGGGGAGATGACAATTCTGAAGGACCTTTATTTTAAAATAGTGATAAAATTGAGTATCATCAGCAAAATATGGCATTTTGCTGAGTCTCTTTTGCACACCATGTAAGAGCTGCAATGTTGCCAGCTTTGAGTTAAGAGTGCAGTCTCAAGTTAATATCTTGCATTGTAAGGGTTTGTAACAACAATTGCAATTTACATTAAAAATGTCTTTTAGGCATAAACCATAGAGACCACAAAATTGAGCTGCTGTTTGTACTCTTCTCTGGCACTGTAACAGTGCAATGAGAATACTGTGAAATGGTTTCCTGACATAAATGCTGCAAAAACAGCTTTTGAAGCAAAGAATAGATTTTTTCTATTTTAATTTTATTCTATTTTTGGACTCAGTTCCTGATCTGTTACTGGAGCTGCTGTTTTGTTCTAGTCCTGTTCCCCTTCAGAATATAAGTGATCACCGAACTAAGCTTATTCTCAATAAAATATTAATGTATTCCCTCTGATTTGAAGGGAAGAGTTTTATGCCTCTTGGCCTTGTAGAATTTTTTATAAAGGATTTATGTGTTTACAACTGTGAAACTTATTTCTTTGCCCAACTGGACAAGAACATAATTAAGGTCGAATAGACTAGAGAAAATACTGAGGACATAAATGAATGAGTGATTACTGCATGATAGGAATCTGGTGGGGTAATTTATTTCTGCAGTTCTAGATTTTTAAATGTTGATGTTTCTAAAGGCTGAGTCCAGAGAGTGCTTGTGAGCAGACTGGGGTAAGTCTTAGCAGCCTTTCAAGTGCAACTCTTTCTTGACAATATGTGTAACTGGAACTTCTGTTCAATTATTTTTCCCCATTTTTCTAGCCTTAGCTCTTGTCTTTTAAGGAATGGCTTAAAACCTGTTTTCATTCTGTTGCAAGTTGTTAAAAAATGAAAATTTAATCCAAAACCTCTTTTCTACTGAAAACTGGTAAGGTTTAAATGTTCTCAACTGGCCCTACCAGCCCCACTGACCTATTTTCATGATCCTGTGTGGGTTTCTCTGTTCCACGCAAAAATACTGGTCCATCATAAAACAGCTTTACAGGTTATACAAAAGAGGAATAGGGGGACAAATTGTGGAGGAAGCCCTGGAGATGCAAACATCCTCAAGAAGTGTCTGAGCCAGAGGTGGGATGGGAGGGGTGGTGGGTGGTAGCCCACTGCTCTTCCCACTCCTGTGTGCCTGCTTGAGTTGAGCTGTGTCACGGGTGGCAAGTACCAGAGTCTCCAGCACTCCCACTGGGATCTCCAGAGGTGAGAAGCTCTGACCAAAGAAATCTATGGGAGGTAGGTAGAGGGACTGTGCCTCCCTGTGGGTGGAGAATGAAGCTAAACATGGAGAGGAAACAAAATCATGAGTGATTTCATTTTAAGGGACGAGGGAGACAGTTCCCAAATAGAGACACACAGGGAAGGAAGGGTTAGAGAAAACAGTAACTAGAAAATGAAACAGTTTAGAGAATGAAAGACAGTGGGTTAAAAATACAGATGTTGTGGACATGTGATGCAAACCAGAAAATGTTTAAAAGAGAAATCTCTTAGATTTTATTTCATAGAATCATAGAACAGTTACAGCTGGAAGAGACCTTGAAGATCATCAAGTCCAGCCTTTTTCCTAGCCCTATCACCCCACTAAATGATGCTCCCCAACACAACATCCAGCCGTCTCTTAAACACCTCCAGGGACGGTGACTCAACCACCTCCCTGGGCAGCCTGTTCCAATGGCTGACAACCCTTTCAGTAAAGAAATTCCTCCTAATATCTAAAACATGCTGAATTTCATGGATGTGGCATTAAAAAAGACATCATAAACCCCACCTCTAATGATGTCATGCTTCTTTGATTTGAAAATGACCCATCAAATAGGTAAGCACACCAATGTTCTAAATGAAGTCACACCTGTGAGTTCACAGTGCAGAAGCATGAATTGCTTAAGGTCTGACTATAGCTCTTCCTAATTACTTGGAAAGTACTTGGATAATTTTCCTCACAATTGAGGTACAAATGATGTTCTGTACGATTAGCACAAGAACCACACCTGTAACAAGAGCGTGCCTGTGACATCAGGGCTGTGTATCCACTTGCCATGATGCATAGAGCTTTGCTGCTCAGCAGGTTCCCAAAACTGACTGTGAGAACAGAGGCTGTTCTGGCACTGGTGACACTTTCTTCAGGCTTTTTACAAACCTAAAATCTTCTTTGGAATTGCTGTTACTTTCTGAGGAGAAATTACAAAGAATTCTTGAAACAGATCCTGGATAAACAGATACTTCACAACCACTTTACTTGATCCCTTCATTAAATTTAAATTCCTGGCTACAGCTTTAATTTTTTTTTTCTTCTCATTGCAACATTTTGCAGACATAGTAGTGAGAATTAATAAATCTCTTGAAAAAGCAGGTATTTCACAATCACCCTACTGACTCCGTTGTCAGGAATGTAAACAAATGAAGGAGCACAGAGAGCACTCTCAGTATTATGGGATATCCAAGTACTTATTTCAGCGAACAAGAAGGAAAGTTTTGTAAGACAGAGCTAAACAGAAACCACCTTAGACACAGAACTTGTCTGCAGTATGACTTTGGCAACAGAAGGAGGAAAACTATCTCAAAAAACTCTCCAAAATAGTATCAGAGTGGAAGGGTGAAAGTGCCAGGTTCCCAAACTTTGTAAGGAAAGGAAGCCCTTGAATACTTTGGGGAACTGAAGAATAATTCATTCTGGTGCCTAATCTTTTTTGAGCTGTTATCAGTATTGCAGATCCTTTGCTTCCTGATAAAATGAATTGGTTGTTCTTTTCCTAAACCTAATCTAGGAGCTACGACTTCTGAAGCAGTGTAAACTGATGTAAATCTGCCCTGCCACCAGCCTCTCTCCCTTGATCTAACAGTGCTGTAGTATCCACTTGAAAAATACCAAACACATCAACCAGAATCTATCAAGAAACCCTATGAGTGTTCTCCTAATTCAAGTCCCTGGATGGTCCCCACCCAATTGCAGAAGGGGTGGTAGTGCTGGTGGTGGGGAAGCACAAGAGAGGCTATAAAGCTACAAAATGGCCCTTGACCCAGGAAAACACCTTTCTTTCAAGTCACTACTCCTGCATGGATTCAGCTCAGATGAGAAGGAGGAGTACATTGTATTCACCCAAAGCTTTAAGTCTGAGGTGATACACAGGGTAAGGTGACAGACATATAAAACCAAGAAGAGGAAGACAGCTGTGAAGAATGGAAATGAAATAAAAACCTGGCATGGAAATCTTTCAGGAGGTATAGTTTTAAAAGCTGTTGTTCCAGTATTAATCAATTTTTAAAATAGCATGCATCCAGCAGCTCAGTTTATTATGCCAGTTTTCAATACTAAGAAACAAGAGGACAAGTGACTGTCACTGGGTGAGAGAGGTGCAGTACCTTGGCCTTACAGGTTGCTCTGAAGGATCTCAAGGGCCCAAATTTGTTTCACCCTAATTTTGGCATCCCCCTTTGCTGTTGTGCCTCGTGAGCTAAAGATCTCCTTCCCATAGTAGATTTGACTAGGCTATGATAATTTTATGTTTTTCCTTGACCTTTTCTTCCTACATCAAGTAAGTCAAGGAAAGGAGCTATTTGGATGGTCACTATGATTGATATTTTTCACTGCTGTGGGTAAGGAAGTGCTGAGGGTTTGTGGTGTTTGCTAGGGAGGCTGGAGGCAGAGCAGTGTGGCCAGAGAGGATGCCATGGCCTGTTCTCAGAGTGTACCATTGCAGCTCACTGTTTGTTCTAAAATATTAATCTAGCTTCAGATTGGAAAATGTGTTAGTGGTTTTTTTGGTGTGTCTTTTTTTGTTTGTTTTTGGTTTTTTATCTAGCATGGTGTCCTGTTAGTGCTATCAGACCTTTGTGATTGCCAAAATAGGGCAGAAAAACTGTCTTGGAAGGTTTCCATGCGGATAATCTCCCTTCAAGTGTAAACATGCTGAGTAAAGAGACCTGATATTTGGTCTGAAAGCCTTATCAGGATCTCTGGGGGAGTAACTAGGGTGTGAAAATGCTATCATTTACAGGAATACCTCTGCTATGGATACAAGATATACTCAAATCTAGTTTTCTGGTACCTGTAAGACCTTTCCATACATTCGCTTTGCGTGGCTCACCCTGGTTTGAATGCCAGCAAGCTGCTCTGTAACAAGGTAACCTGCATGAGGCCCATCCTGCTCCCTGCAGCTTCTTTAGCTTTTGCACAGGCTGTGAAGCCTTGTTTCCAGAGAGCAGTGGCATGCAGCTTAGCCAAGCTCTCAGGTATGCACCTGGAAATACAACCTTTGTCTGTTGGCTGCTCAGTCCTAGGGCACTTGCTTACCTTTTGGAAACAGACCCCTCCCTGGTTTTGTGTTTGCTCTCAGAGCTAGTGTAATGATGCCATCTCTAATGGCAAGAGCTGATCTGTCTCCTAGGGAGGAAGGTATTCTGGAATAGCCTAATAGTACAAGTGACCTGGTGATACACATAAAAACCTATGTGTGTCTGTTGATACTGTCTGTTTTTAGGGTAGTGATGCTAGAGAAGGCTGAAGCATGCAGCAGCTGTCAATTTTTTTCATTGCCCTGTAGGGGGGAAAAAGTGAGGGGTTTTTACTGTCAGTTGTTGTGAGTCCTCAAGTCATCTAACTTTTGTCTAGCAATTGTGCTCACATAAGCATGATTTCCTTCTAACAACAGGCTGAAGATGTTCTGCAACAGCAGGAATTTTATGAATATTTCATGAGTAGCTTAAGTTAGAATTTGCAGGATTAAAACGAGGAAACTGGGTCAAATGCACATGGTGAAGGCATCTAACTTCTTTAATGCTAAGTTCATATGTGTTGTATTTTGAAAGCTGAAGAAGCAGGTTTTTGTGGTGAGGGGTTTTTTTGTTGTGGTACTTTTTTTTTTCTTTAATTCGACCAATTTATGGAAAAAATGTATTTTCCTTTGAGATTTTGTGGGCCAAATGCCAGGATACTTGTGAAGATCCACAGTGTGTGCAGCCACTTCAGGAGTTGCTTTTCCAGCAAGCCTAGCACCTTTCTGCATAAAGACTGCACTGCTGCTTTCCTAGGTACATCACTGGGCTTGAAGATTCAGGGAGCAAGGACAGTAAGTGCTGTATCCTCTAGAGCTGAAGTTGAGGCAAGTTCTCAGTGAAGGCAGCTCTTGCAGTAAAGGTTTGAGGGTCTGCTGGAGCATAAACCAGCAAATACAAAAATATTGGGCCCTGGAGGGGGCTATGTATATTTGGAAGGGCCAAGGGAGCTGCTGGGGCTGGTGCCTGCCTACAGCACTGCTGAGCCTGGCCCCACAGGCAATGACACAGAGGATGTAAAAAAAAACCCAATGTATTACAAGCCTCTTTGGAGCTATATATAGTCAATATGACTGTTGTCAGTGTTTTCACTCACAAATTTTTACTCTTATGTCACTTAATGATTAATATCTTTTCATATTTTCAACCACATAGACATTTTTAGACTTGGTGTATAAAATATGTAAATGACTAAGCTATAACAAGGCTCATAATGGTCTTTGTGGCATTTTAAAATATGCATGGAAATAAAAAGTGTATAAATGTGATTGCTTGCTTAGCATTATTGTGGTAAAAGGCATTTCTGAGTTTAAGATTGTTAGGACTTTCTGCTATACAAATAACTACCAAGGCAAAAAGGACTCTGGTGTCTTTGCAAGTGCTGAGCACTCACTGCAATAGGAGCTTGGAGAGGGTAACCCACTGAAGCACTGCTAGCATTCCTGGTTGGTGTATCTGTGCTAGCCTAGTCCTCCTCTCTGCAGCTGCCTTTGGAAGCCTTCGTCTGTCCTGTAGTTTTGCCCCATGAAGGATTTTAGGTATTTTAAGAAAACTGAGAAGTGCAGTAGCTGGACCTATGTGATTATTACCCTCCCTTTCTCAAACTTAAAGTTGACAGTGTTATGCTGAAGGGGCCTGAACTAACTATTTGTATTTGTCTTAATCCCTTTACTTCTCCTCCTCCCTCCAAAATACTTCCTGTGAGTAATACTATGCAAATACAAAATATAAAGCCAAAGAAACTGATTTCTTTTTGGTTTATTTATGCTTTTGTCCTATTAAGTCCATGGCAGATGTTTTGTTTTTAAGGCTTCAGTCCATCACTGAAGTTTTATCTGGAGTAAATGTTAATGTCTACACTGGATGCTAAAGCATCACTTTTATAAAAGGTAATAAAGTTAATGACAGAGAAAAGTTCTAAGGACAAGTAGGTCCTGTTTCTGGGGTCCTTTAACTAGAATTGGATTGCTTTAGCTACAGCTTTTGTGGCTGACTGGTTTCCATCTCTGCTTTTCATCGTAACATTCTGGGGTTCTACTTATGAAGTTATTTCAAACGAAGTATTGCTCAATAAAGATCAAGTTTGGTTTCTGTTATTAAAATGTTGAATACTGCCTCATCACTAGAAATTATCATGGAAATTAATTCTGATTTTATTTGAAATGAATTTAATGTGGGTTTATTTGTTGTTGTTTTTTTCCACCCTGTTTTCTCACTGCTCAGCTATGAGGTCTGGCTGGCTGCCACCACCACCACCTGCACTGCCCCCTCGACCTTCTGTATCTCAGGTATGGGCAAAGGTTTTGCACCTTGCTGTGTATTGTTTGCTTATTTCTGTTCCAGTGGTTAGCACAAGTTGACTTGGACATGGCAGTTGTTTTCCCTTCCAAGTTAATGTAATTCTGCAGTTCCATACATGTCCTTCTTCACTGGTCTGTCTAGCCAGTAATTGCAGTGTCAAATTACAGACTAATTAAATGTCTTTGTAGTGGAGCTGACATGCATCCACTAGACAAAACTGTAAATTAAAGGCTAGTAAAGCTAGTCTACTAATAAAAGCTTCATGCCTGAAAGGCATAGGCTTGATACCTGCTATTTGCATCTCAAACTCCAAATGCTCAAAGGGCATCGGCTGAGGGAGGCAGGGCATGTAAGAGTATGCTTCACCCATGGGTCTGTAAAACAATGCTGAAAGGAAGCAAATGCCATGTCAGTTATGTTATTAAGTTCCAAACTGTTAGTGGTGTGCTTCTGTTTTTGTTTTGTTTGTTTGTTTTTAGAGCATCACACAACCACAGCACAATGCAAATTGACTAAATCATGCATATCTGTATCCAGATACTTTTTCATGTTTTAGGAAATGGTGGAGGATCAGTGTTTATGTTGTTGGATCTGATAAACCTTAGGCAGCAGTATGCTTCATATATTACTCCTTTAGGTGAAGTGTGTTATAGGAAATGAATCCACAGGGGAGCTAGCAACCCATTGCATATAAAACTTGGTGGGACACCTTCCTGGGCCAGAAACAGTCCTCACTTGTTTTGGATCTACTCTTTAAGAATCTGCTGTTGAACACCTCCTGCTGAGCAGTGCTTAAGATAGAAATAGTAAAAGGCACATTGCCACCCCCAGTTCCACCAGCAGCCTGTTGCTGTCTTCCTTTCCCCAGCCCTTTGTAGCATCTGAGTGCAGTTAGTTTCTACCTTGAGGACTGCAGAGCATTCTGGTTTGAGCTTGCATGCTTCCCCAGAGTCAGTATGGCACTCAGAATATAGGACCTCTCTAAAATGAGAAACACAAGAAGATTCTCATGTGAAATTCTTAATGCAGTACTCTTCAATACATAAGTCTGGTTTCTGAAAGAGAAAAAAATAGTGGCTTCTGGTGTCTACTCAGTAATGAATATATAGCTGATGTTTTGCTTACTTGCATCACTTACATTTACTTAATTTATTTCTGTTGATTTTTTAAGATATTTAATCAGATATCTCATAAAAATACTCTGTCTAGCAAAAATGTACATAAACCCAGTTCTTGAAAATGTAATAAACTTCACAGTTGTCACATTATTTATTTTATCTCCAAGCATGCCTTTCTATGATAAAGGTAGCAGACAGTAGGGAAGTACAAGTGATGGGGTTATAATTTGGGGGAGCTGACCCTTACAAATCCCATGTAAGCAACAGTAAGCATATGGATTACATTAGTCCAGTGGGGCTCTTGGTTTAAAGAGCACGAAGAAGTTGGAGGAAGGGATCTACTTTCAAAACTGAGGCAAGATCAAGACCTGAATAAAAGCCATGATGCTGAAATGGCCCATTCAGCTGTTTCCTCTTTCAGGATTTACCAAAGTCTTCTTAAATATCTGTTTTAACTTCTTTTTCAACAGTATTATTGAAAATCCTTCTTTATTGCCATAACATTTTGCAATATGCCTGCAGATAAGCACTGGGAATGACAAATGTAGCTTGGAAATGAAGCGAGCCCCACATATTTCAGGTGGCTGTGCACCATTAAAGTGTGCTTGTGGTGTGATTATTTTGGCTCAGCTTTGGAAATCAGTTGATAGAGGAGGAAAGGAAAATAATTTCTTCTGAGGACTACAGTTTTCTATGGATGGCTCAGAAGCAGCATGAACCAGGTGGCTTTTTAGAGTGAGATTCAAGGGCTCATGGGATGTAAATACAAAGTGTGGAGAAGAGAGGTAGATATTACATTTCAGTGGAGCAGAAGTCCTTCCATGAGCTTAATCAATAGCAGTATAGAAATAGCACCTTGACTTTGGTCTTGAGTTGCTGGTTTTTTTTTTGTTTTTTTGGTTTTATTTTTTTTACAGTAGGATTTACTTCATCCTTTATGAAAACATTATTTTTCCTGTTAGAATCTCCAAGGTAATCAAGCTCCGTAAGTTACTGAAACACAGCTTATTCAGAGTGTGCCAAACCTCTCTAGTCCTATCACAAACATACAAAATTATGTTCATGTCCAACTCTGCTTCTGCAGTGTGGTCAGCTGAGTAACAAGGGAGGAGGATTGTGTCACTGGGTGATCATAGCACAAGGTAAAACCTAGAGCTAACACTGCTGTGGCCTTGGCTCCAGAGCTCAATGGATGCACAGACTTACTGTGAGAGGATTGAGTCTTGGGATCTTGTGAGGATTTGGCCAGTTTATTAGGAAATAGCAGCAAGGCTGGGCTCTCTGTTCTAGGTTGCTGCTGCCAGCCCATGCTGTTCCACACCTCTGCTAGATAGATTCCCATACAGGTGTGACTGCCTCTCTTACTTCTACAGCAGGTTTTAGAGTTGGTGGATTAACTCTACATTTGTTTCTTCTTGATGGCCTCTAAATGCTGTGGTAGCTTCATCTCCTTGAGATTTTTCTCCATTGCCAAAGTTAGTGTTTTATCAACTTTGTATCAGTCCACAAACTATACCCGTTTTCCTCAGAGCTTTCACCAGACATTTCTCAGGGGCAGTGGTGCTTTCATCTTTGGTCCCTATGGTGACTGTAATTAATTTAATAAATAAAGATGGACAAAACTTAAGTTTACATCATGTGGATAAAAATTCCAGCCCATATCTGTCTGCACTGGAAGCCATTTTGAATGGATGCTTCCAGTAAGCCATTGTGAAATGTGGTATGAAATACTTCATTAGAATCCTTAATTCATGTTGCTTTCTTAATAAAAAAATAATTCAAGTTTTGCCTAAATTCTGTAAAGGGCACTTCTAAATATTATGTATAGAAATAGGCTTATATTAAGACTAGAGTTTTGGTTTAGATAATGTTATTTTGAAGTGTTTTCCTTTTAATACTGTGTATATGCCTGTGTGTAACTTCACTGACACCTTTTGTAATCCCTAGTAGCACATTTCACACTTAGCAAGTCTGCAGTAGCTGCTTATATTTAAGGATAATTTTATCTTTATTTTCCTATTTCTTTGGACTGTAAATATTTAATATGCTGCAAGCTATTATATAGACTTAGGACACTGGCAATTCCTTGCCTCTCTTGCTTCCTCCCTGTGACTTACTATAGTTACAGCTTTGCCATTTTTTCTTTCCTTTTTTTTTTAAGTTTTTTAGGTTTGTTTTCTTTAGTGTTTTGGGTTTGTTTTTTTTTGTCATCCCCATCATTGTGTCCCCATCCCAAGTGATGGTCTGTAGAACATATCATTTGTAGCTTGTTGAAATACCTACTGTGGGTTTTTTTCTGGCCTTCAGTGTTCTCCCTAACTTAATGGAAAACTTAAGTCATACAGCTGACCCCCAAACCTTTTTTTGGATTCAGGGGTGTATGTAGAAAATTTCTGTAACTTGGAGGCAGTAAGAATCATGGTAGGAATGCAATAGCTATTTAGCTGATCTGTAGTGACACAGATTTCAAAGATAGGAAATAACTTTGGGTGGTCATGAATAACACTCTTTGGAACCAAATGTGTATGCATCTCTCATATAGGTCTCTGTTATTCTTTTTAATGGAAAACAAAACAATACTTCAGTACTGTTGGCTTTGAAGCCTACAGAAGTCATTTACCACAGCTGCTTACTGTGGGAGATTTAGTAACATATTTATGTTAATAGGAATTATGGGTGAACACTGGAGAGCAAATACGACTTCAGGCTTTTATCCAACATCAGCTCACTCTCTGCAACACTGCCCAATTAGATCAGTGTTCCTTTATTTAAATTACTCTATTTCAGTACCTTCCTGTCCAGTAATGAAGGCATATCTTCAATCCTGCCTGTGCTGTGTAAAGGGATTTGAAAACAGTGGGACTGGAAGAAAACCCTGTATATCTTGGCTGAAAAAACTGGTGTTCCTAGTCTCTTTTCCCAGAGTCTAAATTTTAAGCCTGTTGATTTTGTAAATTCACACTGGTTTGAGCTGGATTTTTATTTCTGGAGACCTTGGGACCTGGTTTTCCCACTGGTTCCATTCTGGCAGTTTTAACAGGCACTGAAAAAATTATGGGCGAAGGCAAATTGTTCAAGGGGAGTGGAGTAGGTAGGCAGCTGTTAACATTATCAAATTGAAGTATCCTGGGTACAGTTCAGCTCTGAAGGTTAAAATCTCACTGTATGGTATGAACTCAGAGTTAGGCTGTCAGTTTAGTGATCTGGTGAAATCATGGAAACACAGTGCTGTGAGGGATTATGGGTGGCTCACCCTGCCCAGTCACAGGCACCTGGTGGTGTTGGAAAGTAAAGATACAATGTTTTTTAACATATCAAATGTTCTGCTCTCCAAATGTTACTCAATACTTTTTATAATGCCTTGAAGCTTTTTGGCCATTCATCATCCAGAATTGCAAGTGAAAACTGGGACTCAGTTCAAGAAGTTGTCTCTACTAACATGCCTTCAAGTTCTGCTAACTCCATGGAGAACCGCTAGCACGGGGTGTGCTGGGGCTGGGGCTGTACCCATCAATTCCATGTGCCCATGCTGATCTGTCCTGCTGACATCTCTTGGCCTCCTGAGCAGCATGGCCATGTGCATGCTCTCTGCTGGGAGCTGGTCCCCCACTGCCAACGTCTTTGGGAAAAGCAGAGATACATGGAGGATGAGGTAGGGTTTGCTTACCTCTGTTACACGGTTGTCTGGAGAAAATATTCAGCCAGTTGAGGTGCTGTCTTACTCTGAGAAATAATATGAGGAATTTCAAGTGCTAGCAGGACACTTGGAGTTTTACAGGAAGGAACTTTTTTGTTATAGAAATAAAAATTACTAAAAAAAAAAAGGGAAGTTTTTGTATACACAATGGTATTCCCTCAGACAACCATTTTATATTAAACCAAAGGAATACTTTTATAGCTTGCATTTATAATCACCCTGCAAGAAGAAGATGATTTTTTTTTTATCTTCACTGTTTTGGCTGCAGAATAACATATGTTGTATAATCAGTGTAATAGGTACTGAAGATGCCTTCTAACTGTAATAAAACTGGAAGTCTTCTGTAACATGAAAGATTTTGCCATCTGCCACTTTAATATAAAACAAGTGGATTATCTTCCTCTCAGAAAATTATATATTAAATCTAAAACAGCCAGACAAAATAAATTATGGTGTAAGAAGTGGTGGAAAGTAGCACAGTTAAAATTGCATCTGGAGGGTGTTGATGGATGCCATAAAATCCTTTCTAAATAGGTTTCTGGGAGGGTGGAAGAAGGGCAAGTGTCTTAATTAAAATGTCTTGTACTAATTTTTGAATTTGGCTTCACATTTATTTTAAAAACAACAACAACAACAAAAAGCTAAGGATCCAGTGCCTGTATCTCTAGTGGAATGCACAGAGCCCTTTCTAGCTTATGTTAATCTGGGTTTGTGGAAGTGGAGTATTAAACCAGATTGTTAATGCTTCCATCTGTGTCCTATTCTTTCCTTATGAAGGAGCTGAACATTGCACCATTGTTTGTATTTACTGCCTTTTCCTTCAGCCTTATCACCAGCCCTCAGATAGCTTGGGGAAAGAAAAACCTTATCAAAACTTCAGGGCAGCACAGCACAGGCTGCACACTAAGACCCTGGCAGCTTGTTGCATCTGCATCCCTGTGGGCTTTTGTTCTGTCTTACTATTTTCAGTTTCTGTAACAAGCAATAAAAAAATTGATGATTCAGTGTGGGATGCACAAGACTCCCAGAAACTGGAATTGAGACATCTTGGCTTCTTTGAAATTGGCATGAAGCACAAAAATAGGAATGTTTAGGATGGAGAACAGTACCTCTTGAATGAACTTAGGTAAAGATGATAGAAGATTGCAATTGGCACATACTCAAGTGTTAAGCATATTTAGTATCCTATTTTTTCTTAGAGATAAGCTATTCTCAATATTTCTTTTTTGCAAAGCTAAGCAGTGGCACTGTATAGGTAATGATTATGAGCTATTCCAATGAATTCACAGAGATAATTTCATTTCTGTGAGTGGTGCCATTGACTACAATGGGACTATTTCCATCTGTAAAGTTAGCCTGGAGTATGTAAGTGTGGGTGAGATTGAATTGTGGGTAAGATTAAATATATACTTCACCTCTTGCAAAAAGGCTTTCAGGTAACAAGTATGAAAGCTCCACTTAGACCTTCTGTTCTGGAAGATCAGTTATGGATTGTCTTGCAAAGTGGGTGTGAAATCCAGCATTGCAAAGCAAAAGAACTGGAAATGTAAGCAGAGAACCAGTTGTTAAGGTAATGCATTCTCTTACAGTTATGAAAATCTTTCATCTGAGGCTTTCAAAGCACTTAGTGCTTAAGTGAGCATTACATATTCTTTTAGAAAGGTACTGTTAAGTATTGTCACATGGAGCAGTGAGGAGATTATGAATGGCTGGTCAAGGATCAGGCGATGAAATAATGAACATTTGTGATTCCTAATGCTCTCCATAACGATGAGGAATTATCTGTCCTAATGCTCAATATTGGCCATAGGCCATGGGTTAGTCTCTGGCCATGGTTGTTGTACAGAATGTCATTCAGGTGTACTTATTTTCTGCCTGGAAGAATGAGGAGGGTATGGCTGTTCCTGGAAAATATGAGACTGCCATAGGGAAAAAGCCTGTTAGTAACTGGACTTTGGTCTTTGCAAAGATGATCTCTTCAGGAGATTTGGAAAGAACACTCTTATCTGTGGTCACTTACTCTTCTCCCTAAAATCAAGATACATTTAGGTCTTTTCTGCAGACTGTCTTTGCACTGCTGGTAGTGTGCATGGGCAGGGTATTCACTGCCTATCTTCTGCACAGCAGCACTTCCTGTGTGTCAGTAGCTTCCTCTCTTCTGTGGGCATGAGTGACACAATTGCATTGCACCACTTTCACACTACTATAGCCCAATTTTCATTGGGAAGACCATATTGTGTAAGCTTTCAGCTTTATAAACCATTGGTGAAGAATTTTAAAGCCTAATGTAGTGGTAAGAAGTTTCCAAGATGTAGGAAAATTAAGACATTTATTACTGTGATGGAGGGAGGCAGTTTATGGCTGTGTTTC
Source organism: Bucco capensis (assembly GCA_013396975.1). Classification (NCBI taxonomy): domain Eukaryota; kingdom Metazoa; phylum Chordata; class Aves; order Piciformes; family Bucconidae; genus Bucco; species Bucco capensis. The sequence goes on from VWZO01016425.1 coordinate 217,467, forward strand.
TGGATGACAAATGAGTTGCCCAAAGACTATACTAAGCATGGTATAAAACCAATGAAGAACTAAAGGGAACCCCCCCACCCCAGCTGTTCCTGGTGGATCACCTTTTCTTTACACTCCACTATAGGAACTTGGACTGGGGTATCCTTGAGCCAATCTCACTGTGCCCATGACCAGAAGGCTACAGGGACTGGCTTTCACCCCATGTCCAGATCAGAGAAAGGAAGGAAATCTGTGAAGAATCTGTGTGCCAAAAGTAAAAAACTGGGAGTTACTTTGCCTTGCCTGGAGGACTTCGTTGGATTAGCTGAATCAGCAACCCCTTTTTGCATTGATGCATGTTGCAGTTAACAAAAGATTTTTGCCTGGATTAAATGCTGCCTGCCCCTCAGCAGAATCCCCTGCAGCGGTGTACAGATTTTGGTTTTGTTTGTTTTATGCTTGGGCAGTTGTGTCAGAGGCTGGTCACTCTGAGGAGTGGAGATGGTCTGTGCAAGAGGACTTGTAGCTCTGATGGCAGATTGTTCATGTGTAGACCTGGGTTTCTCCAGGAGACGGAAAGGAGACTCTCCAAAGAGCCGAGGCTTCCCGTGCCCATCCTGGCTATCTGCCTACCCTGTGGGGCAGGCTCAGTCTGCAGGCTTGGAGTAATGCACACAGCTATTTTTTTGGTGCTCTCCTTTAAGCAGAGCACTCGGAAAAGGTCTGTCCCCCCGGGCCACTAGGTGGCACTTGAGGGACATAGCAGTCACTTGCTTTTATTCATTATGCAGGAGCTGCAGCACCAACTTTTTTTGTGTGTCGCCCCCCCTCCCCTTTATTTTTTTTGGTCAGATGTAACTATTTATTTCTTTTTACCACCTGCCTGCTCCAAATAGCCCCTGCCCTGCTGGCTGCTGAGCTTTGCCATCCTCACATGCTGGCAGCAATGAGGAGTGGCTAGCCCAGTGGCCCAACCAAGGCCAGCAGGTAGCACAGCTGTTAGGCTGACAGCCACATCACAGCACTCAGCTAGTAAAATATATGGGTCTTGCCTCAGTAGGAGCTGGGATATCAAACTGTTGGAAATGTTACCTTTTTTGGCATCAGCGCTGCAATTTGTATTTCTTCCACCAGAACACTGGTTACCAGGGTGGGTTTTTTCTTTTTTTGTCAGGTCTCTTCCATTTAAAACAGTATTCTCCTGCAATGAGACCATAAAAACCCAGAAGGGTGGTGGTGATGCTGGTGTTTCTGCAGAAGTTTGGGGTTGGGTTTTAGGTTTTGATGTGGGGTTTTTTTTTCCCCTCAGGTCCTTTCTCTTACTGTGATTTAAATTTTCCTGCTTATTTGCAACTGCCATTGTAGAGTACCAGCCTATATTTAGTTACTTCTACACTGTTAGAACACACTGGTCCTTGAAAAGCTGCATTTTGTCTGTACAAAAGTAACATGAGGTTAGTTGTCTTTCTTTTTCATTCCATGGAATAAGTTAATATATTCTTGCTTTTGTTGCAAGGTTTAGTGTAGATTCTAACAAGACTATGAACACCAGCATCTGCATGCCTGGCCAGGTTGTGGGGGTATCTAGTGCTCCCAGTCCAAGAAAGGTCATTAAAGAGCTGGCTGCTAGACACCCCTGTCATTGCTCTGTGTTGTGCACCAAAGCTATACTATGAGGAGTTTATAGTATGTCTATTATGTGGCTCTCTGAAAGACTGTGTTTGCTCTTGCTGTCCCTGGATGAATGATTTGTCAAAGTGATGTGATCTGGACCCAAACTTACTGTGTGGCTCTGTTAGGTATTTGAGCTTCACTATCCCCAAATCATTCAGACTTTGCCAGGCTACTGTTACTAGTGCTCAGAGCCTTTATTTCTTTCAAGTATTTAAGAAGTGGTTGTAGAAATCAGGGAGGTTGTGGGCTGCTCAGCTTGCTGATAAAGAAATGCTCTGTTGCATTAAAAGGACTTTTAAAGCTCTTTGATTTTTGTAGATGGAAAAAAAGATTACTTTTCCTATTTCACTCTATTTGTACCAGAAATCTATGATTACTGAAGTACTCCAACCCATGAAAAGCTTTCTAGAATTCAAATGTTAGTGTCTGATAGTTATTAAAATCCAAATATTTAAGATATTAATAATCAAATACTGGAAAATTACCAGGTGAGTTGTTGGTTTTATTTTGTAACCATCAGATAACACTACAGGTGTAGCATACCTAGAAGAATCTAAAACACCTTTTCCTCCTTTCCTGAGGAATTTCACATCCATTTCTTTAAAAAGAAAACCCAAATCTCCCTCTTCTGTGCACATCATGTCGCAGCAGAACAGCAATAAACTGACAGAACCAAGTTTTACCTGCACCTTTCTGTACAGCTCTTATTATGTCAGTTATGGAAGAACTGGAAGTGGTATGAGAAGTCCCTTTTTTAAAAAACAATTATACCAAATTCTGTGTTTTCTGTCATTTTTGTTTAACTCACAGTTAAGCAGTGGCTGCTGCAGAGCTGGATGGGCCTGTGCAGAAACCTCTTGGCAACAGCGAATTAGGTTCTTCAGTGTGCAGCAGGTTATTGTTGTTATCCTTGCTAAAATTCTGGCCCCTTAAAAGAGTTCGAGGTTTGCCTTGAATTTGGCTTTAAATGCAAGCTTTCACCTGTGTAGAAATGAGCTTTATTTGAGGGGGAGCAGGACAGGGAGTTGTCTCTCTTGCCTGGAGGCCATTGTCAGTGCGGCTCCAACTTGGCAGAAGTTTGGAAAGAGGAGAAGAGATTCTATACAGTGCCAAGTGCCCTCAGCCTCCCATTCCTGCCTGTATTCCTGCCTTGGAGAGCTACCCATGTCTTTTGGACAGAAAACAGCCATGCTGTGCTTATTCCCTATTGTTGTCCCCTGGGGGACAGGCAGCTCCAAACCTTGCATCCCCCCCATACCTGATGTTCTGTGCCTGTCCTGGTGAAGCAAATGGAAAGATGTGGGAAGATTTTCAGGAGAGGCAAAGCAAGGGATTAATCCTTTCTCTTTTAGTTTGCTGCTTGGTCAGATATACTGAGGGGAGGGTGCTCTGTTTTGTCCAAGTGTAGACCAGTGTGGTGAGTGTTCAGCTCAATTTCTGTTTGAAATGTGGGGAGGGAAGATATATTTGGCTTCTTTTATGACTTGTGTTTTCAGTAACATTACTGGAATATTTTCTCACTCCAGCCTTGCAAACTTCAAAGACAGAGGCTTACTCCAAAGAATTTTCATTGGTTTCAGGAGATAATAAGGTGACAGGGTACATCAGAGATCTTTCCAGCTTTTATTCCCTCCCCTTAGTCTTTCCTGAGTATTTAGGCCATAAGGGTAGCTCTAGAAAAAATTCTGGGTACCAGGTCACTTACATTCAGAGAGATAGTTGCTAATGCTTCACAGAAAAACTTTTCTCTTGTTCCCCTACCACAATAAAATGCAAGAAAACAACTTCATTAAAAATCTGCAAAAATATGTCATCCATTCAGCTGTCAGCCTAGCTCTCCATTTCCCCTGCTGTTGAATTGTTAAAGTAACTTTTCTTTTGTGCCTAACATTTCCTTTCATTGACTTTATTGTGTGTGAGTGCTGGTCATTTTCTGGGTGTAGCACTGACTGATTTGTTGTTGCAGACAGAGCAACCATCTGAGGTTGAATTACATCCTCAGATGAACAGAGCCCCATCACAGACAGAAGAAAACAGTGCAGCAAAAAAGGTGAGACCTGCATGTGTTGTACCATTGTGGAGTGATTTGCCTCCATCAACAGACATGGTTGGTTTAACTTTGAAAGCAATTAAACGGGGGGTTAGTGTTACAGTTTTACATGTTTACCTTCTCTGGAGGTCAAGACACTAGAGGGAACTGGGATTGCATGTGACATCAGCTCAGATAAATCATTAAGAAAGCTCTTAGTACAGACACACTGATGTGCATGCTTCAAGAGAGGCAGCTTGCCATTTGTTTCAAATCAATAGGGGCTTGTGGAGCCTTAGGGAAGATAAAAAAGAGTTTGTTTGTACTCAAATCCTGTCTCACTCTAATTCTTCCAAATTCTGTTGCACTTCTTGCTTCCAGGTACTGAGGATTTGGTTTTGATGTAAACACACCTATTTGCTAGAGGTCAGGCTCTGCCACTAAATGTACATAGACCAGGAGAGAGTCTCTCAAGATCTGCAGTTTCTAATATGTTTTTGTATGAACATTTTGTTTGTGTAAAGAACACACAGAAATGGCAACAGCACTCTTCAAAAGGGCCTTGCCTAGGGAGGGAGTGACTGTAGCAGTGGCTGTTGAGCATTCCCCACTCCTGATCATGCTCCCACTGCCTCCTTCCACCAGCCCCAGACAGAACAGGTTTTGATAGGAATCAAATTAAGATCCTTCATCCCTCCTGCAGCCAGAGAGCACCCAAAACAGCTATAAGGCATTAAAACTACCTGTCATTGTAAAAGAAAGGATGTCTTCATTTAAAAGAATGAAAACATTTCTTGCCACTTGATTCATAAAAATCCAAGACTGTATTACCTGCAAACCAGACTATTTCTCTGTTGTAACTGATCAAGAGAAATAAATGGCTTTCTGCACTTCTAATATGTTAATTTTGCATGGATAATTTTACACATTTGTCCTTCTAAGCTATTTTCATTGTTGTTTCATGTAAGAGAGGATAAGAGAAGGGAAAGACTCCAAGCCAGATGAGTGAGGTAGTAAGATGGTAAACAAGTGATTGATTATTGATTCTTACCAACTGAGCATAATTAAAAATAAATCCTGTTTTGATTTTAATGCTTTTGGATCAACTGGAGGCTGGTATATATATTTATACCTCTCCCTTCACTCTTCCCAAATGCACACAGAGCTGTACAATCCAATTCTGAAGAGACTGTCATTCAGATGAAGACCAAACACCAGTATAATCATTTCATTCATTAAGGGGTTGCAGGAGTTATTGTCACTTTTTTCAAAGTCAGAAACCTGAGAGGTTATTACCCAATTTGAATTAAGCTCTGCACTTCTTTAAATTATGAACTCTTAGGCCAGCTGTCAGCAATTTCTGTGTCACAAGTATTACCCAGCCTAATAACAGGATGCATATGGCCTGACTTAATGTTGCTGTACTTCTCCCTTGCAGGAGGTTGTTCTGGCTCAGCCACCCTCCAAACCTGCCCGCAGGAAGCTCCGGACAGAGGCACAGGGGCTGGAGACCCCTGAGCTTTCTCCTACTATAAATGTGACTTCTTCCCTGCCAGCAGCCAAGCCTCACCTCCCAGTCCAAAAGTAAAAACCTGTACCAAGCATGCTAAACTGAACCATGAGATCTGATGTAGCAGGGTTTGTTCTTTGCATAGTTGTGTGCTTGATAGATCTGATTTTGAGAATGCTTCACCAGATGCAGGTTCTGAAATATACATCTACAAGTTTCTGAAAACAAGTAATGCAAAGATGTTGCAATAAGCACAGCTCTGCAGGGAGTATTCTTAAGCTGAATCAGAATGTAGTGATTTTGGAAGGAGACAGCCTGAAATGTTTCTGTCATTCAGGTGTACGAGTGTAACTTGTTTTAGTTTCAAATAGCCTGCTTGATTCAGCAATCTCATTTCAGTCTTACGTTCTTTTTCCTCTTAAATCTGTAGTTTGTACCTTGTCTTTGAAGCATAGTCCAGTGTGTATAGAGTACAGAGGTGCAAGATGGATGGCTGGTCTTCTGGCATCAAGCACTGCTGAGGCTCCTAATTGAAATGTTTTGTATTTATCTGCCTGGCAGACAGTCTTCCAAGCAGAAAAGGGCTATTCAGACTGCGATACGCAAAAACAAAGAAGCCAATGCTGTGCTTGCCAGGTTGAACAGTGAGCTCCAGCAGCAGCTGAAGGTAAGGAGTGCATTGAAAATCAGTGACAAAGCTCCCTGCAATGTTAGGTGTCACCTCCAGCAGAGAATCTTGTTCATCCTCTTAGATGAGACCTACCATGTTACTCCCTGCTTTGAAAAGGAATAACTGTAGTGTGTGTGTGAGTAGGATGAGGCTTTCTGGGGAAAGTTATAATCTATGGGCCTACAGTTCCACTGGTTAGTCTAAAGAGTGAGCTTTGTTTTTCTGAGAAGCTTGATAATGGGATGGTGTCACCTAGTGCAGAAGAGCAATTCAAGCATAGCTTTCTTGTCTTCTGATCAGTTGTGCTACGCAACTGTCTTCTGGAGACAGGCATTTGGTGTACATGGACTGGCTAAGCCACACTTTACATAGACATCTAACACTGATTTTTACTGTCTGCTGACTTGTCTTTTGACATATTCTGAAGGAGATGTTATAAATATCAGTCCTCATTTTTGTGTTGTCTTAGTCCAAAGGTAGTACAGACTTCAGTTTTTCATCTGCTACAGCTTTTTCTTCCTTGCATGTTAGGAATGCACTCATCTGGAAAGGGAGGTGAACCCCCAGTTGCACCTTTTCTTCAGTCAAGGTGGAAGTTTGATTGTATGTTCAACTTTGCTTAACATAATCCTGCTTCTCTCCATGGTTGCCCAAGGGATTACAGCCTCTTGCCCTGCTGTAGGGAGGAGAGTGTAGACAGCTGTGTGGGGTAGTTGGGTGGCACTGGTATGGTGGTTTGGGGCCACAAGGATGGCTACTTCAACAGCAGAGCTCCAAACCTCCAGTCAATGCCAGCAGCTGCCTGGCTGCTCTTCAGCAGAGCGGGGTAGTGCCTGTGAGCATCCCAAAAGTTACAGCACATCTTTCCCTCCTGCAGGAGGTTCACAAGGAACGAATTGCCTTGGAAACGCAGCTGGAGCAGCTACGTCCTGTCACTGTCTTGTGACTTCCTACACCTCTGTGCAGCGACAAGAGCAGAGCATGCATCCTGACAGCCTTGCAAGGAGAGGAGTGCTGAGCAGCGTTTCTGCCAAGGTGGTGGTGGCAGGGAGGAGCAGAGTGTTGGGTCTCCCTTTGCCCCACTGCACACATTTGCCTTTGTGGGTGAAGAAGGTACAGAAAACAAATATCTGATTGCCAGGTATTTCTGAGCAGAGGGATGCTTTGCCTTCCTTCCTCCCTCTTCCCAGCCTAATGTGTAAATGCAGTTTATCACTGAAATGAATAACCTTAAGAGTATTTTATTTATGTAAAGAATTCTTGATTTATATGCATTCTGGCAGCACCTCCTGCCCTGGTCATTTAGAGGTACAGCATTCCTGAATTCTTGCTTCAACCTAAAACTCATCCTCTGAGATGGGCTTCTGGGTATTACTAATTCCTGTAGGATTGTATCATGGTAGAGTACCTGTGAGTTTAATGTTCTGCAGGAATAAAACTCACTAGACATACCAAGTCTTTATCTGCAATCATGTCAGGTAATTATTTTCTTAGTACTGTTTATTATGCAATCATGGATATATTTTAATGTTAGAGAACTTGTATTTTATAGGCTCAAACCATATGAGAGAACAGGAAAAAGATACTAAAATTTAATTATTTTGGAAATTGCAAAAAGAAGAAATCTGTTTTTTGAGCTATAGTTGTTTGCTATCACCAGTGTTTGATCACTTGCTTGCAAAAGCCAGTATCTCTCTGCATACTTTTAGCATGTTTGAGATCATTGGCTTATAGCTATTTTTTCTCCCCCTCCCCCCCTTTTTTTTAAACCAACGGCATTATTTCTAACAAGAGGTTAAAAATGCATTTGGGGTATTTTCATAAAAGCTAATCTGTGTACACTTGTATTAGTCTGCTTTGCTGTCTTAATAGCTGCTGAGTTATTTTAAGGATGTGTATGAGAACTGTCTTTCCAAAAGAAGAAAGATAGCAAAATGCTATGTATGAGGTTATACAATCCATCATGGAAATAATTGCCTTCTACAACAGGCTTGCTTTCCTAAGGTTCCTTTTGCTCCTCACTGGAGATGCTCTGATAGGCTGAAGCAGCTGCTACTAATGCCCAACTATTCTGTAAATGAAGAAGCAAAGATTAATTTTTAACCTGATTCTGATCCAGGGCCAACTGAATCCTGTGAGGATTTTTCCATGGATGCAGTGGTCATTGGCTTTAGTCTCACTTCTTGCAATGGAAGGTGGCTAACGTTGCTTTATTTCTTGGGCCAGTACTCTTAGACTGGGCAACCTCAGATGTAAAGATGCCAATGCTGCTCTCTGTGTGGCTATGATGTGTGTTCCACTGCAAGGGAATGTCACCTCCCTGTTAGCCATCTTAGACAGGACACTGCACATCTTTCATATCCTATTGTCCACTGACATAATTTTAAGTGTCCATGTTTGCCTGACAGAAATGGTGCAACAGTTTTTTTGCTGTTGCTGGTGTGGTTCTTTCTCCCTGTAGCTGTAGCATGGCTCTGGGGCTGAGTGGAAGGAGAAGCAGGTCTAAAGCAGCAGCTGGGTAGCCTCCCTTTGTGGTGTGTCATGGAATGGCTACAGTGTGATATCAGAGAACACCAGAACAGCCAAAAGTTATGTTGACAGATAAAGAAGACATCAGTGGGGATGTTTAAAGTGATGAGTAAACAGCTTACTTTTGCTGAAAGGGATTATGGATGTGGGACATGGATCCAGAAGTCTGAAGGTGAAAATAAGCATTTCTGGAAGTGTTACTGAAAATCTGCTTTTGTAACATGTTGGTTTTGATTCAACTAAATATCACTATGTCAACAAGCAACAACTGTTTCTCTGGATTTGGGACTTCTTTTGTGTAACTGTTGCATAGCTGGAGTCAAATGGTCATTCCTGGTCAGTGGCAAAATGCAAGAACTGCAAACTTTTCCAGGAAGCTGCAGAAGAGCCACTGCCCTCCTGCTAGTAGTGGTACTGGTCAGAAGTTATCATTTGTTTCATATGTTCATAACACTGAATCATTCCTGAGATTTTAATAAGTGATCCTTCTTTTGTTGCCTTTTAGTTCTTATATTGTCACTTAGTAATAAGTCCCTACTATTTCATAGGAAATAATCATATACCATGTTTGGTTTTTATTTTATGGGTGATTTAAGGAAAGCTTTTCAGTGATTACAAAGAAGTGTGCACATTGCATTTTTAAGGCAGTGGAGGACTTTCTCATATTTGATAGAAGCTTCCTCTAGAATAATCCCCTATTTATTTCACTTGGGTTATTCATGTTCTAAGAATGAGTGGGAAAATCTGCTTTTTGAATTTCTCCCTTCTATTATACAGATTTTTTTTTTCATTTAGTGGAAATTAGGATACTTGTTTAGCCAACAATGAAACAACAATGAAATATTTACTCAGTTATTACTCTACCACAGGCCTTAATAAATTACAAATTGAACCATCCCTGCATTTTTAGGATTGCAATCAAATGCCCCACTCAGCTGCAAGGCCTAGAGTGTGAGTTGGTTTGTATTCTCTTTGGTGAAATGTTAGCTGTGATGCTGATATGTTATTTCACATATAGACAGTAAAGCAAATATTCAAGGAGAAATGTTGCTGTGTTATCCATGTGATGCAAGAACTCACCTGGTGATTAAGCACAACAAAAACCTTCCATTTCAGTGGCATTCCTTTAAACTGCCTGCAAACCAAGATTAATCCTTAAGGATCAATGTCCTTCTCTTAGTTACTAATTTTATCCTAGGATGCAGTGGAAACATTACTATCTGTTTTCAGACAGCTCTCTCTTCCAGAGAGTTTTGGTGATGTAGCAAAATGGTCAGTGGTTAGTGGATTCAGCCCTGTTACTGGTAAGTTGGTGAATATCCTTTTTAACTCAAAAGATTATCTCCAAACTGTCTTTATGTGCATGGCAGCAGTTTTGCTGCTTGGGAACTCTGGATCCATATTGTGGCAAAGAACTTGTTTGGCTATCATCCAGACAGTCCCAACTTGACACTTCCAGGGCTAACCAGCATGGAGTGGTGACAACTTGCACGGTAAAATGACTCTGAAGGGATGGTTGAGTCTTGAAACCCTTCATAGGAAGCATTTAGGATGGGCATGGTATGAAAATTGCTTTTTGGTGCTGTACAAGCTACTTTCCTCTGAGCTGAGCTTCCAGATCAGGGGAAAGAGAGCCTGTAAAAGTTGCTAGCCAGGGAATGAGGAGAATCTGTTTTCCAGTATCACAAGCCCTTTGGCCTTCAGCAGACACAGTGCTTGACAAGAAAATACACAGTGTTACAGAAGAAGATAAAAAGAAGGAAGAGAGGCACTCCTGGAGCCACATATTTTATTGAGTAAAGAGTAAAAACATATTTTTCAGGAAAAAAATAATCTAAATGATATGTTTTGAAGCTTTTTCAGTTATCTTTGTGCTAATGTGCTATGAACACATGCATTGTTTTACTCTGTTACTGAATTTTTGATATTAAAAAATGATATTGCAAGCATTATCACTGTTAATCTAAAAAAAAACCACCACCCTGAGGCTATTATATATATATTTGAATTTTAACTTGTAAAGTAGATAGCCAGATTTAAGCAAGTTGTTTTTACAGCTGCAGACTGTCCATGTGGTAAGCTGCAATACACATAGTGTTCTATACTGTGCCCATCTAATTTTGGAAAATGTATGGAGCTGGGTGCTACATTCAAATAAAAGCATCCAGTAACTTCACATTGCCTTGTTTTTGTGGTTTCTTTAGGATGTCTATTGTGCAGATCTGCCAGGAGAGCAGAAATTGTGACTTGCTGTGGAAAAAATAGAGCATTAAAATGGCTGACCTTCAATTATGAGAGATGAAATCACTTACATTGAGATTGTGTGTACTTGAGAGAGACTTATTTAAAGTGAAATCCTATTTCCTTAGTCTTTAGTTAAGTCAAAGCTTCATTTTTAATTTTTTCATGCATCACTTTGTCAGAATTCAGGTTTAGCTCCATGAGTAAGCCCAAAGAGGTGGTGCACCTAGGCACAATCTGGATGGCAGCACCACAGAGGGAAAGCTCTTCCAAGCCACCAGCAGACCTTGCTTGGAGGGTGCCCAGGCAGGAGGAGCAAGAGGACTCAAGCTATTTCCCCCAGCAGCCCCTTGGTCAGTGTTTTTGACCTCTCATCAAGTGGATGAGCTGCCATTAAAGTGGGAAAAAGAAACACATCTGAAGAACTGGCCTTTGTGGGCAGGGAGCTGGAGGGGATGGTGCACTTCTGCTCCTTAACTAGCACGAGTTTTTATGAATTATGTCACACCTATCCAAAGAGCAGGGCTTTAAAGGGGGAAATAATTAGTAATAAATTAATTCCTACATCATTAAGCCATGACAAGAGATGTTTTATTGGCCTAAAAGTATGTCTCTGGTGCATGTGAGGCACATGGCCAAGGCATTAAACATTGGTAAATAGCCTGTCGGGAGCTATTCTGCATCGGCAGCAGGATGGATTTAGATGGCTCCTCCATTCTTGGTTTTTACAATTAGATAGTACTCTGGGGTGCCTTCATGCAAATCTAGATTGGCTCTCCATATGGAAATTTATGTTCCCAATAATCTTTCTTACAAGGTGCATCTTCCTGCTCTGGAAAAAAAGTTCTTGGTGGAAGTGGGGAAAAAAAAGAAAGAGGAGAAGCTGCAGAAGTCCTTTTTTTATCATTCTACTGTTTCTAAGGTAATGCTTCTTCACAAGCATGCCTGCTTAGATGGGATGCTTACATGGCTTCTGCAGCAAAGCAGAATAAAGGAAAAATTAATAAATGAACAAAATCCCTGGGTATCCATAGCCCAGAGCTGAGTCAGAGCTCTTTCACCTGGTGGTCTCATTGATCCTTCTGTTTCACCTCCCCTTGCCAGTCCCCCAGGCACTGTATGCCCTCAAACAAATACATCTTGGAGCAGGAGCTCTTGGGTACATGAGGTCAGCTTGTAGCAGGCTCTCAAGTCCCCACTGTTCTCTCAGGTCCCTCTGTTCTGAGCATGTCTGGAAGCAATGGCATTAGTGGTGTCCCAGCTGTGTTATTTTAGTAGTTCTCCTGCTAAATACTGAATCAGTATTCCCAATAATTTGTTTACTCATTGTTAACTTAAACAGCACAAGGTAGGAAAAATGTCTTATATGAGGACATTTGGGGGATGCTTTATGCATCACAAATGTGATAGGCTAGAAGGACAAAGGCTATGTATTGCATCTTTTGGTTTTTGGAGGAGGGAGGGGGGAAGAGGGGCCTTCTTTCCTTAGCTAGGCTGTTCCCACAGGGAACAACATTTTTTTTTTACTTCTCATCCTTGATTCATTAGGGAACTTACCCCACTGTGTTGTGGTCTACAATGGAACATGGATATAACAGCTGGCAAATGCACAGGTAACATCTCTCTGCCAACAAACCTTCCACCAGGACCTCTTTGCCCTGCAGAGATGAGTGATAGCAGAGCACTCGTACTGTGTCCAGCCCTGTGACAGCAAATGGATGCAGAGCTCAGCAAGGAGGAAAAAGGAGGAGACAGCATGTCAGCTGTGGTAGGACCACAGCAGAGGGAGAAGGTTACTCAATAAAAGTAATTGTGCTTCTGAGGTAGCAGGTAAGTCAGTGTACCTTCACCACATTGCTCCACCCACACACAGAAGAATAATGTGCTTTAAATAAAGCTCTGCTGGACACCTTGCTACCAGGAAGCTTGGATGTAGAGTTGTCACCTGATACACAAGCTATTGCTTTCTGAGGTCACTTAAGGAATTCAATAGCTCATGCTGTCTGTCACAGATTTAGGGTGTGTTAAGCCAGTGATACTGATGTTCAGCAGACTGATACAGAGCAGGCATTGTTTACTACAGCTTGCATGCTCTTATCTGAGAGGAAAGAGCCAGCACATGATCTCACCTGGGTCTTTTTTCCCCAGCCCTGTGCTATTTCTGAAGGATTCAGTCTGCTCAGTAATGGCTTCCTGTTTCATTAATGAGTTCTTACAGCAATTTCCCTTCAGAATAATCACCTTGGGTTATAGAGATGTCCACTTCCAAGAGCGATTAGCCTTCCCAGGGGGGCATGTTAGGAGGCAAAATTCTCTGCCAACAGAAAAGCAACTCCCTTTTGAGTGTCTCAGCTTGGATGTTAAAGAAACCAGTGCTGCCAGAGTCATCAGTGAGCTATCAGCCAAAATATATTCTGGGATTAAATGAGCTGTTTTGGGGAAAAAGCTTGTTTCCAAAGCTTAGTACCATACCAAACAAAAAAGTCCAAACCCTGTTGCTTTGATTGCTCTCCAAATACCTGGGTGACTGTGATCCTCAGAAGGTTCCTACTCAGGGCTGTGCTTTCTCAATTTGTTACTGCAGAAAACCTCAGTCGGGAGCTTCAGTCCAGGCATCTCAGGACTTCTAGGACTCTCTGATTTGGAACTAACCTTCATGCTTCACCCCAAACTATTTACTGCAATCACCCACATCAGTGCAAATAGCAATACATCTTTTGAAGCCACCCTGTTAATTCTTACAGCTTTTCAAACTGCTGCTGCTGCTGCAGGTATATCATGTTGCAGTTAGAGCTGGCCAGTACGTGCACCTAGAGCTATGTCAAAGCAAGAGTAAACAGTATTGGGTGTTTGTGTCCAGCGTGGCAGGCAGAAGGGCTGCTGCTGGACTGCAGGGGCTGAGACAGAGGCAGGCCAGCAACGTCTCCCTCCTGCTGTCAATTTTGCCACCATGAGTAAGCATCTGCTTCACTTCTGACCACAGCAATTTTTGTCTTTGTTGAGGCAGAGGAATACCTGCAGTACCCACTCAGCAGTATAACCTCTATAGCAGTGTATTTACAGATGTTTCTGCTTTGCTTTTCCATTTGCCATTCATTATTTGATATGGTTTGGGATTTTTTTATCATTTCCCATGGTATTTTTCCCCACTACAGACAGAGGAATTCCCATCTGTTCAGCATGTCTTCTCTCTGACATTTCATTGTCTCTAGTTGATTTTGCTGCCTCTCTCTGGGACTTTTCTCCTCCCTTCTCTTGTTTTTTTGTTGTTTTGTTGTTGTTGTTTTGTTTGTTTGTTTTTGTTTGCTTGTTTTTTTTAAGTAGTGTAGCCGAAACTGAAGCCAGTTTGTTGTCACCTCATTTCTAAAGTAGTAACTCTGTAAAATACAACATCATAACACCCAGGAGTTTATATTTCTCTCTTTTTTGTTGGTTGGTTGGTTGGTTGGGGTTTTTTTCCTCCTCAGTCTGGAAACCTTGCAAACATCAGCTGGCATCCTGGAAGGGTGGGATCATCCTAGGGGTTTGAGACTTTGAAAGGAATACTGTACAAATCAGTAAGAAAAGTTGTGAATCTGTCTCTCACTCTCTTTTCTTGATCTTGCATTGAACCTGAGGCAGCATTTTAAAGTAATAATTATTTCTAAAGCACCAGAAGCGTGTGTGAGCCACCCTGCCCCACAGCAGGTATGTTCTGTAACCATGCATTTCTCTGAGAACTGCACAGAAATGTTTCTGCACAAGCTGGAGAGGAAACCTCAGGCCTTAGCTGACTGAGAGCCCTTATCTTCCTGAAAACAAGTGCTAAAAAAAGATGTCTCTTCAAACAGATAAAAATTGTCCTCTGACCTTGTGCACTTTGATTTCCACTCCCTCCACTAACAGCATCACTGTGTGCACCTCCTGGGAGCATAAATCCCAAGCTCAGGAATTGCCATTACTATAAGCTGTAGAATAACTCTGAGCCTGGACTTGGGAAGCTCCCAGGGAGAAGGAGAATTTGGCAGGTAATTTTACATCCTGAGTTGTCTCATTAGCAGTCTAATCTATTTAGTCTCAAGAAGAAGCAGCAGAATCAAAGGCAGGAGAGGAGCAAGATATCAAAATGAATTCTAATAAAGTTAATAAATATCTCCATTTTTATTTTCCTTAAGCAGGAGTATTTATTACTCCTCTTTGAATTTTGCAAAGGCTTTTGAGAGCTGCTCTTATTTTTGTGCTCAGACATCACTGCGCATTTTGCCTTATGCAGCTGTCTTTTTATCATTAGGGAAGAAGTAATAACTCAGGCCTCAAATTTAGCTTTTGTCTAGAAGAAATCGGGTTGATTATTTACTGCCTACACAATAGGATACCATATAATCCTCTCATCTGTTAGAAGGGCACAAGTTATTTATGTTAATCCTCAGCCTAGATGTATGTGTTAGTCCTGGTGGTTTGTGACAATCGTTTCATTATGCATCTTTTAATACAATGGGACGTGGGTGACACATAGGGGAGGGGGAAGTTGCTTGCTGCATCTCTAACTTTGCTGAAGCTTTAAAGCAGTAATTCTGCAGGTCACAGTAGCCACAGTACTCAGGAAGACTAGTCTGTTCTCACTGCCCAGCTTGAGTGACATGCAAAAAGTCCACACATCACAAGTGGTAAAAATAAAATTTAGGGAGTTAACATATTAGTAATAAAAACAACTTTATCTAAAAGGCTTAGATTTTCACTTTCCCTGTAGCTTGTTGGCCAAGGTGTTGTAAGCCTCAGTGACTGAAATTTATGAGTCCAGCTTTCAAAAACACAAGATGGGTTTAAAGCCAGTGAGAACTGAAAATTAAATGGGATGTGACTTCTGGCTCCTGAATCTTTATTCGGGACAGCTTTTTAATACTTGACCACAGATTTTTCAGAATTAAAGCCAAGCTTACTCTTTTTTAATCCCTTGCTTCCAGCAGCTGAAGCTTTAAGAAATGCAGTCAATACTCAGAGAGACCAAATAGTCAGCAGTGTGGTTCAGCTGTTGATGCACACATTACTGCATTGCTCCCATCCTAAAGCACTGAATCCAAGGTGTAAGTAATAGCCATATAAAAAACCTCAAACAGCTTCTGGGTTATCCTTTTCATTCTCTAGAAGAAATTGAAAAAGTTTCAGGGAGTGCATCATTATTTTGCACAGCTTTTATTTATTCTGAATTGAAATAGCTGAGGTGTCAAAATGGCTAGTATTTTACTCAAACCTGTCCTGTCTCTGGTATCAAGCACAAACCTTGAAAGCTGCCAAACCAATCTGCCTGGGTGTGGAGTTCCCGTTGCTATAAATAGAAGGAGCATTTCCAGCTTCTCTTCCACAAGTCCTTCTACTAACAGAGGGTTCAGTGGTTGTGAATTCCAAAGGCCTATCATAAAGGAGTAAACATACATGAGCTGTATTTTCCTCTAGCACCAGAGAAGACTGCCAGTGTGTTTGGGACTATGAGGTGCCAAGTGATGGGCACACACTGAAACACAGGAGGTTCCCTCTGAACACCAGGAAAAACGTTTTGACTGTAAGGGTGACTGAGCACCGGCACAGGTTGCCCAGAGATGTTGTGGAATTGCAGTCCCTGGAGATACTCAAAAGCAATGTGGACATGGTCCTGGGCAACCAGCTCTACATGGTCCTCCTTGAGCAGGGTGGTTGGACCAGGTGATCTCCAGGGGTCCCTTCCAACCTCAACCAGTCTCTGATTCTATGGTTAATACAAGGTCAGTATTGTCGCATTAGAAGTGGGAACATCATATCTGTGTCCATCACCATAGAAGATGTTCCTTGCTGTATTTTGCATATATATATTGTAGCCTGCATAGACTTCATGTTTGGGCAGCAACCTACCGTAATTATGTAGCTGAGTGTTTCTATGGTGAAGATTCATGAACCTGAATTCTTGTTTCTGTGCCCTGGAGAGGCAAGAGAGCAGTGATCTTTGTTCTGAAAACACTTGGGAGGCAGAAAAATCACAACCTAGATTTCTGACAAAGCTAGCCTGTTACTGCAACTCCTCCTTCATGAGAAATCTCTCTCAACCCGACAACGTCGGCCAACAGCACCAGCCTTCCTTGAGGCAAATAGGATTGGCCTCAGCACATAACCCACTTTTTTGAGGAATGTCATTTCAGAGAGACTGAATTCTTTAATCAGCAGTGACCTAATAACATATATGTGGCAGGTGCAACAGGGCTCAGTGAACTAATGAAGCATGGATGACCCTAGCTCAAGAGTCTGGGGGATGAACTGGGAAGCTAATACGGGATGAGCCAGCCAAAGAGATTATTTTCTTGCACAGGCAGTGGCGAGAGCTCCACAAAGCTGTCTGAAATCTTGCCTTCCTAGAAATCCACTCCTTTAAGCTTGTGGACTGGTCCCCAGCCCCCCAAAAGGAGCCAGGACACCCTTCCCTTTCTCTTTCCAGCTGACAAGGAAATAGGGAGACTTGGACTTTATTCAGTATTAGCATGAAGACAACTGGAAAACCTCTCCTGATGCTATTGACGGGAGGCAGGTGCTGAACCTTGCCCAGGCACTGTAAGCCCATGACAGGCAGCTGCTCCTAAATAAAGGTATTAATGGAATGGATTACAGTTACATTAATAAAATATTATCCTGAGGAAATAATCTGATTAATTCTGAGAGGCAAAAGTGCTTGAGGCTGTCTCTACTGTCATGGTGTTTGATTATTTGCTGCTGACACTGCAGACAGGAGTCTGGCTCTCAGATGCCTTTACCCACAGAGGAAAGATAGTCCAGGTGTTGGGGCATGAGCTAATGAAATCTGGATTTGAGTCCTTCTCTGCCACAGCCTCTTCTGCAGCCTTCGAAAGCCATCAGAGGTGGAGGTAACTTAATTCCACCTGGGTAAGAGTTAAAACCCTGATACAAGCTAGTTGCTTGGGCTTCCTCTGCATTAACGGGGAGAGAAGAGCACTTCTGGAGGGCAGTTCCTGCAGTGTCACCATGCTGGTGATTGCAGGAAGGCTCCTGGCACCTTACCACAGACCCCATCACACTTGTGCCTTACATTGCCTTGTGGCAGCACTGACCTCTCACCCTGCAGCTGCTCCTTCTCTCCTTGTCAATGCCTGGCAAGTCCTGTTGCTACCCAGATCAATAAAGAGAAACAAGTTAACACCAACCTGGTGAAAAACCTTGTCTTTTTAACCCAATCCAGTTCCTTCCTTTGGCTTGTTGTGAGGCTGTTCATACTGGCACCAGGGCAGTGGAGATGGCAAATAAGGTGAGGATGGTGTGTATGTGGGGAGCAGATGCCTGTTTTTTAACTGGTTGTCATGAGATGAGTTTTAACTGGCATGGAGATGTGAGGTGACCCCCATCATCAGCCTCTCTTCGTTAGCCCAGAGCGCTTCCTTCTGCCAAAGGAAGGATGCATGTGCTGCTGGGAAGATGGATCTTGCCCCAGCATGGGGGTAGGTAGGCACCAGCTGGACGGGTGCCCCAAGGAGAGGGTGTGAAAGGGGAACCTCCCAGATCCTGAAATACCAATACAGTCTGGGAATGCCTGGGACAATCTTACTGCAGGTGAAAGATGGCACCAAAATCATCATCAGCATCACCTTCTCCGATGGCTTGCGATTCCAGTCCCAGCAGCATTGGCACAGCCTGATGGCTAGCCAGGGGCAGTTAGCCAGGGGCACTGACCCAGCGGCCAGGGCTGATGGAGGGATAAGCATGAAAGAGGAATACTCTGGCTGTGAGCTTTGCACGTGAAACAAAAGCTGCTGGCCTGGGCTGTGAGTGCTGGCAAATCCCTGTTTGTCATGCTGAGTGCACAGGACAGCCCAGCCATCCGGAGGGACACTGACTGCACCCTTGCAGTGCCCAAGGGCTCTTCTCATCTTTGAAAGGTAATGTAAAGATTAAGAGAATGAGAAGGCCTGTGAGGCAGGTGTCCTATGTTAGCTCTCTTCCCCCTAACAAAGTCTTTTAAACTTTCTAAGGTCATAAAACAGCATTTCAGCAACAAATAAAAAGTTGTTCCCAAGCCCATGCTTCTGTTTTTGCAGTCACCTGGTTAGAGAGGGTGCAGCCTGTTGGACACTATGGGGACAAAAAGACACAGGTACACACACATGCCTGCCTGTGTGATGGCCATGGCACCACTTCTGCAACCAAGCCTAGGAGCCTATACTCAATAGTAAAATGCCTTCTTCTGCAAATAACGTCATTATCTGGAATGGGCTCCAGCCATGAAAAGAATTAAGGCTATTTGACCAAATAAGGGCAGAGCCAAATCCTTGCGGAGCCCCACAGAGAGATTTACAGCAGGCCAGGGCTCTGAGCTGCATGCTGCAGAGAAGCCTTTTCCCTCAGCATTTCTGCAGAGGCAGAGCACCATGGGTTGGTGTCAGAGCAATGGAGTGCCGTGACTCATCAGCACAGCAGCTCTGCTGCTCTGTGTGCGTGCTTAATCCACCCCAGCCTGCTTTTCAGATCAAGTTGTTTTGAAAGTTTGAGAAAGTTTGCTTTACTCTTGGTTTCTCATTTTTGCACAGTTCATTCCATCTGGGCCTGAAAGTCAAAGCACTGAAATGTAGCAATAACAGCTGTGCTTGTGAGCTTTCCGTCCTAGCTGATAATTAAATGCAGAATATCTCAAGAAAATCTCATATCTAGAGAAGACAAGCCCAGCTGTTAAATGAAAAAAAAAACCCACAAAACTGAAATAAACACCTGAATCTGTAGGTGCTTGTGCAAACTGAAGCTGCTCTCCTCTTCTCAGGATATAGATTTAGCTGAGGTCATGAAGGATCTTGCCTACTGTTTAAACCTGCTGTTGCCTAACTCTTGCAAGGACTCGTAGTTGTGTTGAGCAGCTATTGCAAAGTGTCTGCAGCCATGGCCATCACTCCCAGCATCTATCATCTGACAAGGCTGAGTCTCTCCAGACACTCACTGAGCTTGCTAGCTTGCATTTTGAAGGGGATGCTGCACATCAGTGTTTGGGTGGAAGATGCTGTGTTATACATGTACTTGAACTCTTGGAGAATCATGCTTCATAAATCAAGGAAAAGCTTCCCTGAAAACAATAAGTTATAGCAAATGGGAGGTGATGGGTGCGCGCTTGTGTAGCTCATGGCAACTTTGTTCTTGACAGAATTAGCTATTTACCTCAACATTGAAATGCTCAGCACGAACTGAAAGGAGACCTATCTAGCCTTTGTAGTTGTGAAAGGAATTTTGAAAAATGTGTCTCAAGTGCAAACTTCCATCAGGTTTTCTTCCTGGGTCTACAGAAGTCTTGAAACCACAGTTTGGAGAAAGGCAATTAACTCCTTAACCTAAAGATGTGCATTGACATGCAGCATTGTTAATGGTTCCTTTGCTAATCACTTCTGTGGCCTCAGTCAGCTGACACACACATTCCTTGACTCCAGACAGCTTCTCAGACAGCCAAAAGTAAAGACCTTCCTCTAGTGCAGCCCCTAAAACACTTCCTTAATACTTTCCATGCTGCACGTGTTTTCTTAATATACAAAGCTGTGGTATATTGAATTTGTGGGGGCAGCATGAAATGAATATAAAAGCAAATAACACTGAATCTACCATGCTTATTTTATTACTCTGGTTTGTATTTTTTTAAATATCCTTTTTTTCTTTTTTTTTCACTTCAATGAGCTAGCTGACAAATTCCCTAGCTCTTACACTGGAGCTTTGAAGAACTTAAGGGATTTGTTGCAAAGTTAGGTTTGAACTTACAACCCTCTTGAGATAGAGGGCCAAATTCCCCTTTTAATTATAAGCTCTAGATGACAGGAGAGTTCAGCAGGAACCTGAAACAGACTGTTATCACCTCAAGTGACTTCCCCTTCTCAGTGAGGCTCCAGGAGGCCAGCTGTCTCCAGACCTAAAATCATTCCCCCTCTCAATGCTTAATTTCTGGATGTCCTAGCTCCCATAAGGAAAAGAGGTCCATGGATTTCCATTGCTGTCCAAGTTGCCTCTTCAGGAAAAAGGTTGCTCAGATGATGCTTTTGCTGCAGCTGGTAAACACTGCCATTAACCAACCATGCAGGATTTGGGTACCGAGACTGGAGGATGATTGGCATTTTTCAAGGTAAACATGGGGATTTAGTTGAGAAGTTGCTGCTACCACAAATGTTAGCCAGCTTTCAACACCAATGGTGATGATTGGTGTGTAATGTCAGCTCAAGATGAGAGGCCATAACCTTCTAGGGAAAGAAAAAAAGGCCACATGGGCATGAATGAGGAATCCACTGCACACTGCTTAATCCTCCTGGATTTAGTGTTGACTGGAGGACCAGGAAAGCTACAGGTTGTTTCCAAATTTAAATAAAAGATAACTGAGACACCTTCAAAAAAAAATGTAAACCATGGCTATTTTAAAACAGAAAAATCCTCAGCAAATAAAACTACAGATAATTTCCAAGTAAGATTTTTTAAAAACAGATCAATTTGATCTCCTCAGAAGTGGCCTGTGATCCATTTGGAGCCATTTTTTAAGCAAGACTTTAGCTGAAAGCATATTCAGAATTAAAATTCTGCCTATATCCTGCATGAATAGCATTTGGCACTTCAGTGGAGTTCAGTGTTCAAAGTTCAAGGAGTACCTTGGTTTTGGGCTTATCTATAGATATGTTGTCAGCAATTGCTGATTTTTTCCAATGCCCACAGCATTTGCAGTTGTGTAAAGCACGTGAGCTCCTGTTGGCTTTAAGTGGAGGTGGCAGCTCTAGCAGCCAAGTGCTGCTCACAGTGCCAGCTCAGATAAACCTCGCTTCCTTCCTCGAGGGCAGCCCCACTTCCTAAAAGTGCAACTCTGCACACTTTGCATGGGAGTGTGAAAGGCAAACTGCTGTGCTGCAGCTGAAATACTCTTCCCGTGCCTCTCTGCTTCTTCTCAGCTCCTTCACTGGAGGAAGAGGGTGGGGTTGAACTGTCTCAGCCAAACAACTCAGTGGTGTTTGTTGAGCAAAAGCTGACAGATTTGTGAATATCCACATAGATGCTCAGATATGACCTTAGGTGAGATTTCCATTTCTTTACAGACTCAGAGATGGGGGCAAAAAAACATTGACCTCATCTCTCTGCCATCACAGGTTTGTTTTCACTGTATTTCCTCCAGCAAACATCGCCTGAGTTGTCCTAGTTTAGAGTCAAGGTGAAACTTTCCTGCCTGTATAAGGAAATGCTGCTTTTTTTTCCCAGCAACATGGCAGTCTTGCTTTGCAGTGGCAGCACAGATGTCATCTGCCACTGGCAGCTCGTGCCAATTCAACAAGTGGCACTGCCAAGGCTGACCTCTCCCAGTCCTCAATATCAGCTGCAACCTGAGCAGGCCCTGCTTCAAACCCAGAAGGCAGCTCTGAATCCCTCCAACTATTTAAGGTAATAAAGCTTTAAATGCAATAAAGCATTGTTTCTTGGTCTGGGAGCATTTCAGATGGTGAAAAGGACAGCAGTGTTCCCCTCCAGCCCTGGTTCATGCCACCATCATGTCTCCTCTCCCTCCCTTAGGGCTGTAGCAATGGAGTCCCTCAGAGGTCTTGAGGAGCTTTTTGTTCCATCTGGGAGCAGAAGTGGGTCCCATGTAGCCACTAAAGGACCCACAGGGCAAGGTGGCTACGACACAGCAACCTGGCTCCTGCACCCACCAGGCTTCACCCATCTGACAGGAGTAAAACAGATTTGAAAGGAATTTACAATTTTTATCCTGTTCCTTGCTACAATTTACTGCACAGCTGCAGAAATGTGGGTCTGAGGTGAAGGAAGGTATTGAGCTGTGCCCTCCTCCTGCAGCACCCCATGGGTGGGTGGTCCTGCAGCCAACAGGGACCTCTCCCACAACAGGGAGCAAACAATAAGGAGAACTGGAGCTTGCTTAAGTAAGTCAGAAACTGTTTGCAAGGCTCAGACTGGCATATTGAGGCAAACAGCAAAGGCTCCTGGACCACATAAATAAGCCATCACTTTGAGCAGGCAGATTGGAAAATTATCTAAAAATAGTAAAGCAAAGATTAGCAGCACAAGAATCAGCTCAGAAGCATCAAGACACTCCTGGGTTTCTTCAAATCACAAGTTCTTAAAGGAGGATTGCAAAAACCTTAAAAACATACAACCAGCTCTACACATTTATTGGGCTTGCCTGAGCACCAGGAGAGCACCATGTTCCCAGCAGGGCACAGCAGCTACCTGGAAAGTTTTAGCATTTTTAATGAGTGTCATGAAGAATTTTATTATCATGGAAAGGAATATAATCATTTTCTTCATAAAAAGAAAATCTCCTTAGTCAGTAACTGCTGCCTAGCACTGAGAGGCAATTCAGCCACATTTAGCTGTCATTTCAGAAGACATATGGCCAGAACAAGATCAACCTCATATTGCCTTTCATATCAGGGAAGTTTCCCATTAATAACAGGTTTGTCTTTATAATGTGTGTCTTGGAATGAAATACTTTGAGCTATATGGGGTTTTATGATGCACTCTAGAGACAGAACTCAATAGAAATCTCTGACCAGCTCCTCTCTGTACCTTCCTCTCCTCAGACCCAGCTTAGGAATTTCATAGCTGTCTAGTTCATTTCTGTTGGGTTTTTCTTTTGCATTTTCTCCCACCTTTCCATAATCCTGTTTGGTTTTGTTTTGAAAACATAGTTCATTTAATATCTTTTAATAAGCCAACTTGGTTCATGAATACATATTTTCTTTCCCCTTTTTCCCTTTACTTTTTGCAGTGTAGTCATTAAAACTTGCACCCCTTGTTGCAGGAGTATGATACTAGTCAATACTAATACTTCTGTGGGAGCTTGATAGCAGAGCTGCCTTTCTTTTCTCCCAATTAATGAGGCTTCCAAGCTGACACTTCTTTTGTGGTTGCTGTTTGAGTTCTTACCACATTAGCCTGAAGCACTGAACTTGCCATGAGAGCCTTCAGAAGCCTCCCCCCTGCACTGGTAGAAGTGACCCAGCCATCCAGACACTGTTACTGCCTGATCTCTCTCTGGTCAATAAAGAATTGGTTATGGATGAGCTGAATTAGTAGCTAGCAGCTGCTATGGAAGGGGAGAGTCATCCCTGGGTCCCGTATATGTCCTTCTCCAGATCCCAGTCTGCACACACTTTCCTCACCTCTCCTTGCACCAACTCTGGAACTTATCTGATTGCAAGATAAGCCAATTTATCCCACTAAAACAACAGAACCATGAGTTATTAATTCAACTCAAGGTGTCTTGTGAAACCATTCCCTCCAGCTAAAAGCACAGCTGTGCATGAAGCTGTATCTGGGCACAGTTCACACTGTAACAAAGAGTATACAACCTTTCATTTCTAAAAATTAGAATTATAGATGCTGGAGGGCATGAAATAACATGACAGCAGTGGATCTGAAACCATCTGCATTTGAACAGCTGCTAGATTGTGTGATGTCTAAGGTCCAACTCCTGTCATTTCTCGGTGGGGCTCTCATGAGCCTGCTTTTCAGTGGGCAAGCATGGACAGCTGCACCAAGATTACCTGTCCCTTGCCATCAAGCCAGCTACTTCTCCTGTTGATTTGTCTTGCAGCTTCACATAGGTCAGCCCTTCTAGGCCTGCTGTGTCCCCAGCTGTGAGGTTGCTGTCTTCAGGAACACCAGGATGCTCCACAGGCTGCGCTCTGCAGCTGACTGGGCACAATGAAGGTGGAGAATTTTTAAGAGGGAGATGTTGTAGTCCTTTCTCTTTTTTGGCTTGCTCCTGTTGTCTCTTATGCACATCCTTAACACCCAGGAGAAAAATGTCCTGAGCTCTGGGAGTAATTAGTAAGATAACACAGCAGATAAGCAGTTTTGCAGTAAGCTTGAACAGTGATCACAGGGCTAGGCATGTACCTGGGAAGTTCTAGAACTACATTTTTAAAGCACTTTAAAGAAAAAGCATGCTTTTTCATGGTGTATTCTCACTATTATGACCAGTCTTTCCATCTACAAAGGAGCAATGACACCTGCCAGGGCTTGCAGTCACTCTCTCTGTACCGTTATCAAAGGAGGGGGAGTCAGTTTAGAGAGCTTGTGCTAGCAGTCAGCGCTGAGCATGCTGCTCTGGCAGCACAACTGCCTTCCCTCACCATGCTGTGTGAGCCTCTCTGCACCTCTGTTTAAATGGGGACAATAGATACCTACATCTTGTCTCCTTGGTGTCATGAGCCCGGACTCATTAGTGCTGGCAAAGTACACAGCCACCTGGATATAAAAGAAGAGATAAGCTCTCAGTTCCATTATTTGAAGACCCAGATCAAAGAGCCAAGGGCAGCCTTAATTTACCACGAGATGTACACCTGCAAGAAATGTCCGAGTAGAATGCAAGCAGTAAAACCACCAGCAGCAAAAACAACAATGAAGGCACAAAAAAAGTTTGCAGCTGGCCAGCTGGAACACAATGAAACAAGGAAAACACAAAACCCCCAACTGCTGGTTTTTATCTGACACTTTTTACCCTTTTCTTTCAGAGGTTTTTCAAAGAAAACAAACAATCCACAGGATATATAACTTGGGGTTTTTTTAAAGGAAACAAAGAAAAGGATGAAAATGCTTCCCCCTCCTGTAGTAACTGCAGCTTTTGGGGAAAAGAGGATCTACTGTCAAGGGTTAGGGCTGGTCTGACCACTAATCCAGTGACAGATGCTCTCTATTGGCCCCTTTCCCCCTACTCCAGGAAAGGAAAGGGAATCAACAGTCAGAGAAAGAGAAAGACTTGTGGATTGGAAATGAAAACGAAATTACTTTAATGAAAATAATAGCAATTAAGTGACATATGTACGTACTAAGTTAATGATTAAATAATAAATTCCTGATAATTAAGTCAGGAACAAAGCACAAATCTATCTCTGCCTCTATTTCCTGCCACTCTGAGAGCTATCAAAGGTTGTCAGGCCTAAAGCCACCAATAAATTTTCCTGCTCCCCAGCAGCATACTCTTCATGCCCCAGTGTGTCAGGTAAGCACCTTCACATGGCATTGTGTAGAGGCTGACATGGTTTATAGATTCCCTCTGGTTAGTGCACACTCACATTCCTGCAAGGTTAAGAAAGGGCATTCAGCCAGAGAGAAGTAAAAGGATGCAGAAAGGTAGTTCACAGATATCTAGGAGGGAGAATATGCAGCACAGACCTTTCTGGGGAGCAAGCCCCAGGTGCCAGGAGGAGTCTCCTGGGCTTGAGGCATAGGGAAGCTGTCCTTTCCCACCTCCACTGCCACCCATCAGCACAATACAATGAGTTTCCTAGCTTGTAAGGCACCCCAAGATGAGATGAGCCATTGTCTGGAAACCAGGCATCTAAAGAGGGGGGGTGAGGTGCTGGGGAACTGCTGGTCATGTAAGACAGGAGCTATAAATCAGAGCTGAGTGTCAAGGAAAGGGATTTTTCTCTTGGAGTAGCAGTGGGACACCCTCTACCTTTCTCTCTCAAATAATCAAGCCTACTTCAGCCTGCTTTGGTGCTTATGAGGGAAAAACTGAAAGGCTATGGCTGGGTGGGTTCAAGGAGGGTGCATTAAAGATCCTTGCAGGACAGTGAGGAATAGACACAAACAGGTAAAGCAGATGTGAAAGAGAGTGGTCAGAACATGCAATGGAATTGCTCAGCAAATATATGAAACTTGTTTTGATTAAATTTATAAGGAAAGACTTTAAGAGAGCAGAGAAAAAGAGACCACCAACATAGCAAATGCAAGTCAAGCTAATGGAAAGAAATGAGCTTTTATTATTTTAGCAAACATTAGTGGGGATGGGATTGAAAAAAACCCTCTCTGAATCCAAACTCCCTTCTTTAGGAAGCTGATCAAGCTTCAAATTTCCCTGTTGGCCTCAGCTCCTCCAAAGGGCCAATGCAAAGCCCTGGAGATGAACAGTGGGAACACACGGAACGTGAGAAGCACATTCAGCTCTGTATGGCTTTGGCTCATTTCCCAGCAGACACAGTAAAAGGGGAGGAATCAAACCTGTGGTGGCTGGGAAGGGTTGGGACACCAATGGGGCTCCTCTCATCTAGCTATAGCTGTGTGAAAGTGGGGTGTACAGCTCTGCCAGGCTGTCCTGGCTCTATTTGTTGTGTCTGGAGCCACAAATGTCTTCAAAGGATGATTCATCCAAACAACTCAAGGTGTCTTTGTGCTATCAAATCACATCCCAGTTTGCTGTCAGGGCCCAGTCCCCTCATCACCCACACTACCCACACAGTAATTCATGCTGGGACTCCCCTTCTATAATAAGTTCAACAGGACTGCTGGCCACTACTGGCAGGATGGTTTGCTGAGCACACAGACCTTATCAGTGTCACAGCCATTTTGAATATCTGTTTTAAAGAAGTGTGTTATTGAAACAGTGCATGCTATCTTAGTTAAAACCCAGCATTCAGAGTTTTAAAAGTGTGCATTTTTCTGTGAGTTGATGTTTTTTACATCCTTCTCCAAATTATTTCCTTCTTAGCTTATATCCCTTTTGAGATGTGATGCCTTTCACTAAGGAGTATTACTGTCATTGTGCACCATTTGCCCTTATGCTCTAGCTCTTTGTAGCAGACACTGTGTAAACATACCAAAAAGGGCTTACTGTCCCTCCACAAGACCAAGAATACTCTCCTTTGGCTTTCAGGTCCTGACAGCACTCCCATGCCCCAAACTGCTTTTGAGTATTTAGCCAGAGATGAGAGAGTAATGTTTCTTCGTACACATTTATTATTATCCTTCAAAAGAATATGAATGAAAAGGAATCAAATCATTCATCAGATCTGATAAGCTCTGTGTGAGCAAGATACAGTTTGCCTCTGAATGAACAAATGCTGATAAAAAACAGAATTTGAGGACAATAGCAAATTCTCTTTCATAGTATCAGATCTCCTTTTATGTGCTTTCCACCAGCATTCAAGCAGATTAATTTTCCTACCTTTTTTTTTGGCCAGAAAATAAAGCTGTAAAATGAAAATCATGTGAAAACACATCTGATAGTGATCACCTGGGGAGTCTCACTGGCAAGGCTGATGGGACAAGACTGAAACTTCTTTTATGGTCTTGGAATTGTTTGGTCTGAAAGAGAATAAATATGAATGATATGAACAATTACACAGATCACATTTCAGGCAATAATCAAATTGTAAATACTCCCATAGTTCCAATCTAATTCGTGAATAAAAGCAGAATTGAACTGTGAAAAGAAGATTGTGGCTTTCCAGAGTCCTTCCCCAGTTCTGTTTGACAGATGCAAGAGGAAATCTTTGGGCTCGATTACAAATACATGGCACAGTCTACAAGCACAGAGCTTCTGAGCCTGCCCAGGAGTGCTGATAATTGATTTTCATGGAGCAATAGTTTCAGTGTTCAACAGTTTGATCTGTCATCCATTTTAGACTGACCTCTTTTAAAAAAAAAAAAATCAGATAGCCTTTCTTAGTGAGGAATTCTTCACCTATGAGCACAGAAATGTAAAAATATTCATAGCCACCAGATGAGGAGCAGATGAAGACTCTTGAAGAGCTACAGCCAGATATTCACGACTCTATGATAGGGATCTAGCCAACATAAGCATGTAGTTTGCATCTACATTTTTGGCACTTAATGAAATAGTCTTTTTGAAGTAACCACCTCATTTCCCTATGGAGAAGTATATGCCTTTGAAGGCCTCCCAAGGAAATATGCTCTACAGAACAGAAGCATCTAAATTTCTCTCTGTCAGGTGAATAGAAAACTTTGGCAATATTCATCTGCTCTCTGGCTGTGTATTTAGCAGGGGCTGGAGCCTCTGTGGGCTTCCAGTCAATATGGTCCTAGAACAAGCAGCAATTCCAAGCATTGAGGCCATGCTGCTGAGAACGCAGCTGTGTTGGGCAGCTCACGTCTCCAGGATGAAGAACTACTGCCTTCCTAAGCCCATACTCTATGGGGAACTTGCCCCTGACTGTGGCAAGAGAGGAGCCCTGAAGAGGAGATCCAAGGACTCCCTGAAACAACAGCTCAGCCTTGGCCATATTGATCACCTGAACTGCTCTACTCTGGCCTATAATCGGGAGCTCTGGATTAAACTATTAAACTATTTTTAATGATGTTTTTGAGCAGGCACACAGGATCACTCTTGAGGAGAAAAGACAGAGTAGAAAGAATCATGTCTTGCAGATTATACCTCCTAAGGAGTCCTTGTGCTGTGCCTTTTGCAACTGCACTTGTCTGTCCCGCATTGGCCTTTGCAGCCAGCAGCGCTTGGGAAGAGCATGGATGGAGCCCTCCCCGGAGCTTCGTTCGTGAAGCCTAGCCATGATGGAGCCTCTGTGAGAGATGTCTCTCAGTCCACACTGACCAGAGAGCCTAAACTTGTTTTAAGAAGTGCCTCAGCAGAAACCAAAGCTGCAGGCAAAAGTCATGTTTTCTTCTATGCAACCTGCAGCCTTGCCTACCTGTTCACTGAAGCAATAGTGTGTTTAGGATATTGCACAAATGTGCAGACATGCAAAAGTTTGGAAAATACAACATGAGTCTTAAATATGCCAGAATTCAGCTACTGAAGAGAATATGCTGATACCATAGTACTCACATGCTTTAATAGCTTTTTTTTTTTTTTTCCTTTCACAGCCAAGAAGCTTAGAATACTCAAAAGCATTAATAGAAATAGAGTGGATAAGTATTACTGCCTTTTGTGCATATAGTTGTCTGTTTAAATGCCTATTTATATATTAATAGGAAAAGCCACAGTAAAATACATACAAATACGCACACACTTTTATATTCATTTTGCTGAAATCACATAGCAGGTCTGGAGATTAGACTAGAAATAGAACCCAGATCTCCTGATGCAAAGCCTTTTGCTTTAACTGTTTGAGAATAGGTCCCCATAGTCTTACAGGCTGTCAGATTAAAATACAAGAGGAAAAGAATCACAGAAACTTCAAATCAAAGCATGAAATTGAAAATCTGTCAGATCCGTAAAATGAAAATTCTCTCCAAAGGAAAATTCTGACAGGATCACATTTTCTCATGAAATTGGAGCTTGAAATAAGGTCATTCTGGGGAAAAAAAAAAAAAAAAAAGAAGGAAGAAGGGAAAAAAACACCACTCAGCATCAGCCACTTCAGTAAGAAAGTCTGAAGGGTTTTGACAAGTAGTGTGTCTAAGCCAAAAAACCCCAGGGCTAGATATTCCACAAAAATCAGAAAACTTAAAGGGACATTGTCAAATTTGGTAGACCAAACATTTGAGCTACTTTACACTCAGAGTAATACAGGAGGGCTCATATTCTGCTTTATTAAAAAAGAACAGCTGAAAGCTATTTATGAAGAAGATGGTGACATAGTTTGCATTTTTATTTTATAACTAAGGATAACAGATTTTGAATAATTTTTTTTACTGGGTTTTGAAGCCTTGCTTACATTGTAGATTGAAAGATTATTTTCCAATTGAAACTTAAACATTTTCTTTCTTTTGCTTATACTGAGAAATCTATGGATAAAATCCAGTGGAAAAAAAGTAAGTTAAAATGGGACACAAAGAGGGAGTAGGGGGGAAAATGTTTATTTTTAAGTGCATCATGGCATCATTCTGTTATAAAAATCTGGCACAAACTGGTTTTCTGAAGTGCTGAGAACCTACAGCTCCTTTGAATTCAATAGGAGATCTGAGCACTCAGCAGACTCTCTGGGAAATCAGGCCACATTGCTTTAGCTCTCCAAGACTTAACCCTGCAACAATTCCTTCTCATGTCTAGTTTAGCATAAGTGGCTACTGCAGCTGGAGACAAATGGACACTTCGTTGTCATTCCACTGGCATGTGCACAGAGATAAGTGGCTAGATATCTAACTTCATAGCAGAAATATAATCCATCTGACTAAAGGTGAACAAAGGCTGAAGCCTGCAGTATAAGCTAGTCACACCAGGATCCAGTTAATGGAGGAAACAGAGACTTCTTGGGCACATCTGTCCTGAGCCCAACAAAGAAACTAAAGCACAAGAGCATTCAGGAGCATGTGTGTGCAGCACAAACCACTGCAGCAGGTTGCAGTGAATCCCACTGACTTACATGAACATCCTTCTAGGTTCCGATATATTTTAGGAGTGGTCTCCAAAAGAGACCCTTTGCTGTGATTCATCAGCTACTATGTAAAACATTGTCATTTTCAGCTGCACAAACTGTTGGATTTTGGGGCAGATTGGATCTCATACATTTGCTTAAGGCATACAAGGCAGTGCTAGCTGGGAGATACAGAAAATGAACACTGAGTCTGGGAGTCTTGAAAGGGTATGAGCTGTTCAGTTCTGATGAGATAGTTAAGGGTGGGCATAAGAGGATGCAGATTTAAACTCCCTGAAGAATAGGAGCATGTGGGTTTCTATGAAGTTATATTTAAGGACTTTAGGATATACATATTGTTTGATGTATGTTCCTTCGGTGATTTGCATCTCGCTCCCTGTAGGGTGAGACATTCCTTCTTAGGAATCCACCAGAAAAAAAAAGTCGGACCCCATTCCTTAATGTCTTGAGATCCAGTAGGCTGCCTGGCTAGCCACCTTAGTGTTTTTAATCACAGTAGTATGAGAGGAGTGACAAAGAGCAGCTCAGTGAAGCAATGCTCTGCTTGTACATGGAGACATAAACGTTGACAGATCTGACATTTAATTGCATACATTGTGTAAAACCAGGAGACAGCACTAATCCCTCATAAATCTCCCCTTTTAAATTACACTTAGAGATCATTGTGTCTCCACTGTAGGTTGTTTCCCCCTGCAGAAACTAATCTTATATATGTCCCTATTCAAAGGACCCTCCAGCAATACTCAGGGATGAGTCAGCTTTACAGGCAGCAGACACAGCTATGGGCCCTGCAAATGGCTGAGGAAGTCTTTCAAAATACATGTAGATGTGGGACTTGGGGACACGATTTAGTAGTGATCATGGTGGTGTTAGGTTTATAGTTGGACTCAGTGATCTCAGAGGTCTTTTCCAACCAAACATTCCTTGATTCTATGATTCCAAATTAGTGTAGCTCTGCTCATTTTATACTCGTTTTTTCTTCAGCTGATGGATGTCTGCATTTGGCTTCATAATGTCCTTTGCACTTCCACAATTCTGCAGCTCGTTCTGCTTCTGCCCTGATTTCCAAGTGAGCCCAGTGGTCATTTTTGTCTTGTCTGCCACAGGGATCAGCAGTGTAACAGCATCCATGCAAGGGCTTAATTGTTCAGCCTTCTGGGCTTTTTATTGTTTGCAGAAGAAAAGTACTTTGCAAAAAATACCATAGAGAAACAGGTCCTCAGTTGTTAGTGTTAGTGAACATGGTCTGGGAGGTAAGGCTTACCCAGTGGCATGTGTCAGGGTAGCATATGGTGCAGAGATGCTAGTTAGCTTTGGGAGCCAAGAGTCTCAGTCTTAAAAAGGTTATGAGAAGTTGAGGGGGATACTACAAAGTGTTTTAATTTTTGCCAAGACATCCTTGTATCTTCCTCTGC
This sequence comes from Bucco capensis, assembly GCA_013396975.1. NCBI lineage: Eukaryota > Metazoa > Chordata > Aves > Piciformes > Bucconidae > Bucco > Bucco capensis. Next base: position 249,568 of record VWZO01016425.1, read on the forward strand.
TGCTGAAGTAAGAGTGAAGCACATTAAGCTTGTCTAATCCATTTTGTTCTACTGTTGAGGTTTTAGTAGAGGGACCTGAGGAGAAGGAATGTGTCTCGGAAACAAATCCATTTCCGAGGACTGAAAACCCACCCTCAGATTTTCTGTTGGCCGTCACAAGAATTAGTTAATGAGGCCTCCAATAATATCAACACAAGTACAGCACCCATTTCAGTCTGTTCATCTGGCATTGGGAAGGACATAAACCTGGTGGTTTGGTGAGGTCATCTGGAATATGCCATCACTATATCTTCAGAAGAGGGAAGATTCTTCTGGGAGAGCAATGGTATTTCTCAGTTTATCTGTCTTTTCCTCAGTCTGAATCTATTATTTTTCCGCATTCATCATTTCTCACTAGGATCATCTACTCTGTTTTCCATATGGTCCTTTGCCACTGGTGCACAGTGCTCTGCCTCCCACAGAGCCAGTTTTGACTCCCAGCTGATGGGAGAAGAGTGGTGGCAGCATATGTGTTGTCATCCACCTCTCTGCTGTGTGCAGAAGAGTCCTTTATGGCATTATCATTTTCTCTCTGAAATTAAGATCATACCCCAGACACAAGGGAGAAAAGCAAGTCTACCTTATAAAGTTGTTTTCTAGCTGTGTGGTTGTTGGCCTTGGAGCAATTTTGTCCAACCCCACATGTGGTCTGCACATACTTCATTTGTTTACAGGAGAAACTGCAGGTCAGATTTGAGGGTTACTTGGAGCCTTGGTAGGAAAAGCATGGCTAGCTCAAGGTGAGGTTTTGATACTTTCTGGTGTGACACTGACCACAGGGTAGTGTCTCACTTGGTGCCCTTGCTTGCAAGTTACAACACTCCCAACAGCGTGTAGATGGCTACGATTCCCACAGTTGCAAATTCCCCAACTGCTGGCCCAGGCATTTGTGGAGTGACCCCAGTGCATCTCACACTGGAGACTTCTGAGCAAAGCACAACCCCTGCAGCACTATGTCCTACAGACAGACACACGTGAGGGGAAGTTGTGGGCTGGAGAGAGCTCACAGAGTTTAACTTCCAAGGATTTCACGTCTGAGTCCTTTAAACAATAATTGCACTCATTGCAAATGAAGTAAAGGCTGTGTATGCTCCAAAATGCTAATCAATGTTGGCATCATGGTCAGTCAAATGCTCTTTTCATTGGCTCAGGAAAAAGAAATGTGAGAACATATTCTAACTTTTTGTCTTACATTGCCACAGATTGAGGCCAAAACTGTGGCATTTGCTTTTGAGTGGGTAGACTTCTGCAAATGTCAGGCAGTGTGAAGGTTTCTGCACAGACAATAAAGGGCTGAGCTGGATGAGGCCATTTGAGAGGTCATGACTTCCAGTCCTGCTGGAAGGACTTCAAACATGGGCTTGACTTTTCTATACAGGGAGCAGTTCTTCTAAGTCAAGGAGGCTGCTCACAATACAGGAGTTTAAACATGGGCATAAACATCTGCACAATGAGATCTGATGTTATTATCTGTGCAAATGTGGCTGGTTCGTTATAACTAGCAATTGTTAAGAAAAGGGCTTAGAGATACAATCACAGCTTTAACACCAAGGATTATGCAAGAAAATAGAGACAAAAGCAGAATTCTTTTCCTCTTATTGTATTTCTCAGTACAAGTATTATGAAAGGACCCTACATGCATTTTTCATCATTTTCCCACAGTAATTTATAATAATCTCTTAGAAGAATCAAACTGAAACTTCAGTTCTTAAAGGAAAAATTTGTGCACTCATGCATTTGTTTTATTACATACATGTTCACGTGAGCTCAGACAGTGCCAAGAAATGGAATTTATATCTGACCTTCAAAAAGCCAAAGCTTATTTGGGGAAACTGCATACAAAGAGTTAAAAGAGGTCCCAAAACCAGGTAGTAAGATGCTAAGTCTGGCAATTACAGCAAGTCCTCTACATCAGACTAAGCCTGGAGATGCATTTTAAAATCACCCAGGGGAAAAAAAAAGCATGCTTTTCTAACATGGGTCAGAAACACTAATTAGCTGGAATTGTTTCTGATGATCAGTAACTCAACAATTCTCCTCCGGCCTTTCTGTTAGAGAATCTGCATAAAAATAGCAACAAGCAGCCTCCGAATCCTTCTAAACAGCAGTCGAGCTTAAATTTATCTCGCCTAGTGCTTCCGTGTGACAGTGGCGATGACAGCATCGATTAGATAGGGCTGGCACTTCACACCCTGTGTCACTCATTATCTGACGAGAGCCCCTGTGAGAGGCAGGTGCTAGGGAATGAAAGATTAGGTGCAGTGCATGTAATCAGCCTAAATCCCTCACTACCTCCAGCGAGCGATAACAAAACCTAAGCGGCTCTCTCCTTTCCACAATTCTTCCCCACTTTCACCATGCCTGTGAGTCTGCAAGTTTAATGATCCTAACCCTGGCTGAGAAACCGCACAGCAGAGACCAGCGTTTCCAGGATGAGGTTGGTTCTGGACCGCAGGCTCATATTCCAAATGACTTCTGTTCTCTGAGGAGTATGTGCTGTGTTAATTACACAGCCTTAAACCAACACACAGAAGTTCCCCTCCTTCCCTTCTGTGCAGATGTTTAAGCTTTTCGTCCTCAGTTTCAGCAGATCCTTTTTAATTCTCCCTAATGGCTCTCACACTCCCCACGAATAAGCAAGTGAATTTTGCAAGTGAATGAACATAATGAAAAAGCAAGGTGTGGGCCTTGGCAACATGGGCTGGATTTTGACACTTGTTGCATTAGTTTTAATACTTCTTAATATGCCAGTCAGTGCTCGACAGCATGGCTGTTAGAAATGAAGTTCCAGTAATGAGATCTAGCAACCTTCATGGAAAAAAGACAACCATTTTTTTTGTGCCAATTACCAGTGAAAACTACTTGGGTTTTCTGCACGCTTTCAGAGACAAATTGCTCCTCAGATTTGAAGTGAGAGCACTGATTTGTTGGGAGAAAGCCAGGCCATGCTGGGTAAGACTCAGACACCCAGCTATGGGAAGTGATTCATACACACTGGCCACAGAAAACCAAATGCTTGTTTTGGGGAGGAATTGGTTACCAGTTGCTGCCTTCCTTGGCTGGCCCAGATAGAGGCTGCTTGCAATCAGCTCTTGCGTTAGAGATATGCACGGGAAGCCCAAAAGGAGGCAACTGCCATCCACACATGAGAGATTACAGACCACAGGAAACTGAAGGGGCAAAATCAAAACATTCAGTGCTTGCCAGTAGTCATGGATTCAGGTTACAGCTGGTGAAATAGCAGGAGGGATGAATGGAAACCTCTCAGCCTTTCACTGGATGGCTGGGGCATTAATGAGGAAGAACACCAGAAAATAATACTGTCTGTCTACCAGGCAAATACTCTAAAGCCAGCAAGAGAGAAGTGTAGCAGTGTGTGGGCAAGGCCAAGGACAGTACTATAGTGGTGGCTGGTAGCATACAGAATCACTGGCCACTGTCAGCAGCTGTGGGCACCCCTGCTCTGTCCTGCCAATGCAATCCCACACCGTCTACCGTATGGTTTAATTGTGGCTGGACAAAGCACCAGAGGATGTACTATGGGGAAGACTCTCACACTGCTGGAAGGTGAACTCCAAGCTATTTTTGACTTTTTTGTCATACCAAAGGTATATCAGTAAAACCCACATGGTAGCTGCTTGCATAGATGTCTATAAGATGGTCCCTACAGTGCACTGATGTGACACTACAGTGCCAAGGAGAAGCTTTACTACCTGGCTGAAATGCCTGCTGAAGCATGCTGGTCCTCCTAGGAATATAGATGTGCCAGTGGTCTCCTTCTAGAGACTGAAACCCAGCCAGGGGCTTCTGTTCTCTACTGGTGCTCTGAGTATGTATCTGGAAAATAAAAGGTTGCTCCTGTCTCACAAGGAAACGTAAGGGAGGGCTGGGAAAAAGACCTGGATTCTGGTTCAGGCTGCATGTCCCTTAAGCTGCTTGAAAAAGGAACGTTGCATTTTGCAGCTCCTCTCACTGTGTCCTGAGTAAGGCCTGCATGCAAAAGTAGTGTTTTCCACTGTGGAGAAATACAGTGGTATCAGTACTGTACAGTGGTACAGCATCAGGCCCACTCAATGATTTGGAAGGAAGAGGAGTTTTCCACACCACCCTGAGTCACCTCATGTCCAATTTAGAGGGCTCAGAGGAACATCTTCCCAGCAAGAGGCCACGGCCTTGTGTTAGCTGGGAGGCAGGCAGGATTTGGTGACAGCTGATGCAAAAATTTCCCAGAGCTTTGGGAAAAACATTTGGTCATATAAAAATCCCAGTTGGTTGCTTCATGCTTAAACTGCTGCCCTGTGCAGCTGAGAAGTTAATTTGGGAAAGATGGCTGGATGACAAAGCAAGGAAAATATGGTTAAATGGTCTCCCTTTTATTTTTAACAATTGATGTCGCTGGAGGATGTAGTAATGCTGGACATAATGCTTATTTAGACCTCTCTCCTTTGGTCTTTGTGGTTGCAGAGCATGTGTTTCTGTGAACTGAACATGAGAACAGGGAAAAAATGCACTGCTGACTGTCTGCTTAGGAATGGGGCTGGAGCAGGAAGATTGCACCAACTGAAAGATACATTTTTATAGGTGGCAATTTCTCCTTTTTTTTTTTTGTTTTCTTGCATTTAAATCCAGTCACTTCTACTCAGAGCATGCTTGCTTTTCTGGATGAAAATTGTAACCATGCTGAGTATTTTTAGTGTTGTACTAATTGCAACTGACCCACAAAAAGGATATTTCTTGCTTGGCATTTATTAAATGTCATTGGTTTTCCAGTCTTGCAACTTGACCCATAAGCTGAACACCTCTGAGCTCCACTGAACCTTTGTGAGGTATAAGGCCAATTACTGCAAGCTTCTCAAGTGCCACTTCTGCATGTGCAACCTCTGTGATACCAATATAATCCAAGTGTTTGGAAACTACACTGGGTCTAGGCTGGTGAGAAGAGAGGAGCTATTTCTGCACTAAAATATACTTGTTACACATCAATCTGAAACCTGACTCCTGAAACAATCCCCTGGGAAGCATTATTGCTTCACTTTTCTGAAGTATCACATGCAAACAGGCAGGTTCTTCTGATGACCCAAACGATAATCTTGTCTAGGAAGAACATTTCACCATCACAATAGGAAGGCAGAGTGGCAAGTGGGCGTACAAATGCCCCAAAGTATAAATCATAAAGTAAAGCTCCTTTTCTACTGTCAAGGCAGTAGTGAAAAAGGCAGATATTCACTACTCAGATGTTGCTTCACAGTCATGATCCAAAAGGTAAATGTTTTTCAACCATAATTAATAGAGATGTTCAAAAGCCAGAGTATGGGGAAGATAATGATAGTTTTGTCTACATGGGTAGCTATCTACTCTCCACATCAAATATATGCATGTTTGGCCACTTAAAACTTGAGGTCTTTCTGCTGCTCCAGTGATGCTATATGTCCTCCACAGGTTACTTGTGGATAGAAGATGCACCCTAGTCTTGGAACACAAATCATACTGTGTTCACATGAAAGTCACTTTTAAATAACTTGTATGGATACACAAAACCTCTATCCCACAAACAGATGTCTGTGATCTTGGACAATGAGCTGTGGCTCAGCATTCATTAACCTTACATGAGCATGGAAATCCCAGAGGAACTGGGAGCTGGCAGCCCTCACAAGCATGCCTGGTGGAGGCTGAGAGTCTGTGAGTTTCTAGTGGCCTCTTAGAAAGCTGTGGAAGAGAAAAATATAATCTAATGCATACAAGTGAGCAGTGTAGAGAGCACATTTTACAGAAAATTTCTGAAAATGCCCTCAAGACTAATTGTGTAGAGTGGTTAGGAAAGTGTAAAAGCCTTCAAGATATGCTTATCACTTTCCACTGAAGACAGCATGAACTGGGTAGATGCAGTCTAGTGCTCTGCTCATCAGCTGGGGAAAAACTGGTTTTAGCACTAGCATACCACATGTTGTGCACAGGATGCCCATGCCATAGGCTGTATATCAGTTTATGTACATAAAAACTGAAAACCAACCAAGGAACTGCAAGGTCTGACCATGGAAATGCACCTGATGTGCTTAGCAGAGACAGTGCAGCCCATATGTATTTAGCTGGCCTCAGAACATCAAGGATTTGGAAGTTTAGACAAGGTAAAATCTAATGTGTCAGTCAGACTGAGAAGGGACATGTAGCTGGCCTTGTCTTTATTCTGTCTTTCATTTTAGACCTAACAAATGTAGAAGTACCATGTGCTTGGGAGCACTCAAACACAAGCACCACCTTCAAATCTTCCTTGCCATCTGAGGGTGAGGCAGGGAGGGGAGAAAGGGATGGACCACATAGCATTGATATGTGAGTGATAAAGTAGCTGGAAGTTGGTGTCCTTAGGGCTGGTCTGAAGCACTGACTCACTGTGCAAAATTACTGTGCTGCATCAGCTGATGGCAGCGTTGATGAACCCAGGAGAACATCATCATGGTGAGGGAGCATGCCAACCCAATCCGTGCCTTGCAGTGCTCTCTGTATCTTACTCAGCTTGCCTTCCCAGATGGTTGAGGGGCTTTCATACCCACCAGCTGTTTATTTATTTTGGGGTTTCTAATTGTTGCTATGGTAATACTTACACTTTGGATCCCGAAACTTACCTTGTTACCTGGTCACTGTCTAGACAGCCCCTGCTGGAGGACAGAAATTATCCATGCTATAGAAACTGCAGCCTGGATTCCTGGCTTTTTTTTAGAATCAAGCAAACAGAAAGTATTTGTCCTACTTTCTAGTCAGTAAGCTGAAATTCTGCATGTTTAATTATAAATCAAATAATTGACTACAAAGCTATTGTGGTATGGCCTTCCATGTTGTTGATGGTTTTAATTGCAAACTGTTACATGATGTGCTTTGGTAACAAAGAATGAGCCCTTAAGTAGCAGAGGAAATGTCCTACTTTGACTATATTTTTACAGTCAGGATGAAGATTTTTTGGTGTGTCATTCCCTTCTGATTCTCCCCTTGATACCAGAGCATAAAAGGATTCCTTACCATGGAGGCATTAGCACTTCTGGGGCTGTCAATGGAGAGACTGTTGGAGAAACTGTGTCTCCAGTGCTGGATGCCAGTCTGAGGGAGGTGTCAACACACTGGAAAGACCTTAGCCAAGCTCCATGAAGGTAGATGGTTAGGGCAAGAGCACTTGTTGTGTGATTAGGGGTTGAGGGAACAGGATTTGTTTGTGCTGGAGAAAAAACTACAAAGAAGGGGATGTATTTGCAGACTGCAGCTACTGGATGGGAAGGTGTGGAGCCAGGCTCCTCTCAGAGGAACATAGGGAAAGGACAAGAGATGACAGACACAGATTACAGCAAGAGAAATTTTGATCAGATACAAGGGAAAAATATCACAGAGGAGGTTGGGAGGAGGCTAGGATGTGCTAGCTCAGACAGAAACATCTCAGACATTGTTCTAGTTTGAGTCAAAATAAGGTATTCCATGCCATAGAGGTCATGTTCGTCTTGAAGCTTTGATATCAAGCATGGGCCTTGGAGTGTCTTGCACAAGGCCTAAGACCCCAACAAAAGAGGTGCTTAATCAGCTAATTAGCAGCTAGTGTGTATATATAAGGAGAGGTCTGAGTCACTACCTGCTCAGAAGGTTGAGCACCTGAGCCCTGGGAGGATGAGAAGTCCAGCTCTGTTCCTCAGGCCTCTACCTGTTCTGCTTTCCATCTTAATTCAAGAGTTCCTGGGTTCCAGGATGCAGCTTCCTGAGCCTGAGTCCCATCTGCTGCTGAAGTCTTCCTGCTACAGCATCAATGGTGATGTAGTTACTATCAAGGGGGGGTTGGTTCTGGCATTGTTTGGGGTTGGGGTTTTTTTTGTGTGTATGTATACACACTCTTCATTATCTTGTTGTTATTTTCATTAAAGTAGTTTGTTTCATNCTCAGACATTGTTCTAGTTTGAGTCAAAATAAGGTATTCCATGCCATAGAGGTCATGTTCGTCTTGAAGCTTTGATATCAAGCATGGGCCTTGGAGTGTCTTGCACAAGGCCTAAGACCCCAACAAAAGAGGTGCTTAATCAGCTAATTAGCAGCTAGTGTGTATATATAAGGAGAGGTCTGAGTCACTACCTGCTCAGAAGGTTGAGCACCTGAGCCCTGGGAGGATGAGAAGTCCAGTTCTGTTCCTCAGGACTCTCTCTGTTCTGCCTTCAATCCTGGAAGACTGAGTACCCTGAGCCTTGTGAAGATCAGCAGTCCAGCTCTGTTCCTACAGGCCTCTACCTGTTCTGCTTTTCGTCTTAATTCAAGAGTTCCTGGGTTCCAGAATGCAGCCTCCTGAGCCTGAGTCCCATCTGCTGCTGAAGTCTTCCTGCTACAGCATCAATGGTGATGTAGTTACTATCAAGGGGGGGTTGGTTCTGGCATTGTTTGGGGTTGGGGTTTTTTTTGTGTGTATGTATACACACTCTTCATTATCTTGTTGTTATTTTCATTAAAGTAGTTTGTTTCATTTCCAATTCACAAGTGGAGAAAAAGGGAGATAATAGAGAGTATCTGTCACTGGGTTGGTGGCTGACCCAGCCCTAACCCCTGACAGATGCAAAAGGCAGTGCTAGTGGTAGGTGTTTGCTGAAGGTACAGGTCCAGGACAGGAACAATTTAAACAGGTCAGAAGTGGGGAGGGGAGAAAAGTTGTGTACTGTGTGGCTGGAGATGCACAGGGACTTCCTAATGAGAGAGAAACTGCAAATCTCTTAAAAGTATGTTTTTCTCCCTTCTTGTCCCCAACTCTGCTCATCCCTGTGAATCTGTACCTGTATGGAAGGCCTTCTTAGAAGCAGCTGTAAGCTTATTTGCTGTCTTTTCCCTAGAAAAGAAATCTTGAAAGCAACCACCAAGATGGACTGAAAAACACTCTGTCCTTCACCCATGGACAGGAAAGTCTGGAGCCTTTCTTTGCTGCATGCAGAGACTGAGCAGGGCCAAGTGCCTGCAGTGACAAATAGTGTTAGGGCAAGTCTTTGGGCAGAATAAATGTAAAATCCTCCAAGTCAGCTATGACATTTTTCAGGCATATTTAGTCATTGAAGCTGAATATCCCCAGCTGTGTTAAACTGTTAAGCTGTCGAGTTTCCATTTGAAAGCCACTAACAAAAAGCAAGCTAAAATAGTCTTCCTGTGCCTGCTCTCACCTAGCATTGCTGAGGGAAATGAAACTTAAAGCCCAGACCAATTCAAGTTTCTTGGAAAAACACCCATGCCCTTCATGCTAGTGATGTGCTCCAGTACCTTCTTGCTAGAGCAAGTTTTTTCTTTAGGAAGGTCTGGGGATGTGATTCCTTAAACAGCGACAAGTGAGCTGCTGCTTTATTGTATGACCAGAGTGTCTCTCTTGACCTTGCTCTGCTAAGTGTGCTGGTGTGGCTCTGCAAAACACAGCACCTCCGTGCTCAGGGAATTTTTTTGGTCTTGCATTTCTTTAAGTAAGGTGAGAGATTCATATTTTTTCTTGTATGCAACAGCAGTTTCTAGGCAATATTGACTTTAAATCCTCTATTTTTGTATGACTAACTATAGCAGCATAAAGCTAAATGGTTGAGACAACTGCAAGAACCTAAAGTCCAATCTCTAGGGTTTGTTTTTTTTAACCAAACTGCAGCATATGCATGCAAGAAGACAGAAAAACCCTAAGGAGTATAAGAGAGGAATCAACAGGACCAATCAAGTTACAAATCTGTGATTCAAGTCTAATGTGGAGAAGTATAAATCTCCCTCAGCTGTTGTTATTTCAGTGTGAAGTGTTTGTGGAGGAGAGCTTGTTTCTTCTCTTCTCCCCTCCCCAGCAGCTGCAGGTCTGTGCACTCCCTGCACCAGTGCCACTCCAGCTGCCAAAGGCACAGTGTAAGCAGATGATCCTCCACCAATGGAGACTGATGCATTGGGTTTGTTTCTTGATTTGATACGAATAAACAGTGAATGTTGTTCTTATGATGAGGGGCTCTTTAGCTGGGGAGTACAAATGTAGCAGTTTAGGGAGTCTGTATAGCAGCCCAGGACCACTGGGGTCATGCTGATGCAGAGTGGTTGCCAGTGAGGAGGACTAGAGGATTCAGTCTTGAGACCTGCTTACAGGCAGTGGTGTCACCCTATCTGCTAGGGACTTGTCAGAGATGTCCAGCTGCAAGGGTGCAGACAGAGCTCCTTCCCCAGGGGAAGAGGGAGCCTGTGCTCTAGTAGGGGTGTCAGGCCACTGCTGAAGCAAGAGCCATGCATGGAGAAGTTGGCTCCAGGAGAGCAGTGGGTTTTTCTTTTCCAGCTGTTTTTCTCTGCAGCCCTGAGAGCAAATGATACTGACCATTGTGTTGTGTGAAGCTCTGTTGCTGTGATCTGTATAAATAATTATGGAAACCTTTGTTTATTAATCTCTGATTAAAATCCTAAGTAATCTAGATGCAAATTAAGTGCTTGGCTTATGATCCTGGCGAATGGCCAAGTTAGCCCTCAGGGTGGCAAAGCTGGCTCCTGTCCCTGGCAGCTATGCCAGTCTTGGGCCTTCCATACCCCAGCAAATGTTAATAAAATCTCCTCAGCCCTGCAAGGTGCCGAGCAAACCCATGGCAGCAAGGGGTAGGAAGGACCCAATGGCTGTGTGCAGTGTTAGAGATTAATACCCAGCTAGAGCTTCATGAAGGCATAGTGTTCATGGAGGATGCTTTCCTACAGATGGCCAAGCTGTGAATCCTTTGGTGCCTAAGGGATGCTGAGCCCTGATGGAGGGGTACAAATGTACAAAGCTTTGTGGTTGTGCTGAGTAGAGACTGCAAAGCTTTTTCTTTAGTGGAGCATTGTCAGGATGTCTCTATCACCTGGCTGCCTGGATTGATGGCATCAGTAGGACTGGATTTCTGAGATGTCCACCCTTCTGGGTTGAGTCCAACCCACACAGTGGGCTGTGAAGCTGTGGGAAGCCAAGAGAGGAGCATGGCCCTGCTGCGTGTGGGCCAAGGTGGCTTTTGACTGTGCTCAGCTGCTGTGAAAGCTCTTCCCCCTCATCTCTGAGGGAGAATGTGGCTGTTCTCCCAGCTTCAAGCTGCCATGCCACTGGCTAGGGATATTTCAGCAAGTTAGAGAAGCTTACTAGCTTATACCAGAGCCTAAAAACGGAAGTTTCATTAATTTTTGAGAGCACAACTTGCTAATAGAAGTCCATGGGAGTTAATGGTTGCACCTGAGATGAAAAAATCATCATCAAAATAATAGTAGTTTTTCGTGCTCTCTAAGGCCAAACAGAATTGGGCTTTGACAATATCTGCTTCAGGCCTGAAGAAATAACTTGTCTGTTCTCCAAGTCTCAGTAGCTCTAATAAAAGATCTTTTCTCAGCACAAACTTCAAGTCCTTAAAGCTAGAGCAACAATCATATTAAAGGCTTGGTTGTTTTGTTATTTAGTGTAATAACTTTCCTAAATGCAGTGAAGTTTTTATTTTTTAAAATGAAAACATAGTGGTGGGAAGTAGTAACCAGAAATGCAGATGTCCACAAATCACACTGCAAAAAATCATATTAAATCTTGTAGTAAATAGGCTTGGCTGTTCAGAAATTCATATACTGAAATGTTTTCCATTAAAACCCTCTGCTGGACTTTTAAAAGCAAGTTTACAGAATTTCTGAGTTTTTGGACTTGCTCCAAATTGTGCCATTGAGATAAAAATGCTTGAAATAAGACCTCACCCCTCCAAACCCCACACGACTGTTTTATTTCATGCTGATAATGTGATCTAACTTGATTGTTGATTTTTCTCTTGACTGTATGAAGTGAATTAGCCTGTCTAAAAGGGAGGTGAAAATAGATCACTGGAACCAACTGAAGCAGGTATCCCTTAAGAAAATAACCTGTTAATTCCCTAGGCACTTCTCTGGGAAGGAAGTTGCTTAACACTGTGCCACCAAACTTGAAAGCAACTTGGGAAGGCAGAGCTGTGTTCCTTGGTTTCCCACCCTGGGCTGATGTCAGAGCTGTTCCTGGGAGCTGCATGGCAGCCTGGAAACTAACAAGTTAAGCTGAATAAGTCTTTCAATAATTCTTTATGTGAAAATATATGAGGAAAGGATACCTTCCCTTCTAAGGTGTCTGCCTGTGTATTGAATACTTTCCACTGTCTCAGGAGAGCCCAGCAAGCACACACAGCTCAGTGCAGATAGTTTGTCAAAGCCTAATGAACTCTTTAGTGGAAGTTCTGTGGCTTTGGGCTAGCAACCACATTTGTACTTGAGGCTGAAATGCATCAGTCTCTGTAGGCAACCTGACTTCCAGAGTGCTTTTCTGTCAAAATCTCTGTCTTAAAAAAAATGTATTCTCTTCTTTTGCCTTCTTTCCACTTACCCCCAACCCCCTGTGCATATGTGTGCCTTTGGCACATCTAGCCAGGTTTTTTTTTAGGGGTTTCACCAAGTTAAGAAACAGGAGACCACCTGGCAGCAAAAATATTTCCTATAAGAACCTCTCCTCTCCATTGGACAAACAGTGCAAACAGTGTTCTGGTCACTTCTGGTTTGTGCTACCAGCTACTCCCCTCAAAAAGAAAAAATAAGGAGGGGGGGAGAGGATGCTGGAGGAGGGATGATTTCCTGGAAAAGGAAAATATAGTTGTCCTTTCTGTGAAAGAAGGCTGCTCAAGCACAAAACATACTTCTTGTAGAAATTGTTGGAAGAAAACTCTAATGGTCTGTGAATGTAGACATAAATCTTCCACCCACTTCTAATCTACTTGACAGCATCCACAGTGCAGCCTCAGATGCTCCACATACATCCTTGCTTTGGTTGCTGCAAACCTGGTTCTTGAGGGAGTGTACATTCTGAAAATCTCCCACTGTTGCCTACATTCATGTTTCTCTGCTTGTCCTGTCTGTCAACAGAGCTGCACTGGTGCTAGACAGAAATGCAGAACTTCCAAGGAAAGCTGTCACATGCATCATCTTCATGACATGGGACAGGTCTGAGATGGGTGATGGGTTAGGTTAGGTTGGGGTTTTTCTTTTTCTTTGGCTCTATGACTCTTTCTTATGGTTTGTTTCTCTGAGCAGAAACACGTGGTATAGAGCAGCATTACAAATGAGGAGCTGAGATGTTAAGTGTATGTTTTCCAGACATTTCATTTCCTTGTGGAGACAATAGAAGATCATTACCCTCACTCTCCAAGACTGCTCTTGGGCAAATGCTGTAACATTAGCAGGAGAATAGTGAAGACAAAATCATAGACTCATGGAATCACAAAATCACAGAATGGTAGGGGTTGGATGGGACCTCTGGAGACCATCTAGTCCAACCCTCTTGATAAAGCAGGCTCACACCCAGCACATGATATCTGTGATGCCAGGGTGGTTGAGTAGGTGGTTTTACAGAAGTGTGATGCCAATCAGTTATTACTTTTAACTGTCTTCACAGCAAAATGCAGCTGTAGTTGGCAGCAGGAGTGACAGGGCAAGAACCAAAGTGGTGTCTGTGTCACAACCTGTCTCTTGAGCATCCCTTCTCTGTGCTGAATCATAAGATGACCATTTGTCTTTCCAAAGAGCAAAGTCTTCATGTGTCAAGTCATAATGTTCAAAGAGGAAAAGCAAGCACTGTAGAGCTAAACACTTCACCATGCTTGAAGGAACAGATGATGTGTCAGAACATTTAATAACTCCATCTTACAGCATGTCTTTCACCCTGGTACTTGCCTACATGTGTGCTTGTACCCCCCAAACAGTGAAGGAGCTTCTATCTTGTTTGAAGGATAGACTATGTATCACAGGAGCAAGCTGCAGAGTGTCTGGGTAATCTTTTCATCTGCTTATGCCTTCAGTATTTGGCATGCCTGTTCCAAAGCTGAGCAGCAGCACCTGTGAAGGCTGAAGCAGCAGGATGCTATGGCAGCCATAATCTCTCCTTCCTGTTCCACTTGAAAGGGGTTTTGGGTGGGTAAGACTGAGGCACTTACTACAAATCACTTCTAGAATTTCATTTGCTGTGGTGTGGGTCTCTCTGCTTCCCACCCTTGTCATTTAAAACTCCCTCTGATCTGTGTGGTCTGACCCAAATCTCCAAACCACAGAACCAATTTTGGGAGAGCACAAGTTCCTGGCTGTTCTGCATGTCTCCAGAATCAATTCTTTGTGTGTTTTTATGATTTGATTCAGTGATGTACTCAAGCCTCAGTGGTTGTACTTCTCATCAGTGTATGTAACCACATTTCCTGCTTCCCATTCCTCTGCTCTCTCTTAGAGCAATCATCGCTTTTTATGAATGTTGATTAAATGTTGCCCCAAACTAGTCTGGAAATGACTGTAAAACAGAGGTGTCTCAGAATTTGCAGAGGAGATGAGTGAGTCTGGGTGCCTAAGAGGTGCAAGCTTTTTAAAAGTCCAAAAGCTTTTTCCTTGGCTTCCTTCACATTCTCAACAAGCTGTGGATGGCACCAGGCTTTGAAGCACTCAGAATCACTAGTGACTTCCTTAAACTCCAGCATACATACATGCTGAAGGCCCCTAGCTATAGCACATGCTGCAGGATATATTGCACTCTACATGCCATAAATCTTCCAAACTACTTTTGAAAGGATTGTGAGAGATGGTCTTGCCCAGCACTTCTCAAAGTTTCTCAGCCATGCCTCTGCTCAGTCCTATTGGTGTTTTTTTGTGCCCCACAGGCAAATGCAGCTCCAGCAGGGTGGTTGGTATGGTTCAGAGCACTCCATGGCTTACCACAGTTCTGATCCCTTTTCTGCCCAGGAGCAGGATCAGCTTGTACCTAAGCTGTTCGCAACAGATGTTTGCCTGAGCTCTTAGTCAAAAACAAACAAAAAATAATGGAGATGTAACCATTTCCCCAGTCAATCTATCTTGTGCTTAATCATCCTTACTATTAGAAAATTTTTTCTTGTTTATCCTAAATCTCTTTTGCTACTATGAAGGCCCACTATTTCACAACCTATCATCAGAATTACTCCCTTATATTTGCAGATAATGTTGATGTATTTACAGTTATTGTCCCTCCTCAGTCTTGTCTTTTCTAGACTAAACAACCCATTACCTTCAATCTTACTTCATAAATCATGTTTTCTAGACCCTTTGCTACTTTGAAGAACTGGATATGTGACATAGTTTTTCCTTCTCTTAAAAAAAAATTAAGGTGTGCTTGAAACTCAACAAAATATTCCAGGTGAGGCCTTAGCAGCACTAAATAGACAAAAGATCTGCCAAACAGCTTGTAAGTGATGGTCCTGGTGCTGTACTCCAGCACAATGCTTGCAGTTTCTGCAGCAGGAGGACATTGTTGGCTTCTCACTGGCCACAGTCACTCCTGGATCCTTTTCTGCTTTGTGGTGCTCTGTCCTGGGAGTTTATATCAGTTCTGTCTTTGTGTGTAACAAATTTGTCACCTGACTGACAGCAGGACAAATGGAAAATTTTGCATGACTAGCATTGCACCTCATCTTTTTCTGGCTGCTGCAGCTGAGCAAGATCTCTCCAAGTCTGTTCCTAATCCTCAGCTCGAGTTCAAAGGGTTTGCAATGTGATAGGTGGTGACTCCACTCTCCCAACATGAGGCAAAGTGGTTGCAGTACATCAGCTTCTAAACAAACCTCTTCTGCTGATAATCTGTTGTCTCCTTCCCATATGCTGCCCCATGCTGTTGCCTCTTGCCATGGGGACTTGGCTCTTTGAAGCAAGAACCAGCCTTATGTTCTCTCTCCACACAGTGCCTAGCATGATGGGGTCTTGATCCATGATTAAGGATCCTAAATATCATGACAATGAAAATAATCCTGTCTATATAAGTGAGAAGCTCTATTTGTGGCAAAATTAGAAAGGAGTGGGGTTCATGGATGCATTAAGCTTTCCTTCTGTAGTTCTAAAAAATGTAATTGAGAGCAGCTTTTAAAACTGAACTGCTATTTTGTTAGGAAGATACTCATTTGCTGCACAGAATGTTACATTCCTCTGTGTAAAAATGTCACATTGTCACCTGGGGCATATTCATGAAAATTAAAACTTTGCTTCTTGCTGTAAATCTTTGCAAATTTCCGTGAATTTGCCCTTAGTGAAAATGTGACATTTTTACAGACAAGAATACTCAAGTTTTGCTGAGAGAGGCAAAAAGGCTTTCTGTAAAAAAAAATGACAGTGGTAACTTTCTGCTTGTGAAGGATATCTATACCTTTTACTAACAAAAAAAGAAAAGGAAAATGGAGTTGAGTCATTGCAGAGCTGTGTTCTGTGTATTCTGTATTCCCCACCTTCTGATCTGCTTTTAAGTCTAATCACTCTGCTCAAGGCAGAGAATGAAACCTAATTGTGCATTGAATTTACAAATGCACTTGAGAAAAATTAATTCCTTTTCTGATGAGAACTGGTAACTTTGTCATTAAAATGTCAGCTCTGCTGGCACTAATGTTGGTATATATTCAATGATTATCATAAGCCAGCTACTGCAACTCTCATTCATTCAAAACTTTCACTAAAATCGATGCAAGATACATCTGTGAAAATCTGTCATATCATTTCATTTTTTTAATTAAAATAAAATAAAAGAATAGTTCTTTCTGTAAGTTTTGGTGTTCTTTTTTTTTCAGTTCAGTCCTTGATTATTCAGCCTGTCCCAGATGCAGTACAGTCAGCTGAACCTTTTTATCGCAAAAGGAGAAGAAGGGGTCTTGCAGATCTGGGTTGCACAAAGTTGACCATCACATAAGGGAGAAAAAGTACCCTTTGTCACCTCATCTTTCCTGCCTGTGCTGCCCATGGGGAAGAAGAGGAGGAAGAGGTGATCGTGGTGATGTGAAAAAGAGGACGCTGCCCTTGGGTCGCTCTGGGATATTTCTTCTCTGACAGTCTGTGGCAAGCTCATCTGTGGCCATTAATTAATGGGGTTTTCATTGGGGTTAGCAAGACCTTCCAACCCCAAGAGTTAATGCTTGTGGTATTGTCCCATGGTGGAAAAGTGTGCTTGCTGGCAGCCCTACACCAGCATGGTCAAGGATGGGAAACTCTTCCTTCTCAGCCCCATGGCCAGTGCTCCAGCTCCTGGAGGAGGCTGGCCTGTCCTGAGCACAGGGAGATCTGGGGAACCACCAGATGCAAGCCAGCTGCTCCCCCTCCTCCTCAATAGGCTGCTGTGCAAGCCCTGTATAACACAGGGTTGAACTGGGAAGAAAAAGTGAATGGGGACATTTCTGCAGGTTTTAGCTGGTACTTAACCTTTTTGTACTATAGCTGGAGCATTAGAAACCCAGAAGGGAGTTATTTGCTGTCTGAAGTCTGGCTGCTGTACTGTGAAGCTTCTGCTTGCTATGTGTGCCTATGAGTTCAGCAGCAGTCGTTGTGTGTTTAAGCTCTTGTTATTGCCCACTCAGTTGTAAAGAAATGAGAAGCTGATGCTAATGCTAAAAAGGGGTCACTGAAGTAGAAAAAGAAAGAAAATCCCAGCCAGTAATCTACACACTTCAGAAAAATGGCACCCTATGTTCCTAACTGGCAGAGTCCTAAAAACTTTATTAAAACTAGTATTTAAATTGGCAAGCAAGTTCATTCTCACTTAGTGCAAATACCTAAAATGTACCAGCATAAAAACATTCTCTATAGCAAAGTTGTCTCCTCACCTTAAGAGCTATTAAAAAAATAAACACAGTAATTATGAGTACTCTACAACTCTGTGTTATGTATCTGCTCAGCTTGCTCCACCATACCCTGCCAGGGAACAGGATTCCCATAAACCCACCTCTGGTAGCAGAGGTGTGATACACAGTGGGCAGGTATAACCACAGCTGTAAGCATCGTGCCATGAGGTTGCAAAGCCAGTGGAGATCCCTCTGTGAACATACCCCTTGCTGGCTTCACAGGTCATGTTTGTGGCTCAAAGAGAAGCTGTGAGCACTAAGAGTCTTGTGCTTCCACTTCATAGCTGTTGGTGATGGCCAGATGGCTGCAAGAAGTGTGAGCCAGCAATGTCCATCCCAGCTCAAATCACTGACCTCTGATACCCAAACAGAGACATGTGCTGGATTAGTGCCAGCTCAGTGCTTCCTGTGAACACTTCCCACACTCCCCAGAGTGGTAGGGCAAGGAGAAAAGCTCAGTTCAGATCAGAGCAATTAAAAAGTTAACTGTACTTTTCTCAGTGATCATTGGCTTTTAAACACAGCTCCCAGGAAAGATTTTTGTGCTGACCTCCAAATCAAACTAAGAGAACTCAATAGCATTTAGGTGTCAAAAGAAGAATTAGATCCCTTTGAGGACTTAGATACTAGTTTCCATGCCAGTCACAGTATGTTCACTGGTGGCTAAATAGATCCAAGAGGTCTGGAAATCCAATGAGACTGAAATATTTACAGCCCATAGCTGTGTCAGTCCCATAGGAACAAAGGGAGCAGCAAGGTAAATTTTCAGTATTTTCAGCACCACATTGCCTTGCTGAACCTGGAGAACAATCTGATAAGCTACACAAGACTTGTCCAAGCTGTAATAGCCACTGCTCCTCCCCAGGGCTTGAGGAATTGCACCACTAGTTTGTTATGGACCCTGACTTCCCTAGCGTAGATGGATGGGGTCATGGAGGAAAATGCATTATTATTTTAAAATAGCTTAAACTTCCCAGTACCAAATGCCCTAGGAGTCTTTACAATTAATCTGACAACACAAGAATAGTGACCACCCACTGTATTGCAGATAAATCTGTTAGGCAGCATGCACGCTCAGCCTGCCAACAGAGGTAAATAAATGCTAGTTAGTGAACCTTGGCAGTAAATCAAAGCCACAAAAAAACCCCAAAAAATAAAAAGAAAACCAAACAAAACTGAAACAAAACAAACCTAAAAAAAACGAACCCAAAACCCCAAACTAACAACACTTTTCTCCCTTGCTTCTGGAATATGTCCCCAGCCTCTCCCCAAAGCTGCTCTAATAAATGGCTTCTGCAGTATGTCTCCGGAACGTTATCGAGTCTGAGTTATTTTGGAGTGAGGAGAGATTTAGGGAAGTCACCTGTTTGTCTGGCAGAAATCATGGGATCAGTTCCCAAGACCCAACCCAGCTTTCCCAGACCAACAGAGATGAGCCCTGGGGTTTTTCTGTGTCTCTCAGTAGCTTCCTTGTCTCTGTGTAGGAGAAAACCATTTGGCCATGGCCTCAGCCTCAGCCATGAACTGGGTTGGAAATCTGGGTGGAATTCACTGCTATCATAGTGTTTTCTTTGGCAGTCCAATATTCCCTGCAAGGATTGATGGCTCTCCCTGTTGATTTGGCACCAGATCCCTCCTCTCAACCATTGTCATATTCATCCTCTTGGGGTAAATGGGCTTGGGTCCAGCAGCAAATACATAAAGTAAAACATGAGATATGCTGAACATTTTGTATTATCCTAATTATGTAAAAATAATTTATTTACCTGGAAAGGCTTAGCTCATGCTCAGCATCTGGTTTTCAGTCAGCTCCTGCTGCTTCATTTTTTTTAACCCAGTTTTCCAGCTGAGTAGACAGAGGAACAAACCAAGACCAAACGATTTGCCAAAGGTCACACAGAAAATCACTGGCTCACGCAAGATTTAGAGAGAGAGAGATTTGCCCTGGCTTCAGTCAGCAACTCATGTTGTCTCTGTTTGGGTTTGCTTTGACATCAGGGGTTCCTGATTCAGCCTTGCCAATTCGTAAGACTTTCTCATGAGTCTATTAATATTTGCTGTCTCTTAGAAAGTAGACTAATTGTTCAAGAATTTCAGACTTGATTTGTGTGAACTAAGCTTCTAGTTGTGGTGACAGGAGAGCAAAAAATAGCTTAGCACAAGAGAAGATTGGTGTATCTTCTCCAGTTTTAGAAATTGGAATAGAAGTTTCTATTCTTCTAAAACCTGATAATTTTCTAGCCTGACTCCTGAGATTTGGAAACCAGCCTCTTATTTTGTGGCTGCTTGGGTCTCTCTTGCTGTTGAGTTGAAAATACTTCTGAGTTTTCCTGTATCTTGTATCCCCAGTGTTGTGAATTGCATTCTCCACCTTCTGCCTGACACCTAATTCAAGGATGTTGCTCTACTTTTGAACTCTTCTTCAATTTTGGATTGCACTTTTCTTGATACATGTTAAAAAATAGACAGAAGGATGTTCTACTTTCACGTTTATACTATTTCATTTCTACTCAAAGGGCTCCTTATTTCTCCTTCACTCACAGATTTCAGAAAAGCCTCAGTCCCAGATAAAGCTGACATGATATTCAGGGATACTAGGCACCTGCTAATCCCTTGCTGTCTATGAGGTGCACAGCTGCTCAGAACTTCTGAAGGTGAGACAAGTGAACATGGTGCATAGGACCAGATTTAGCCATAATCCAGCCAGCCAGTCATCTTTGGCTACCAGTGTGATGGAGATCCCTGTGCAAAGACATACATTTTTGACAAAGATAAGGGGATAGAGTTTAAATTGAATCTTACCAGCAGCAGCTATTTTTGGTTTCAATCAGGACTGCATTGAGTTAGATACAGACTTCAGCTCAATGTCTACACAAGATATACCAGCAGGCCTGAAAGTGCCTGTTTGCCCTGTGAAGAATCATAATAACCTTCCATCCCCCTTCCTACATGTAAGCAGACCTTAACATCCCTGCAGTGTTAACTGCCTAGTACAGCACATAATTATATACAGAGAATTATCCCTACACTATGATTACCCAAATGCATTCATATGCATGTGAATTACTCTTTGTGCTGACACAGTGAAAGGCTGGAGGCCACTTTTTACTCAAGGCAGTGGAGAGGAAAGTGCTTGTGTGGTCCTCCAGGAGTACCCTGCTAATGGGAACTGTACTTGTACCTTTTCTGCTTGTTGCAGGAAGAGTAGCTGGAGCTAGAGAACTGCACTGGGTATGTGCTCTCTGAACTCCAACTCTTTGATACATGGAACTGTAGAGGCTGCATGTTATGTTGCTATTAAAAATAAGGGTTTTTTTTAAAATACTTTGTTTTTTTCTTCTTCTGCCTGGCAATCTCCCTGTAAGGGTCCTCAGGCTTTGTAATGGCACAAAAGCATCAGTGCAAATGGGAGGGACTGAGCCAAGAGCAAATTGTGCTCAGTAGGTAGCTTGTTAGCTGCAGCTCTGTGGATGTGGTGCACTGGTCTTGGTGATCTCTGGCTGTCTGCAGAGCCTGGAGAAATACCAGTGTGTGAAGTCCTGAAACTCACCTGACATACATGCAAGAGTTGGCCCATGGCACCAGAAAAGGGATCGTTTCTTTTGCTCAATATAGCTTCTGCTTTCTGCTCCTCTTGCAGCATCTTTTACCACTTACCAAGTCCTTCCTACCAAGGAGTTCAAAGCTGTCCTCCAGAGCTGGTGACTTCTAATTCCCTGTTAGCATGGTCTCTATGAGGCCACGAGGCTCTGGCTGGATTTCCTGCTGGCTAGAACACGCAAGGAAAGGGAGGAGAGTCTTACATAGCTGATCTGGGGTCCTTCTTGCAGGGAATTAAGGAACATGCAGCTTTGTCAGAGTATGATGGTCCTCTCACTTGTATTTTAAATCTTAAGGCTGATCATTAGTGAGGAGGCAACTACTTTCCTCCAGTAGGAGAGTGGAAGGCTGTGGTGACACCTCAGGGCTGTGTATGGTAGAAAAGATGCTACAGGGTTTGCATCTGCTGGAGCTTTATAACTCCAGGTGGCTCTGTATGAACAAGCCCAAGGAACCAAACCTGTCTTCATTAAAGTGCTGAGAGTCTGCAATAATTTCAAGCAAGCTGCACAGCTAATTTAAATATCCCTTGCAAGTATTTTGTTCCTAGGTCTCTTGCTTTACATGGTAGTGAGGCTAGGGGTTCACAGTTACAGGTTATTAAAATATGAAGTATAATTTTCTGTTGTGTTTAACTCTTTGGAAAGAACTTGCGGGAGGTGGCACGCCATGTGAAATATAAATACATGTATTGCAGGGCAAGCAACTTCTCTTAGGAGATGGTGATCCCTAAATTATGGGCCTGGGGGTTAAGTTAAAAGCATTTCTTTTTTTTGTTTCTTTTTGGTCCACTCTTGCTAATTAGCAGACCGGCTAATTGGGGTGGTAGTAGCCAGCTACTATAGGCAGGAGGAGAAAAGAAGAAGTTTGTCAGCTTCAGACATATCAGCCACATCTGTGTAACTTTGTCGGTTTGGAAAAAATTCAGATGCAAGTAAAGGTGTTGAGCATATGAACCCTGAGCTGCAGGCAGCTTTGCAGCCAAAGCAAATAAGTGGTGCCCAAATGAAAGGCCTCTTCGTGCACCAGCTCATTTATGGCACTCCCATGTGCTTCTGTCCAAGGAGGCTTATCACAATACGAACCACACAGGACTGGGCTTATTGGGGAGGCAAGAAGTCCTGGGCACCTCCACCAGTGATGCTGGCATGAGACCAGCTGAGCCAGTGCCTGCAGTTGTGTAGGACAAAGCGTGTCTTCAGTTGCTTGTAGAAGCCGCAGGCAGGTGTCTTCTACATGGCTGGCAGCTCTGCCTGCTGCAGCATTGCCTCTTTGCTCTGCCACAGCACATGTCCAATTCTTTCCACCCTACTTTTCTGCAGATAGCATGGGGAGAACATGGCAGAGCAAGAGCTCTTGGCCTGTAAAGCAGGGACATTAGCACTCCCTCACTTTGTGGTTTTCAGCCATCTTCCCTGGCCATTTCTCCTTCACCTTCTGGGCACTGGTACTGACAGGGGATCCTTAATCCTTGCTCCAAGGATAAATTATCCACAAATAAGTACAATCAGTATTAGAAGAAATGAAAATTTCTTGAGTGCTTTGGAAATATGGACAAATGGATTCAGCATTAAAAGCAGCCCTGTTATCATAGAATCATAGAATGGCCAGGTTGGAAGGGACCTCAAAGATCATCTAGTTCCAACCCCCCCGCCACAAGCAGGGATGCCGAAACACTAGACCATGTTGCCCAGTGCCACATCCAGCCTGGCCTTGAACACTGCCAGGGATGGGGCAGCCACAACCTTTCTGGGCAACCTGTTCCAGTGCTTAATCACTCTCCTGGTAAAGAACCACCTCCCAATCTCCAGTCTAAACCTCCCCTCCTTCAACTTAAAACCATTCCCCCTGGTCCTATCACACTCTGATCTCTGTTATTCAATGTTATTTACTATTCATTTAATTTCTCTTTAAAGGGACATGGTTATTTCCCTAGGACTTTTCTATATATGTGAGAAGAAAAGAAAAAAGTTGTCCTAGTTGGAGTCAGAACAAGGTATTCTATTCCATATGTGCCATATTCAGTATTAAACTGAGGGTCAATCCCTGAAAATCCCACATCAAGCTTGGGCCTTGGGATCCCTTACATAAAGCCTAAGACCCAAGCAAGACAGGTGCATGATTAAGCTATTTAGCACCTAATTAACAGCAAAAACAAAAAAGGAGAGGTTTGGACTCTCTACCCTTTCTAAAGGTTGAGCACCTGAGCCATGTTGGGTGGTGGACTGGTAACTCTCCTTTGTGAGGATCAGAAGCCCAGAGTGCTGTTGCAGGATTCTGTTCTTCCTTCAATCTCAACCCAAGAGTTACTGAATCCAGTTCCAGGATCCAGCCTCTGAGTCTGATTCCCATCTGCTGGTGAGTCCTTCTGCTACAGTATCAGTGGTAATTCAAAGTAGTTTAAGTTTTCATTTCCAGTCCACAGGTCTCTCTGTTAATTCCTTTTTTCCTTCCTTGAAGTGGGGTAAGAGGGAGTAATAGAGAATATCTGTTACTGGATTAGTGGTAAGCCTAGCCATAAACCTTGACAGTTAATTGCTGTTCAATGTGGGGTTTGAGAGTTTTGATAGATTACCCCAAATATTTAAAATTCTAGTCTGTTCAGTTGAGAGAGTATCAATTCTTTTTCTCTAAGAGTCTTTAAGGACTGGAAATTTAAAACTAACTGCTTACATCATGATGCCTTTGCTGAAAGTAATAAACTGTGTATCCTTCTAGATGAATATTCAGAGTTATACATTGCAGTGCTCCCTTTCAATTCAGATGTCTTGGGTTATTGTTTATTTGTCCGGCTGTTTATCTGAGATTTCTCTCTTACCAGCACTATGTGATCTTTGCTGCTTCATTATGGTGTTCATCACTGATTTACATTGCATTTAATTGGTCAGTGAATGTATCTAGGTGCTATGGGTGTAACTATGAGTAGAGTTAATTTACTGTTGTCCTTCTCTGGATTAGTTCTGTGGAAAGGCTTCACAGCTACATGCAAATAGTACAGGAAAGGTTGAAGTCACTTCAGCCTGGAGGAGACTGAAGGTAGACCTCATCATGGTCTATAACTTCCTCCCAAGGGGAAGCAGAGAGGAAGGTGCAGATATTGTCTCTGTGATGATCAGCAGCAGGATCCAAGGAATGACACGAAACGCTTCCAGGTTAGGTTTAGGTTGGATATTGGGAAAAGGCTCTTCACCCAGAGGGTGGTCAAACACTGAAACAGGTTCCCCAGGGGAAGTAGTCACAGCACCAAACCTGACAAAATTCAGGAAGCATTTGGACAATGCTCTTAGACACATAGTGTGACTTCTGGGGTTGTCCTGTGTATACACAAGAGTTGGGCTTGATCTTTGTGGGTCCTTCCAACTTAGGACATTCTATGACTTTATGATTCCATGAAAAATACCTTTGTAGCCAACAGACATTTGCTTAGCCTTGTTTTTCTCAATGGCTTTTGCTGAGTCCTTTAGGGTGAGAGCAGTGAAAAACCACTGGAGAGGTTTGCTGTTGCAGTAATGGCAAACAGCATGAGGTGGTGCTGTTCCATGTTATCTTTCCCATTGATTTGTTTGGGGTCTAACTCTTGCTGGCATGTGTTCAGACATGCTGTGCTGTTACATTCTGGGTTTCTTTTTATGAAGGTTTTTGTTCCAGAAAAGACAGTGGGGCTTGTTGCAGGAATTACGCTAGTTGTAGAAGTCTGCTTGCTTTGGTGGCCTTCAGAGACAGTTTTTAAGGGAAAGTGGCTCCCAGGAAACCACTGCAGGTGTGAGCCAAGATAGGGCAAAGAAGGCATTGCTAGCACACCCTCTGAGCTCAGGTATTCCAGGTGGGATGACTATGCATGCAGAAAACCTCCACATTACTGCTGAGCAGATCACCATCAAATTGTCAAAAGATTGCATAGCATAAGAGTGATGCTGGCAGGAGAAAAAAAGTCAAGTGCCAGGGAGAAAGATGGTGATACTTGGAGGGAGATCACTGGGAATGAATAAACATCTCAACAAACAATCAGAAGAACAAAGTCTGCCTGAGTATTGTTCTTGGGGCTGCTGCTTGTCTTCACTGCAGTGCTGAGCTCCCATAGCTCCAGCTGACTCCATCTAAGATCTTCAGTCTGTTGGAAAAGGAAAGCTCCCTAATGCCCAGGATAGCAGTTCAAAGCTGATTGCCTGCCATCCAAATGTAAAACAGCCACTAAGCTTCGGAACCTGAGTTTTCTATTAGCCTCTGGCCGTTTTATTCCACTCATTAAAAGGAATGAGTTGTTGTCACTGACCTCAGTTAAACTCACAGTGAGGTCTGACCTGAGTTTATTTACACATTAAGTGGAAGTGGTGGCATTCATTAATAAGGTTTCAACAGCATCTTTCAGTCCAGGAATTCACAACATCTTATAAATGGATCTCCTTGCCAACCATATATTCACCCTACTGTCTTAGACAAACTGGGCCTCTGCTAGAGACAGCACTGGGATAGGAGAAAGGCTAGTATGACCCTACTGGTGTTTGCATGTGCTCTTATTTCTTTCCTGCTAGGATGTTCAAAGGGTGGATAACAGCATCCATGTACAGAGATAGCCAGGATAGCTACATACTTGTGACTTCCATTCCCAAGGTAGTGTGTGCTGCTGCTACTCCCATTATTGGCCTAGGTGGAACATCATGCGACTATACAGCTTCTAGCACCCAGGGTGGCTTGCACAGAACATAAAGATGAAGGCTGCCCTTCTACTGAGCCCTGCACAGCACTTCAACAACTTAGCTGCAGCCCCATCCAGACAGAGCTCTTACTGCCAAGGCTGCCCAGATCTCTGGGCTACCATCTGTAGATTAGCATGGCCCAGAAAAGCAGTGCAGAAGTGAGGCCTCCAGCTGTGCACACTGGGTGTTGTCAGGTGCCCCTGAAGGCCCATGACTGTAGAAGAATTGCATAGGTTTTATTTTTGTGGATGCACTGTGTAGGCAATAAACCTGTCACGTGGCAAGATGCCTAAACCAGTCTTCCTATACTCAAAATCAAGGTAAAGTGTCAGAAATAGGAAATTTCTAGCCCAGGAAAATACAAGAACTTTTTCACTTATGTTCTTGTGTCTAACACCACTCTGCCAGCAGCAATGTTCTGCCTGGGACTTTGTTTCTTGAATTCCTCAAGATCAGTTTCAGATCAATTTTTTTGTGCTGTGACTATCTTCAGCAGCCCATGACTTACCTCTCCAACTAATCTGCTATCTCACTTCTGGTAGTACTTGCAAAACCCACCAAAGAACTAGTCATCCACGAAAGTTCTACATCGTTGTTTGTAGATAATCAACCCATCCTGATTAGAAGCAAGCTATCGCTGAGAAATGTGCTTTCATGTTCCTGCTTCCCAGTGGGATTTGCTTCTCTCTGATTTTGAGATTTTGACCCTTGGCTGAAGATCTGCTTCCTCTTGCTAGTCAATTGTGCAAGCAGGCAAAAGAAACCCCTGCCCACCTACATAGAAACTTCCCTCTGTGAACCCAGAATAAAGAAAACCCTCACTTTCAAATCCTTTCTGACATAGCCAAACACAGAGTGTGACCAAAACTGGCAAATTTCCAACTCTTGCAATTCAATGATCAGTCTAGAATTAATTAGGCAATAAAGAAGAGGAGATTCAGCTCATTTGATCTAACAGTTTGCCAGGGAATGGTGGCTATGGCTCCATCTGATACACATAACTTATAACTCAAGTACTGATTCCATATAGTCTCCAAAAATACATTAAAACCAGCTGTGAAATACAGTGCTGCCATAAACTAAATTAAAGAGAAAACTCTTTTGAAACCTTAGCCTAGAAAAGCATTAAAAGATCATCAGGTCTGCTTTAAATAAGACTATTTATGTGAACTGTCAGAGGCATAAGCTGTATATAATCAGAAGACAAGAAGTTAGGACAATCAGAGGGACCTTTGAGCTGCTTGTGCCTTGATGGGAGCAGATGTAGAACTGCCCATTGTCCAAGTGGAGAATGAGCTCACCAGTAAAGTTGTTAGGAGAGTGATTTTAAAAGAAGTTCAGTCAAATTGCTGGAGCAAATCCCTGATCTAACTGTAACAATTCCTTGCAAGCACAGTACTGTTGCAACAAAGGATGTTCGAGATGTCTTTTCCAGTATGATATGGGAGTCTTGTAATAGTGAAAATTGTTGTTACTCTATTAACTAAAGCTGCTAAAATGCTCTTTTTCTTTTCAACACCATCTAGTTCCTAGTATTGGAATCAACTTTGTATTTACCAACGCAAAGATTTCCACTAACCTCAGCAGCACAACCTACCTCTGAGAGGCAGGACTGTGGAGAGGACAGTCAGTCCCTTTCAGTTCCTCAGCTAATAGTTTTGCAAGTAGTACTTCTGTAGATAAAACATATTGACTTATCTTTTTGGATTCTTTTCAAGTGACAGGAGCTGGGTAAGCTGGAGATCAGTAAATATGGATGTTGATCAGTGTTACACATCCTACCTCTACAGAAATTAACCTTAGTTACCAAGTTCTGAAGTTCTGCTTTGGCAGCAGTGGCATGGCATGCTTTATTACATTTGGAAAGACTTCATGGTCTCAGGAACACATTGGGCATCTGAAGAGGAAGAGACTCCCCTTTAGGCTGTAAGATGATGTTCAGTATAAATGATAGACAACATTTAGGGCTGAGATGAATCAACAATGCATGTTTATAATCTGGGTTATATTTCCAAGTTGTTCAGCTTCTTTGTGAGACTACAGGGAAATATTAACAAATTGCATGCACTTTTAAAAGGGATTATAAGAACTGTTCTCAATCACCTGCTTTATACAGATATTGTACATAGGAGGTTACATGGTTTCTTACCAGCTATTGGCTGAATTACCATAACACATATGAGCCTCAGAAACAGAGCAGAGTCCATTGCAGGGATGCCAGGAACACAAGAAAAGACAGTCACAGTCTCAAAAAACCCTCCAAGATGTAAATCCTTGATGATGTCTTAAAGTAAAAATCAACATAACTCAGCTGTTCTCACCTCTTTAAAAGTTTCATGTTTTCTTTCTAGGTGAAACTACACCTCAGAAGCTTTTAGTTACTCATCCACTGTCCTTTCAAGTTTCATCTACAAATCCCTAGATAAAGTTAAGCCTAAAATTGAATATGTATATTTTTATTTCAACTCGAATTGTATTGTTGATGTGATGGTGTTACCTTCATAACATAGCAACATGGGCCACATCAGATATATTGGGATCTGTGTCCTTCTAACTGTCCTTCAACTAGATAAGCTTCAAAGTCAGGAATTTTTCCAGAGGATCTTAAATGTTGGCAGCAGTTACGCAGATAATATCCCAGTGAGGTACAAAGCAAAGCAATGTGGTGTTCTGGACTGTGACTCAGCTCTGTCAAGCTGGAAGACTCAATGTGTAATCAGTATTCTTAAAAAAATAAACAAATGAAGTAGATTTAGTCAAGAGAAAACCTTACTGTAAAGGTTCTACTTGTTCCTCAATTAAGGAATGTGAGCATTCAGGCTTTGAGTACAATATTCCTCTCTGGGTACACAGGTTGCTGCTAATGGGACTGGGTCAGTGTGTCATGTCTAGAGTGGTTTACAATCTTGTGATTAGCATAGCTGTAGAAATCTGTTGGCTGCTTCCAGATGGAAGAGAAATATCAATAGGCTCCCATCAGCTCTCTAGTGGCCCTCAAATCCATTGGAAAGTGTTTCAGGACTTCTGTTTCTGCCTGTCTTTCCCTAGGCAAAACAAAGCCAAAACTCCCTGCCAGCTTCTGAAGATGGCTTGCGGCTTCACTGAAGTCAGTACAAGAAGGCTCTATAGTTAACTGGGCAGACTGCTAACCTCCTTGAGGACAGGCTCACATTCTTCTCATTCCACTCTCCCTGGTGGAGCATTTCACCAGCCCAGCAAACCAACTCCCTTGAGTTTGCTACATTTACTAGCAAAGGTCCATGATTTCTTTTTCTTGTTGTTTATAGCAAAAAACGGAACATGAGGCAGCAAAATTGCCCTTTACAAGGGAAAAAATGAGAATCCAAAGTGATCTTATGACTCCAAACAGAATCAGACTATAAGCCTGGAAAGCTTACCTGCTATAATGGTGCCTTGTACCAATCAACAGCTCAAGATTAGTAGGATTAAAGTAAATCTCATTTCTGGCCATCCATGTCTGAATTTCAGTTTGGCATCTCATCAAGAAAGCAACCACCTTTTGCAAGGTAGTGTGACAAATTTCTTTTTCCATAAACATTACAGAAAAAGTTGTTCTTGAAAAGTGTATGAAGTGTTCTGTATTATCTGTGGAGATGATGTTAAAACTGGAGCAGAACAAAATGTTCAACTTTCATTCTGTAAGAGTGCAACAGAAGCACATCATGAAGTCACACGTTTGCATCCATTCAGGTGAGGCAGAAGGAGCATTTTGTTTGTCTTTGTCCTATACAACTTCTTACACTACACTCAAGTCCTCTAGATGAAATTCTTTATATTGCAGTTAATGCTCCCTTTTGTACCAAGAGGATTGAACCAGAGGTGAACATGACTGACACTTCCTCCAGATGCCATGGAGGAAGGTGGTTCAAGGATGTGAAAGGACACGAGTATGCATAGAAGTGAAAGAACTAGTGTTTTGCAGTTGTGTAGATGCTGAGATTGCAAGCATTAAACAAAGCATGAGGCTTATGGCTTCATGAACACACTTAGGTTTTGGATGATCTTTAGCAGTTTTCTTCTTAAGCAGAGATTCCATTTCTAAAAATGACTTTTCTAAGTCTGCTTCTTCATAAAGCTAATTTCTCAGAGCAATGACATTTCTTAAAGATCTCTCAGTATTTTCATGGAATCCTCATGTCTTTTGTGCCTGTGGCAAATAAGGAGTCTCTTCAGGTACCAGATGGAGACATGTCCCATGTGTGGACATGTCTGAACCAGCATGGTGCAGAATGCAGAGCTCAGTCCCAGCTCAAGAACAAATGAACTCTGTTTCATCTGCTCTCCAGGTTTCTACTCTGTACAGTGGAGCTGCTGACTTTGACAAATACTAATGGCTAAAAAATACACAAAATGTTTGTAGTAGGTAGGAAATGCCATGTCTGCATGTTGGATGTCTCTGGTTCTATCCAACTTTGGTAGGACTATTTGAAGCACCAAGTATTTACTCCCTGAAACCATCAGACCTTTTAACCTGTTCCCAGGGAAGTGTTTCTTGGGATGATTAACAGTGATAAATGCTGCTCCTTGAATTGTAAAAAGCTGATGTTCATAATCCCTTCAGGCAGGGATTAACATCTTCATGTTTGGAACTACTCCTTAAATACCTCTTCCCTTCTTCCCTCCAGATAGCAGGTAGAGAGGATAGCTGCCTGCTGCCCATTTTACAGCTTTAAAGTTTCTGAGCTGGATGTTAGCCATTAAAAATGGCAGAGATTTGGTGACATCACTCCCATTTATGGGAGCAAATGATCTGACCCAGCATGTATGGTTATTTTAGTCTATTAAAACCATGCCTTTAAGAGTAGATGTCTGTACACAAGGGCTGCCTGCAAACCTATCTGTCCGCTGTGGTTCTAGACCTGTTGCTGCTGTCCTCCAGAAGCAAAGATCAATAATAGTTTTATAATCTAAGTACAACCGGGTGTAAAGATCATGCTGTCAAGAAACAACATATCAAGTAACAGTGGTGCTGCTTTAAAGATGTATGGAAGTTTTGGGGCCAGAATGGAAGCATTAGAGCAGGTTTGGTGAGAAATCTAATACCAACAGTGAGTAGTAGTAAATATCTGCTAAAGGGTGAGATTCAGGGCTTAAGTGGTGCTTGGGAAGACACAGACCTACATTAATGTTACCATACCAGAGTCAATGGGCCAGCCAGCCAGCTGGTACAAAAGCAGCCTAGCTATACAGAAAAGCAAAAGTACAGATTTCATTTATTGCTCATTATTCAACTCATCCATTCATTAATCCACCAGAGACATAGCACTTCTAGTCCAGTGCTTGTGGCCGGCCACCAGCTCCTAATACCAATGGTTTAAAAAAGGGACCTTAGAAAAGCCTCTGGGATGAAGAGCTCAGCACCACTGAAGTCATCAGAGCCATGCTACATGACACAGATACAGGGATGTAGCCCCACGCACCCTTCATTTCACACCAACCCAAATGTGGACACTCACTTCACAGCTGTGTTAAGCTCTTGCTGGGAAAACCTTAACTCCAGGAACACTGGAGAACAAGGGAGAAGTTGTGCATTGAAATGCAGGGCCCGTTTCCTAAATCCTTCTCTCCTTCCCATGGGACATTACTTCTTTGGTGGATGCTGCTGTGAGACGATCTGGGGCATGAGGAGATTTCTCCAAACTGAACCCTGGAGATCTTCCATTTTTCCATTTCTACTAAAAGTAAAGGCAAGTGAAAAGGATTTTCAGTTGTGAAATGTGATAACCAGAACCTGAAGCTTTCTAAATGCCTTCCTAGTGGGAAGGAGGGCTGCTGGTGCCTGCTTATTTCCTGATCAGACTATTCTGGCCAAGCCTCATCTGAGGTCAAACACATCTCCCCATCCCCGTTTGTGTGTTTCACTTCTTTGTTATTCATAGAGTGTTAATTACCTGATAATTTACTTCCTATAGTCCACACATTTTGCCTTTACACAGAATTCACTTCAGTCCATTTGAACTGCTCCAATCAAATTCCAATAGATTGACATGAGCTATATGGATTATATGTCTGGTGTTTTTAGGATGTGTTTGGACTTCTGCAGAAGAAAAATTAGAGGCTATTCTTTATCAGTGATCCCCACTGGAGAGTAAGACTTAACCTTTGTTCTCCTCATCTAAGGTATTAAATTAATTATGGAGAGCAAGATAAGTAGGCTCTCAAGAACAATTTGTGCTCTAGTAACTCATTTCATGTAACCTAAGACCTTATATTTGATCAGTGAAGTTGCAGTGAATTTTTAATGTGTTCTGCACACGGATATTTCTGAATTGCCACTTCTATTTGATATTACTTTACAATGTTCAGTGTTGTATGCTTGTCAAGGCAGACTCACAGGACTGAAATTCTGTGTCTAGTTTTGAAGCAGGAACAATAATGTTGAGACATCTTGCCTGTGGTAAGATTTTAAGTATTGTGACAAATGCTAAAATACTAACAAATGTAGGTAAAGTTCTAGGAACAAGTTTGGAAATGTACTTCCTTCCTCGTGCTTCTCCTTCCTCTTGATTGATAAGCAAAGCTTTTGTTGAATAAGAGCTTAGATGCAATTCCAACAGTAGCATGCACAGAAAAGAGCCTGGTGTGGGTAGCATGGGTTATGCTGTAAAGAACCAGGGGAGTGCCCTTGGTTCTTATTCAGATACTGAGAATGTTTTTATTTGCTTGTATAGACTTGACTGCTGTTGAGAGGTGCAGAAAGAGCAAATATTCTTAACTAAGCTAGACACTTTTATTAAAGTAGCAATAACCACACATCATTTGGAAACTGAGAGATAATGGGCACTATAGCAGCCATGAAGAAATCAACATAAAACTTTTAGCCAATACTTCAAGTACAAGGCCCAAGATAAGGGTGCTGACATTGTTCATGGAGGTAGAGAATAGAACTGCCATTCCAGTTGATAAACAGGGAGATGTTTTCTTTGTGAGCATAATGGGTGATGAATGTTCTAGTGCCTTCAGAGAAGATTACATGCAGCAAAAATGATACTTGATTATTCAGTACCACCTCCTGTAAACTGGTGATCCTACTCACTGTTCCTACCTGCTTTGATTGGGTAAAGTCAGCAAGGTAATTTATAACCACTGGGGCTTTTATAATTCACTGTAGCCATTCTCATTCTCTGATGCTTTCTACCATGTATCTCATACTCCCTCGAAACATTCCAGGGGTCGTTTTTTTCTATGCCTTCCAGATGAGAAGAACAAGAGATTACAGGAAGATCACTAGAAATCCTGATATCACTGACCTAATACAGAAGGTGTTGAGATATATTGTGAGCATACTCTGCTCCAAAAGAGAGAAACTGGGACCCAGACTCATTCCACTTGACTCTTGGTTCTGTTTTTTGTAACTGAAATGTCCAAGCTGGGAAGACAGTACCTCTATTAACCAGAGACAGACATAAGCATTTTTAGGGCATGATTCTGCTCTTAAGATGGACAACTCACTGATCCACAATATTGAGTAAATAGTGAGTGCATAGGTTCTAAATACCTTTCTTACAATTATAATCACAGTTAAGCGACTTATATTAGGGTCAGAGTACCCCTCAAACTGTGCTTTCTTTGCAACCTCTTTCCCCACTTCTCACCCCACCTACCTTCAAGGGCCTCTGCCCACAGGGAAGAGTCTGTGTCAGGGGTGGGAGCAGATCCTGCAGTACAGCTCCATCATTTTATTGTCATCTGCAGGGAAATAAATCTATGCAAAAGAAATGAGAACTATAATACAGCAAGGTAGCCTTTTTATTTCCAGAAACACTTCTTTCCCTAACTTCTGAGTTGTTTTTCTTTGAGCAACAAATATTCTGTAACACCTAAGTTATTTAAAACCTCTCTTCCAACAAAAAATTAAACTTGTTGTGACCTCTTGTTCTTTGAACAGAATTATATCAGATTAAAATTTTCAGCAGGCATTTTGACATATCTGTGTAAATATCAATAAAATTAGAGCAACAAGGGCCAGCAAGAGAAGCATTGGAAGATTGACACACTTGTGCAATGGCTTAAATGTGGACCTTGGTGGGGTTTGTGCCTGCATTTGATTTGGGTTTTTGTTTGTTTGGGTTTTTTCTTTTGACACACAGTTGTGTAATGTTGGTGATGCTTGTTTAATAATGCTGCATTAATCCCATTTGGTGTCATCAGCCACACTCCACCTCCTGTCCCAGACATCCCAGCTGGTTCAGAGAGGTCTAATCAAAAATATATATTGGAAAATGCCTAGTTATTCTAGGTGCTGGACCAAAAGAGACAAGCCATCCTGTCCAAAATATTTATCCTACCTCTTCTCTGTTCATTGCAGACTGACTTGAGATCTGAGACAAATACCCATTTTTGAGCCAGTTTAACTCTTCGGTGTGATAAGTTGTGGCTGTTTTTCAGCAGATATACATGTGGCTCTTCTGACAACTGTAATTGTGTCAAGTTTTCTGATACTAGGTGTCAGCACTGTGTATCTCATGCCATGAAAGGGAACAAAATAGACCTCAGAACTTGTGAGTAGTAAGAGAAGCTGTCTCTTACAAGCAAATGTGACTGTAACCATATTGAAGAACACTTCAAAATAGGTTCTTCAAGATAGGTGCAAAGTACTCAGTGAAGTGTTAAGCTTTCTGTGTCCCTATAGCACTTATGTGTCCTAATGTATACAGACATGAATCTTTATCATTAATGACAGTCTTAATGAGCTCCCCAGTATCATTTCTACAAGTTGTGAAATTCAGTTGTGTCATGGCTTGAATTTCATGCACCTGAATATCCCTGCACTGAATTTACAAGCAACTTTGTTCAGAGTGTATCAGAAAATGAATAGCAACAGAACAACAGTTTGGATTGTTAAAAAATTGAAGTAAGTTTCCTTGCAGATTTTGCTGCTCCATCATTTCTTACTGATTCAGGTGCTCCTTTTCAGTTTGTTAACTGCTAAGAGCATCTTAAGCCCAGTTATTTGATTTCAAGCAATTGGTTGTCATGGAAACAGTAACACATAGCTTTGGGCATCTGTTTGGGCCAAATTTTAGGTGAAAGTCTCAGTGGGAAAATTGTCATTGTGAGACAGCCAGGTTTTAAATCAAAGCCAAAGGATTTCATCTTAAAGGATGTGAGAAAGATGTGGCTGGCCTTGTCTCCTGTGATAACCAGGGACTTGTAACTAATGGAGGAGTTGGGATTAGCCATGGACAAAGCAGACGAAAACACACACAAGGGACCTTGTAAAGAGCACCTTAAAAGAGACAATATGTCAAAGCATCTCCACACTGATTTTGGAGCATCATTTAGTGGGGTGATAAGGCTAGGAAAAAGGCTGGACTCGATGATCTTCAAGGTCTCTTCCAGCTGTAACTGTTCTATGATTCTATGATTCTATGATGTAAGCAGGAAGGTAGCAGAGAGTGATGTTTGTTTGCACGCTTATGGTGTTTTATTAGTGCAGTTGTTAACCTATACGTAGACACTGTTTCTGCTCTGTATTACATTAGCTTTTCTGTTAGTACCCCTAATACTACTGATAATAGCAGTAATAAAGGCATTATTTTTTCTCTTTATAAATTATAAAGAATTATCTTAACAAACTTACTTTCTCAGTAAAGGACAAATAGAGCTTCATGTAGGTTAGAGTCTCCTGAAATGCTTCTTCAATTCAGTACATGTACAGGGGATCAGGGAATTCATTCAGGCTGGCTTGAACAGATGGGACCGTAAGTCTAGTTGGGAAGTTTCTTGTACATTACCAAAACTCTCTTAATACTGTCTTATGTCTGCACCTGCAGGAAGTACTGTGTCAATCTGCCAAAAACCAAATTTCAAGGATTAGCTAATAACATTTCCTTTGAAAAAGAGAGCTGATTCTTAACCAGTATTGTAAGTCTTTGAAGTTTCCATAATCTATTTTCCCTGGCTGCTTTTAATGAGCCTTTGAATGTTACTCTGCAATTTTTTATTTTTTTTAATTTGGTGGGGGAAGGGACTATGCTTTCACTTTTCTCCAAAGAATTTCAAAAATGCATTATTGCAAATAACTTACGTAGTGCCAGAACACTAAGTTATGCAGTATCTGTAGAGTGCATCTATGGTAAATAAATCACAGCTTTGCTGGATTCTCCATCCCAGGGGTTAATGAGATGTAGAAGAAAATGCCAATTAATTCATATCTCAGCTTGTGTCTCTCTTCTCTTCATGTAGGCAAGCTATCAGTGGAGCTTCTTCTGATTCTTCTTGATACCCTGGTTTTTGCACTACCCTATATGACCTCATGTATGCCTATGCCACAGTTTCAACAGTGTTTAAAAAATGTTAGCACAGCTAACTAGTTAGCTTTGGTATCTGTAACAGGTCAGGAATGGCAGCATCGAGTTTAAATGTGACTTACGTTAGGCTTTTACAGTGGATTTAACAGCTGCATTGCTGATGATACTAAACTAGCTCACTGATCTCCACACCATGCTTCAGTCCTTGCTTGGCTTGTCTAGCACAAGCTTGCACTGACCATGCTACACTGACCTGAATCTCTTTCATGCAGTAAACTAGGCTGTAATGCCACATCTTGCCTTATTTTACATCAGTAGCAACAGCTCATCTGATTACAGGGAATATATACTTGAGTCTCACCACCAAGCAGGCATGACCTTCCCAAAACCGGGCAGCAGCTCCTTGCCCTGGCTTGCAGCCTGCTGCCAGAACTATGCTTGTAGGCACGTGCTGTGGTTGTGCTGGCCCAGCTGCATGCCTCTCCTCTCTGAAGCATGGAGGGGAGGGCTCCATCCCTGGCCACCTCCAAGACTTATCCCAGTTGAGGCTACCAGGGCAGAGGGGGAAGAGGCACTGATGAGGGTCTTAGCCTCAGAAATCAAGGCTGCAGTTCTGTATGGAGGATGTGGACCTAACTCCCTGTTTGTGGTCTTGAATGCAAGACTTCACTCTGCATGTTGCTGGCCATGAGAGCCCCAGAGTCCCTCCCTGCTTGTGTGCCACCACAACCACAGACTCGCTGCTGGTGCCTCCAGAGAGGAGAGAACAGGCCCCAGCCTGCACAACTTCTTCATTACTGCTGCTTGGAGCCATAATTAGATAATATGAGAGGGTTTTCCTCTTGCCAGCAGACAGACTTAATGTATAAAATCTGAAGTAATAATTTTAAGTACGTTGCAGCTCAGCTATAAACAGGATAGAGCTGGGGTTTTTTTCTGTACAAAAGGAACAGATTCCATTAGGCAGAACGCAGAAAGAGTAGATATAAAGGTGAGTAACTATAATAGCTCTGTTTATCCTTAAAATAAATGCAGACTCTAATGATATTCCATTATTTAACATATTTCTCTCTCTGTCTAAAACCCCTAAAATACCTTTTAAGCGTCTCTGCCATGTTTTTCTGGTTTAAGAGCAGAGGAGTAATTATGCTTCTATAAACTTTGTTTTCCTTTGAAACAGTAATCACTCACTTCACCAGACTTTTCCTACCACGGTGCATTTTCAGAGCACTTAAAGTACTACCTGTTAGTTAAACAAAACAGGAAACCTACTTGACTGGCCATGATGAGACCACAAGTAGCCTCCAACTAAAAATTATTTCTACCAGATGAAATTCTTCTTAAGAGCTGGGCCACTGGTTCTGCTTCCAGCACCAGCACTGCCACATGGAGGAACTCTTCAGCCTACTCTAGGGTATGAGACAGCCTTTGTTGCTTTATGGTAAGAGTTAAAATATTAGTGTTTAGGGTGCCTTTCCTTCTCTTGGTGGAGGGTTGGAAGCACTGCCAAGCCACTGAGTGTAAAGCTACTCTTTTTGTCTCCGTTGTGGACAAAGAGGTGGAAGAAGGAATTAGCCCACCTACTAAGCAATTATTTATCTTTTGTTATTTTGGTTTCTTTCAAAATCAAAGAGTTACTCCTGGCAGACAAGCTTTTATTCATAATGGAAATCATACAGCTGGAAAGACTACGTGCAGGGTAGCATGAGCTTTTGCATTTACTTTCCCCAATGGTCTTCAAACCTCATTTGATCCCTTTTTTTGGTATTTTGGACCCTGGGGCATGGGCTTTCTGATAAATTAAACCTCTGCCACAATGAGCTGGAATATGGCCTGCAAACCACAGGCTGGAGCTTGGAATACCCTAACATGCTTTCCCTCATAAATCTGGAAAGGTGAAACCAGCCTAATTCACTCTCACTCTTCCTCTACTGGAATGAGCAAGACCAATGTCAGGAGCTTGCCTAAAACTGCTGAGGGATGGGTTGCATGAAGAGCTGCCTGGAAACCTGTGGCATGAACCTACCTTCCTCTCTCCAAAACGCAAAGCATGCTTGCTCAATATGCTTGGCTCTTAAAGCAGCATACAGGGCTGAGTGAGGTAGGGTCATGCCACAACACAGCAAGGTACAGACAAGGTGAACACCCACCCAACCAAACTGAAGTTTCTCCCCTCTGGGAGAAGCAGTGGGAAGTGTGGAGGCATTGACCTGACCTGGCCTTTCCCGGAGTAGCTCCTTGCCATTAGTGCAAGAAGTGGAAGTGACATTATACTGGCCTCAACTTGGTGACATAAACTCCAAGCTAGGTTGACACCAGAATATAGACACTCCAAATTACTTCCACATTTAGATTGTATGTTAGAGAGTTAGGACACATTCAGCATGCAATCAGCACATGCCAAATTATTTTGGGAAGTGTAAAAATATGTGTTAATATTGAACAAATGATCATCTGTGAATGATGGGGCTTTTACGTTCTGTTCCCAATAAATCTTCCTTTCTCCACACTAGTGTTTCTCCCACTGTCCTGATAACAGGCAAAATGTCAGCTGAGGTCAGCTGAGTCCTGAATCAAGACTGCAGACTTGGCTTGATCTGCACGAACTGCCTGATGCCAGCAGACGAAATTAAAGAGAACAGTGAAAATACAACATGCAGCTTAAACCCCTACTGCTATCAAATCAAGTGCAATTAAGAAGTCAGAACAACAAAGAGAGTGGATGGATCTCACACTGGAAGTAAAACATCTTTCTGCCTCTGTTTCCCTTGAGTAGATTATATTTCTTTGTAAAGAATACAGTTTATTTTTGTCTGCCTCTTCTTTTCTTGTGCTTTCCTAAGACATCACCTTTGTTAACTTATTGTCATCCTGAATGTTCTCATCTGGGACAGCAGAGATCAAATTAACCACTTCCCTGTCTAGGCTGGAGACAGGCTTCACTGTGCTCCAGCTGAGGTCACAGGCTATTTTGCCCTATCAAAGCTCTCCTATATAAAATAGATCCTGACTTTAGCTTGAGAACTTTGACATCTGAAGAAGTACCCATCTGCCCTTTCCTAAAACATGGCAGCACAGCCCATGTGGTAGAGCCTAATTTCTGAAGTCTGTCTTGAAGCTGGAGGCCACTCCTGTTGCAGTTACTCTGCTGTGCTGTGTTCTGGTACAGCATCTAGGAAAGGCATCTCAAATGTCCTCTGCCTAACTCCCTCCTCCTGAGATGACAAATTGAGAATCAATATTCTCTAGGATAATGGTGTGAATATTTAACACTCATCATATAGAGCAGTTGAACTGTGTAATGGTTTTTGGGGGAACCTGAAGTTGGCCAGCAATTTCCAATTTCATTTTGATTTGGTCTCGGATTTATTGCACATTCTTAACCATTATTATTTTTAAAGGTTTAAATGATAATGGTATTAAAACAGCTTGCTTTAGTTTGTTCTTGATGTCTAACAGTGGTAGAAGTCAATGGGATGTATGAATGTGAAATTAATATTGATATCAAAGGAAATTACAGCATTTGCTGTTTAGGGGGATGCTCCAATGAGGGTTTTTCTCTCACTAGCAATGCCAGGTAGTAGTGATGGAAAACATTCAGTAGGTATGCACTCAACGTGAACTTGCTAGTGGAATAAGGAAGTTCCCTTATTAAAACAGACATTTCTTACTAATAAAATTCAATTAGCATGCCAGCCTTTACTTCAGGCACATTTTAAAGGAAGTGTCAATTTAGTAATCACTCTTCAGTTTAAAATGTCATCCCTGCTCTGATTACAAGTAACTCTATAACAACTATGATTAAGAGAGTTTGGGGAAAGCTTGTGGTTGTTTTGATTCTCTTTTGCCTGTACTTTATGACTGGTAGCACCATGTGTAGAGTCCAGTTCTTTTGCTGCAGAAACAGGCACCCCTGCAAGCCCTGCATTTTTCTCTCTTAAACCAGTGACTAGACCAGTGGGGCCATAGTTTAAAAGTGAAAAGGTTTATGACAAAACAAATACTAACAAATAGCAAAAAGTGCAGTAGCAGGCTGGATCAGTGTAAGCTGATCGTGACAGCACATGAGTCCCTGGGGAAATCCAGTTGGACAGGAGTGAGAGATTAATGCAGAGAAACACTCAGTGCCTGTATGTGTCCTCACCAGGAGGTGTGAGGGAAACAGCTATGCTGAGAATTGTAAAATTCTTCTTCTGAAAACACAGTGAGGAAAAACAGTGTCCAGGCTTGGAGGACAAGAGCAAATCCAGGCTGTGAAGCATTAGCAGCAATAGTGCATATACGAGTATTTTAAGAGATAGCGGAGGCAAAGATGAACAGGGATTATTCATACCTGTATCTATCCATACCTATCCATGTAGCAGGTCCTAGAAAAAACTCATGGTCTCTTGTGTGCTCTGTTGATGCTTGTATAGCTGTTTGTGTCAATGAAGTTGTATGGAAGCAGGAACTAGAATTAAGAAGGTGTTTGTCTCAGCACATTAGCAGTGTTGAAAGGCCAAATCGCCTTGAAGGAGAAAATCATCTCCATGTCCTGAACAGAATAGTGTCTTGGGAAACATAGGACATATTGCCAGATCCTGAATTATCAGCTTTATGCCTGACTAAGCCTCTTAAACATAAGGGGCCTCTTCAGCAAAAATATTTCCCAGCTAAAATCCTAATGTCCAATGTTTGGGACATGATCTTAACATGTTCCTGCTGAAACAAACTGGCAGGGCTGAGAGTCCTAAATGAGCAGGTACAGACTCATAGTGCTATGTTCCTGTCTTACAAGCTTTTACTTTAATATGGCCTTGGTGTGGTCAATGAACATCACTGTTGAGTCGAAGTGCAAATGGCAGCTGAAATATGAAGGCAATTTCTGAACAAGGGTTACTTTTTGCTGGCCTAGGTGGGTGTAGGTTTTGTAATGCTCTGTGACATCTTTGAGAATAAATAAGCAGTATACTTATGGGGGGCTAACATCAGCAATGACAGATGCCACATTATGGTCAAAAGGCCACAACTTCATTAATATCATGCCTAAAGGCATCCTCCTGAAAACTGGGGAAAGAGGAGGAAATGACAATAGCCTACAGCACTCATCAGTCTCTCCTCCCTTTCTGGCACTGCACAACAAGGCATAATGCAGCAGGCCAGAGCAACCCTGCCATCCTGGGCGAGATTGCCTAATCCTACCTCCTTGCTTCCTACAGCTTGTTGCAGCAGGGAAACAGATTCCTTCTCATCTACCAAGGGTCCTGCCCTCTGTCTCCATCAGTATGAATATCTCCTAGTTGCTGTAAAATCAGCAAGGATACCAGCAGCAAATGCAAGCCAGGGGATGAGTACAGCTGTGATATGGGAGTGAGAAACTGCATAGCAGCCACCATGGGTTATGATCAGATACCACCAGCAGCACTGGTGAGACATGAAGCAGAACTATTCTTTTACCCTTTTCGCCCACCCTTCCATCTGCAGATTATATGTGTCTCTAAAGGAAACTGTTGTGCAGCCTTTCATTGCCATGGGTGAAATCCAATGCCATCCATAGCAGCATCCCAGCCTAAATTTATGGCAACCAACAGAGGGAATACAGCTTACACACATGCAAGAAAGCAATGCAGTCCAACAGGAGGCTTTTCTTGTCATAAGTAAATGCATAAAGAACAGTTTCACATAGTTAATCCCTGTTTGTGACTGATATTTTCTGACGTCTCACTCTCTGAGGCCTGTAAATCTAGTGATGCAGAAGGTTGGTCCAGGCTGATGTGTTCACACACTAATACTCCAGGGAATACTCTTGAGGTTTAACTTCAGCCCCGGGAAGATGTCCTCTTTGGGTTGCCCCTGTAGTCAGTGCAAAAGGACAGGGCCCTCTGAGAGGTGCTTCAGAGCTGGAGCCCAACATTGTGTTCAAAATCCTGCATGGAAGATTATTTTCCTCTCCTTTGGCTACAAAAAGAGCCCCCAGAGACCCATCTTGTGAGGTTGAGGTTAACATTTGGGACTGCTCCTCACTTGCTACATCTTCTATTGAACAGATGCACCAAAAGCAATCTTGGGGTCAGCTGCTGAATTTGGATTTGCACCACCTGATATTACTGATGGAAAACATAGAGTAGGTGTGTGACTGGGGCAAAGCATTATGTGATTCCCCAGTGCCTTCAGTGACAGGAGCTGTATTCTGACACAGCTATACAACTGTATTCTGAGATGAGATGTCATCTCCACCTGCCTGGTGGAAAGTGCTCTCATCCCACATCCAAGTTTTGTATGGAGTTTGTTCTGTTTGCAATGAAAAACTAAGAAAATGGCGATTTTATGTCCATGGAGGGAAGAGTTGAAATGCAATGAGACCTCCAAAATGAATATATGCTCCCTATGGTGGAGATGCACAGACTTAGCAGGACCTGCCTCCTTTAAGCAAGTTTGCTGGTGTGGCTTTGGCAGTGTGTGCATCTTGTGCTGCTACATACAGAAGTCACACAATTCTCATGGGACAAAGAGAGAGAACGTAGATCCTAGGGTAATGTGAAGTAGTAATAACAGGGAAAAGTAAACAAAAAACAAGAGCTAGCTTCTGGTAGCTTAGCTGAGGATGAATAGGGATATGCTGCAGGAACCAAGACATTGCTTTCAAGAGAAGGAAGAGGGCTGCACAGCTCCTGCCCTACCAGAGCTGGTTAAACATTTCATGCAACTGTGAGGCTGTGGTAAGGTGCAATCTAAAATCCTGCCTCTTACAGCTTTTACTTGTTATGAATGACCCAATCCAGTGGCTCATCAGGTACCTGAGAGAGAGGCAGGATGAGTGTGCAAGCTGCTTGCCTCAAAAGTAACTCCTACTCCTGTCTGGAGAATCCTATAATGCTGTTTCCAACAGGTTTGACTCCTGTAGTCCTTTTACTGTGATCCCTTTCTGGAGCATTAAAACTTAACCACTCCCTCCTCTTTTATGAATCTCTAGTGAAATATTAAAATACCTTCAGTGACTTATAAACAACATGCCATGACTCCCACAGGTAGGAAGAGCAGTATAGTCTGTGCTCCATTAGCAGGGTTAAAAGCCAGTGTGCTGTAGAATAAACTCAGGAGTACAGGGT
This sequence comes from Bucco capensis, assembly GCA_013396975.1. NCBI lineage: Eukaryota > Metazoa > Chordata > Aves > Piciformes > Bucconidae > Bucco > Bucco capensis. Next base: position 292,899 of record VWZO01016425.1, read on the forward strand.
ACAAACCCCCAGTGATTTTAGCAGCAGCTCCACTCGTGCCCAAGAAATAATTTTAGTCCTGCTGGAGCACTGCCCCCAGATGTACGACAGCTCTTGCATCCCTGCCCATTCCTGCTGTGTTGCACCTGAATGTCAGGTCCCTCAGGGGGCATTGGAAGGTGGTGCTGAGACTGGGGCAGGCAGGGGTGGGCTCTGTGCCCTCCCCCTCCAGGCACAGGGTTGGGGCTGCCCATTTCAACCCGAGTTAGAACCTTGAGCTAAAGATCCGTGTTAATTCTGTGCAGTAGCATGATCCCCTTCCCAGAGGCATGCCCTGGAGGCATATGAACTGTCCATACCAAAAGCCAGCAGTGGGGCCAGCAAAGTTTATCAGCTCAGACTTCCAGCTCTGTGAAAGGAACTGTCTGCTCTCTGGACCTAAGCATGCCCCAGGAGCAGGTTGTCGTGCCCAGAGATCCCCAGGGTATGTGTATTACTGGGCTGATGGTGATGCTCTCTCCGATGCAGATATCTGCAATTCAGACTATGTGACCAGAGGTAATTGAAAGCTGCCTGTATGCGGTCATTTAATGACAGACTACATTGCAACACACGTGTGCAGTGATGATAAGTTAAGGTCTGAGTATTTACCACCAGTAATTTACAGTTTATGTTCAGATTTGATGCCTGCTCATTAGGTATGTTCAACATTCTGGAGTGTATGTAAGTGCCCTGGTTTGAGTTATGACCCTAAACTGACCAGCAAAGTATTCCATTCCATATATGTCATATTCTGTATAAAACTGAGGGTCAGTCTGTGAAACTCCTACATCAAGCTTGGGCCTTTGGGTCTTTTACATAAAGCCTGAGAGCCAAGCAAGGCAGGTGCATGATGAAGCTATTTAGGGCCTAATTAACAGCAAATACAAAAAAGGAGAGGTTTGAGCCTCCACCCTCTCTGAAAGCTGAGCATCTGCGCTATCTGAGGTGGTGGATTGGTAACTCTCCTTGGGAGGATCAGAAGCCCGGTTCTGCTGTTACTGGACTCTGTCCATTCTTTCTTCTATCTCAGAGTTCCTGAATCCAGTTCCAGGATCCAGCTTCTGAGTCTGATTCCCATGTGCTGCTGAGTCCTTCTGCCACAGTATCAGTGATGAAAGTGATGTAGTAGCCATCAAGGGGTGTTTGGGTGTGGTATTATTGGTTTTGTGTATATATTTCCTGTTATTGTTACTATTTTCATTAAAGTAGTTTAAGTTTTCATTTCCAATCCACAAGTGTTTCTCTCTGTTAAATCCCTTTTTTTCATTCCTGGAGTGGGGGAAAAGGGTAATAGAGAATATCTGTCATTAAATTAGTGGTCAGCCCAGACCTAAACCTTCCAGACCTAAACCTTGAAAGTAAGCAAGCAAGCTCAGCTGTCTCGTGTCAGAAGCAGTGCTCCTTGTATCCTCCGCGCTGCCCGGAGAGTTGACACCAGCGGGCAGGCACCATCCTCCTGCAGCTGTCAGACCTTGCTGACTTGGGTTCCCTTTTGCCCTTCTCGGCATCTTTTCCTTCTTCGTCCTTCTTCCTCGCACCTGAGCAGTGATCCCGCCGGTGGGGGACACTAGCTGGGGCGGGGAGAGCCGGACAAGAGTAGTCCCAGCCGGGCCGAGGTATCCCTGGATCACTGACCTCTCGCCGGATAGGGCTTCCCCCCAACACTCCCTCCCCGCAGCCGGCGCACCGTGGCCGCGGCTCTATCGCCAGCGTACCGCTGCGGACTCTGCAGCGCCTCCCCGCGGCGGCGGTGACTGCCCGGCACCGCCCCGGTGCCCGGCCCCCGCCCCTCCGCTCTCCCGGGCGGGAGGCTCGGCGGCTCGCTCCTCCTCGCGGTCGCGGGATTCCTCTCTCCAGGTTTTCGAGCCCCCCCTTCACACCCGCCGCCGGAGCGGGACGGCGTGCAAGCGAGAAAGAGCAAGCGAGGCGGCGCGAATGCGCCCCGGTTCTCCGCGGCGGCAGCGAATGCTTGGCAGTGCGGCGTTTGCTCCGCAGCTGAGGAGCCCCGCGCAGGGAGACAGCGAGGCGATGAGCCGCCCGCCGGCGGTTGCCCGCGAGTGACGGCGGCGGTTCAAGGAGAGGAGGCGGTGAGGAGCGGAGGAGGACGACGAGGAGGAGGGCAGCCATCCCCGCTAGTGCCCGCGGGAGCCCGGGAGAGCCCCGGCCAAGGGCTCGGCCATGCCCTTCGCGAAGCGGACAGTGGAGCCGCAGCGGCTGTGCCGGCGGCAGCCCATCGCCTCCGTGCTGGAGGAGAGCTGGGGAGCGGAGCCGCCGCGGGACCCGCCGCCGGAGGAGCCGGGCGCGGAGGCGGCCGGCGGTGGGGAGAGGGATTCGGCAGCGGTGCTGATGGTGCTGGACCTCTGCTCTGTCAGTAATGTCGCCCTGTCGCGGATCCTTCGGCAGCTATCCGACGTGGCCCGGCACGCCTGCACCCTCTTCCAGGAGGTCGAGGCTGATATCCAGGGAACCCACCGCCGCGTCCGGGCGCTGCACGGCCGCATCGCCGGTCTCCAGGGAGCTGTGCGCGGCCTCGACCCCAAGCAAGAAGCAGTGCGTAAGTACCGCGGGCTGGGGCACACCGGGGGATGGAAAGTACCGCGGGATGGGGCGAAGCCCGGGCCGGCGCGGGGAACCCGGCCGGGGAAGCTACCGACAGGTAACGCGCCGTGCAAAGGTTGGGGCAGGAACCGGTACGAAGGGAGAGCCTGGCAGCAGCCCGGTAGGAAGGGGCCGTGCCATGTCGTGGGTGGACGGGCGCGGGTCGGGTCAGGTCGGTGGATGCCGCTGGGCGCCGCGGCGATGCCGGCGGTAGGGATGATGTCAGTGGTTTGTGCCTTACGTAAGGAGCTGGCTGGCGGGGATCTCGAGGTGCATCTTCTGCAGACAGGGGTTTGGCCAGGGAAGGAACCGAGATCTGTCTGCGGGGCTCCGGGGCGGGCTGCTGGGGCTGGGGATGATCCCCTCTCTCCCGAGGCATCTTTGGGTTTTTTCCCGTTGCCGGCTTGTCTCCCCTTTCCGGAGCGATTTATCTGCCGTTTAGAAGCTTCTCTGACTTCCCGATCGAAATTGTAAGCTCTTAAGTAGGAATAATAAAGTTACTTCGTTGCTAGCCAACTTTCGGAGCCATAAAATAAGGAAGTTTGGTTAATGACTTCTTTCTGTTTCAAGAGTGGCCCTGAAGAACTGGTGTGGGAGAGGGTTGGAAAGGAAAAGATCAAGGCAGTGTATGACTTGTACTACGAGCAGTAAGTGTTCGAATCCTGCTGCTTCTCCACCCAAACTGTAAAAGCAGTGACAGGCTCCGTAGTCCTATCAGCTGCTGATTTCTGCTGAATATGGCTCGTGTTTACAGCAGTGTAATGATTCTGTACTCTCACTGGCACATATGCTTCCCAAGCACTTGTAAATGTGTATTTTTTTTTTGATAAGGCTGCGGATTGGAAGTCTGGAATAGCAGAGATTGATGTTGATCCTGTCCTCTTTAATGTCTGGTTTAGGAAAAGCAGTAGCTTGAAGGGAAAATTTGGCTTACTTTTTGCTTTCTGCTGTTCTCTAAATCCCAAGTACCTCCAGAGAGTACACTGATGTGAAATTACACCAGGTTAAATGTGAGTATGCCCTCTTCTAGGTGTTTTTAATGAACGTGCCATTTAAAAAAATCGTACTCAGGGGTTCCTCCCCTTTCAAGCTGCGTAGAGTGTAACTCCTTCAGGATCGTCAAGGCAGTGCTGATTAACAGTCAAGCCTTAAGTATTCAGCAGTATTTAAACTACATCCTCGGCAGCTGTGGCGTGACTTTGCTGGTGATATGTTAACACACATCAAATGCAGATCAGACCGAGGGAGGCTCTCTGTGGTTTCAGGGCGGTGTGTAATCAGAGCAGAGTGCTGGGGCTGTGATTGGAAACTGCGGTGAGAGGGAGGTTTGGCCGATGCAGTGAGGGAACTGTCTGAGGAAATGAAACTCCTTGTATCACATTCTCATCTGTAAGGATTTTGAGCTGAGTGACTGTGGGTATATACTAGTGTAAGTGAGAGCAGAGCTTAGCCTTTCTAATCTGAACATCTTTTTTCTTCCTGGATTGTGCAAGTGCAGCTTGTTTTCAAATCATGGTGCAAAACCTTGATATTACAGCACAGTTATGTCATGTGCTTAGTTAGAGAGTCTGGCTTTACCCTTGTGATGATAAATGCAGAATCCGCTGCTTTGGTGTTCTTCTATTTTCATTTAAATCCCTCTTTAGGAGGGGAGAGACTTTTGGTCATGATCTTCCCTGTATCCACTTCCTCCTCCCCACTGTATACAGTGCAATATGCAGTGCTGCTGGTAGAGCTGCAGATGTCCCTCTGTCTGGCTGGCCAAGGGCTTCTCCACAATGCTGGGCTTTGCCACTACCTGTCCTCCAGTACGTGCATCCCTACCCTTCAGCTGTACAGCTGCTTGCAGGCACATCCCCTAGTCCTCATCACTTCTGTCCATGCAGTGCTGTGCCACATGTGCTTCAAAGGTGAAGGTCTCCATGCTGACCCAATGTGCATGAGCAGTCCATTTCCTTGCATGCTTGGGCTGGTTTTATTCCCCATCCAGTGCTGGACCAGCACAGCTGCATTTGCATAGCGCTACATCCAAACACCTCAACTGGGACCTGGAATTAAACTGCACTATTCTGCACATCTGCTCACATCCCCTAAATCCATGCACATCCACAGCAGCACCTATCTTTGGCCTTCAGGCTGCTCAGCGTTCCCAAGGGCTGGATAAAACTGCCTGGAAGGAAACTGGCCATCCTTGCTGTAGTGTATAATGATAGTGTGCTTTCTTCTTTCTGGGCTAACAGCTCCTCCTTCATTGCTACTTTCAGCAAGATTATGCTAATGTTTGTTTCAAGCATGTAGTGCCTATGCAATTCACTCCTGACACTGTTATACTCAAGTTGTCGCACCCAGGTAGTTTTTTTTCTGAAGCCAAGAAAGCAATCGCAGGTGGCCACAGATCTGCCCTGGACCTTACCAGCATCCCATTAAGGCATGTTGACTTCCACCACCAGCAACAAACATGGTAATGATGAGGTGGACTCTGGGCTGTCTTTTGGCTGTCCAGCTCATGTGACACATCTAAGACTTGGAACTGGCTGGAGGTTTGGACTCACACCACAAAGAACGAGTTGATGACAGGCATGCAGTCACTGCATCCATGCCATGACTGTAATAGTTGTATTGAATTTGTTGCATACCAGAAGTTGAGGTGCTGGGCTGCTTGGCACATTGACCAAGACACTGTGTACTAGTATGTTAGCATCATGACGGTGCAGTCAAACCACAAGTTTAAAACTACTAGGCTATCTGCCACAGTGAGACATTCTTGATGCTCTAATACCAAGTGCAGCACAGTGATTTGAGACTAATGCTACCAGATGTGCCCTAGATACAGAGCTGTGACATTGGACAGCCTTTTTCTCCGTGCCTTCTAAGCCAACCGGATTCTGAGATTCCCATGTGAAGGCATAGTCTGGATGAGGAAGAGGGAATAATGGGCTAATACCACCTCAGGAGCTACTGGAGCCAGTCGTTACAGATGGGCTTCCCTATCCCCATCCCTTGCCCAGAATGCCATTCCTTGGCAATTGCAGAGATGATATCAAAGGAAAGGGGATCAGGAAAGGAGCTCTCTTGAAAAGAGCATATCATATGATTTCACATAATAATGGTGTATTTTACACTGAAAATTATGTCTTGTTATATTCAAATAAAACATCTATGTTGAGTTCAGGGAACGTTATACAGAAAATCATAATTAATTAAAAATGGCATTTTTCCAGTAATGCTTATCACTGCCACTGTCATCTTCACCAGGCCTTAACATTCTCAGCTGTGTTGCTGTTGAAGTGGTGAATATTTGCAGGACTGGGTATGCTTTGCTTTAAGAAAAGAGCTTAAACTTATCTGCTGAGCTACTGGTAAAGGTATTTACCTATGTGTTGCCCTTTTGCCACTGTTCAGAAAGCGTGATTGGAAAATCTTAGGCACAGTAAAGCACTGATTCTGGCCATTTGTGAGCAGATCATCTTCAAAAACTCAGGGTCCCTCGCCCCTGCCTTCCCAGATGGTGCTTGTCCTTTCATCTTTCTTCTAAGCCTCTGGCCAGCTAGCATCTTGCAAATATGAGTCCTTTCCCAATCTCGGACTGGAAGAGAAACAAGGGTGAGAAATGTTTTCCTGCTCAGCTCGTGAACTAACTACATTGCCCTTCTGCCACTCCAGGTACTTTACTGCTTTTCATCATAAGCAGCTCCAGGGTCTGCTTCTAAAGCAGAACCATGCGGGAATGACATGATTGTCAGTCTGGCTGTTGCTCAGACTTTTCTTATTACCAGCAAGAGAACTGAGCAGTGTGGTACTGCCCAGTTTTATTATTAGATGCTTGATTACCTAGGTAATACAGAAAAATGTAGGAGGCCTGCTATATTTGTGTGTGGACTTGAGACTCAGTTCCTCTGTCATTATTTGGAAAGATGATTTCTCAGTCTAGAGGACTAGAGATCTGGCAGTCTGTGTGGAATATTGTACTTTTCAGAAACTAATGATGTAAGCCATCTTGCTTTCTGAATAATCAGCAATGACCAGGCAGCAGATTTTGAAAGCCCTAGTTAATGAGATCCTCTTTGCACCCTGGCATCACAGAGAATTCCACACATTCCAGCCTTTTTTTTTTTTTTTCCCCTGAAAGCATCAATGTGTTACCAGCAGCCAGTCTTTCTAAAAGCTGTATCGTTTCCAGCCATTGCTTGCTGTATCTTCAGTGCTCCACTTCTCTGTTCCTGATTTTCCTCTTTGCGTGCAGTTAGTGATACAGCCACTCAGGAGTGTGGGGATCTCCCGTCTGCTTCTGCTCTTCAGAGGCCCCTGGATCACTGCAGTGAGCTCTCCTGCAGGTTTTTCTTCTTTCCTGAAGTGTCAGTATTGAGATAAAAAAGACAGCTGTGAATGGATTCTTTATCATTTTAGGCTCTGCGTTAATTTATTTGGTTTGATTGAAGTCGGTTACTGAGAGCAGTCTGGCTAGTTTCACTTTTGCTTTTAGTCTTCCACTGTGCTTTTTAGGTAGTTTTGTTTTGATTATGTTTGGTTTGGGGCTTTGGGCTTTTTTTTGTTTTGTTTTTACATACTGATACAATGTACTTCTGTTTGGGTTTTGAGCACTGCAGGGAAATGTTTAATTAATGGTAAGGTTTTTGTGTGCCTTCTGGGACAATCCTACCATTTTTACAAAATATGCAGGACCCAAAGCTCATCAGAAAATGCCTCTCCTCCTCCTTGACTTAAGGTGTTGAAGTCTCAATTGTTGCTGAAATGGAATCTAGAAATTTTAGTGCTTCCATCTCAGGATACAGTTGCATTGTAAGGCCATCCAAGGCTAACTGTCAGTGAGCATCCTTGGAGACATTTTCAGGCAGGTACATAAGAGCTTATGAGTAGGTGTCTTCTTGAAAGAAAAAAAGAAGCCAGAGCAGGTTGTATAGATAAGTTATGCACTTTTATCCCAGCTTCACAAAACCCTTGAGAATTTAAATGTAATTTTTTGTAAGTATTGTGCTGAGGCACAAATGTAGACTGCATAGTCACACTATGAGTTGGATATGTCTACATAAAAATATCTCAGATGCTGCCTGACACAAATCAGAACAGATTTCTAGCTTCTCTTGCTTTGTAGTGTAAAAGCATATCTAAGGGTGGCTACAAATTTAGAGGTACATACTAATGTAGCCCGGGGGACATGAGGCACAAGGATGCATTCAGAGCTCCCTTTGTACACTGAAATCATATTAATTGGCAGAACCTTGTAGATTGCCGAATAAAACCTCCAAAGGAAAGTAGAGTTGTATGCTGGATGTAGTAATCCATTGCCTTCAGCTTTGTGTCCTGCACTTGCCCAAATGGAATGATACATAGCCTTCATTTGTCATTTTGGAGAAGGAGAAAGGCTTTTGGCTTTACTTGCAGTGTGGGGTTTATGGTGTTGTGCTGGTTGCCACGTACTTGTTTGTGTTAGACAACTCGCCTCTCTGGTGCACTCAACTGTAGTTTGTCCATGAATGCAAATAACCCAGGTTGTGGGTGTGGGAAAGTTGGAGAATTTCCTCAGTGCTTGGCTTCTAAATGCAGAGGGTTGGTGGCAAGTTAGCAGAGTCGAAAGGAGCAGGAGGTCAAAGCATCAACTTTCTTCTGTACCTCGACTTCTGTCAGAATAACAAAGGGACAGAAGAAGAAAAACCTGCTCACATAAGGATCCCATCCCCACCTTACCTTAACGTTAGCTACAGCACCATTAGCTAGAGTACAGTCATTTAGGAGAAAGATTCCTTATCTTTGTTTACAGACTAGCAATAGAAGACCTTTTAGCCAAGAAAAACACCGTTTGGAGGTGATAGAAGGTAATGGGATGGAATTTCGGTGGCTTTGGCAAGGTTGTAGAGCTTTGGAAGGAAGCTTGTGGAAAGCAGACTCTGGGCTTTTTTGCAGGTGAAAGTGGAGTGTAAACTCCTTTGTCCTGCCAAGGTCAGTGAGACTCTGAGTGGAAAGGGTCTGAGAGGCCAGTGATCAGGTGGACTCACAAGCCTTTATGGGGGACAGCCTGGTAACACATGAATAGCAGTGGTGGTTTTCTTCTGAAGCCATTCCCTGGAATGGCTTGGAATCTCTGGAAATTTTACTGAATCTCATTTGCTTGATCTTCCATTGGTAGAGTATAGAAAAACTTTGCTGTTCCATAGTTCCTTGCTTTTCATCCCACAACTAGTATTTAACCTAATGTATCAAGTTTGAACTGTTTGGGATTTTGTTGTTAGATGGAGAGCCTGCCAGTCAAAAGGTCTGATATCCAGAAATATTCAAAGCTGGATGCCCATCTCATTGCAGCTATATAAACTCATAATCATTAGTGGAAGTTCATACTCCAGAGCCATGCAAGGGGTTTCAGTGTTTATTAGAAATCTGGGTGGAAATGGCTTTCCTTTTTTAAAACCAACGAGGTCTCCTTTACACAGAAGTAAAACTGCAGAGAAAAATAGTCAGGCCCATAAAAAACTTACTGTGTATCTGATGGCTTAACAGAAATACATCCCCTTTAAAACTCTGTGCTTCTATTTAAGAGCCTTTATAATTTAATGTATGTGTTCATATGGAAACATAAGATGAGTGTTCCAGTGAAATAATGAAATCATTCCTACTTTTGGTTAGTTCTGCTGTTGATATAAGAGAGATCTCGAGATCAAGAAATAAGCAGACTCTGATAACTTACTGAGGGCAGAGAGAGGTCATTCACCTGTTAGATTCACATGCAAAAAAGGTGGTGGCTACCATTTATGAAAGGATCTGGAGTGTTTCCAGAAAACCCTTGCATAGTTCTCAAATGTCCTTGGTCTGAAGGAAGGACTTACAAGAAATAAAAATATCCAGTGTAATGGTGCCACTCAACTGCTGTTTTCTGGATAAGCAGAATCAAGTTTTATTGACGTTTCTTCTGCAGATTTACCTGCTCTGTGAGTTCAGTTTCAAGGATCAGATTATGACTAGACTGGGGAGAAAAGAGGGGAAGCTGGCCCTTACTGCTCCCTGGCATGACCTGGTCCCAACCTTTCCTTCTCAGTTCTGGCAAAGGCAGGCTTCTTAAGCATGGCTGTTAAAGGCAGCACCTCGCTCTTGCTCTCTGAAAACTGGATGGCCAAAGAGATCGAGTGCAGGGAGTGCTGACTGCTTAAAGCTCCTAATCGAACGGTTTCTTTCACACATGCGTAGACATGTTGTACCCAAATCAACCAGAGATCCCCATAGAACTCTTAAAAGCAATATTAGAGTGCTCAAGGTAGGGAAAAAATATAACGAGGTGATGTGAGTAATACACATACATGTTTTAAAAGCATCATTGCAGGACTGTGTGGTCTCTGAGTCAGAGAGCTGGGATTTTCAAAAGCTGCTCTTTCCAGTCACTTGGCATCTCCATGTAATCAGAGGCTGACATCAGCCTCTCGATTGGAACTACTTGAGCTATGAGGCTGTGAAGAGCAGAAGCTCTCTGTGTTACCCAGTGTGTATGCTGGGGGAAGGTTTTTTCACTTCCTTTGATGTATTAGCATCAAGAGAGGGAGTCTTTGCCTCACTCCTAATTACTTCTCGTCTTTGAATTTATATACCAATATGTAAGTAACTGCAAAGGGAGATAGCAGAATTTATAAAAAGTTCAAAAAGCCAGGGCTTAGAGCATGATTAAAATAAAAGATAGCATACAGTGTGTGCTGTTTTTAGCTGATATATCTCCCTAGAATACTTTCCATTTACATTCTCATTATATCTAACTGCTTCTAATGCACTACTTAGTTTAACAACTGGCATGTTTTTAGGGTAGATTTTACGGCAGATATACACCCACTGTGTCCTTAACTCAAGACTTTGAATTGCAGTATCTGTATTGGACAATCTTTTCTGTACCTTCTTGGCTGAAGGCAGGAAAAAAGCAATAGTGATGGGAACCTAATTAAGCCTGTGGTTTAATTACACCAGGAGCTGTGTGCTTGAAATGCTGCTGGATTCAATGAGTGCTGCGTGGCACTGCCGTGTTAAGTCCCAGCAGAGAATGACATTTTTTTTTTTTAATAGGATCACTGTAATTCTTGCAAAGCCACTGTGGTTTTATCTTTATTCTCAGCTGCCAAGGCAGTTGGACTTTGAACTATAGGCACTCAGACCAAGTCCCTGAGAAAGTTTGGAGGATCTGTCTTGCTAGCCTGTGCATGTGATTAAGGGGAACAAGCATAGAGCGGTGTGTTTGTGCTATAAATATGCATAGTTTGTTCAGGCCTCTGCAGCTTTTCCTCTGCCTTCTCAAAGTTTTTTTGTTAGCTTGAGTGTGTTTGAAAAATTGTTTAAGTTGTCCTGGACAGAGGGTGAGTTGGAGAGAAAAGGCACTGAGCCTTCTCCTTTAAGATATGTGTATCAGTGACTGCAAAATTAGGTCATTTTTAGGAATCAAATGCACAGGGTGCACTGAAAAATTCCTCTGTGTGCACTGGCTTGAAAGGCCAAACTGGGCTTTCTGTGCATGCTCTATTTTGCCTGTTTTTTTGGTTGCTTTGGGGGCTCCCCTCCAAAAGGTATGACAAAACGTTGTTCTCTTCAGATGATCTGTGACTGCCCACGATTGCAGAAGTCAGATCTTGCTGCTGCTGAAGCTCAGAATAAGCAACACTAACTTGCTGTGAAGCTAACAGGCAAACTTTTTGTAAGATGGTAAACACGCTTCACTGCACCCAATATTTAGTGAGATATGATAAGGGGTGATTTAAATTTAAGTGAAATGAGAGACTAATTATGATTAAATACTTATCATCCAAATCAGAGGAGGTCCAAAGAGCAGGTACTAACCAGCTCTATTTTTTTCTCCCTGCAAGTTTTGTCTATCTACTTGCAGGAAAAAGAGGGCCAGTTCTTGGCATAGACAAGGTCTTTTCTTTGGTGAAATGGCTTTTTGTGAAGTTTTGCATATAGGAGGACAGTCAAGAGATGTATATTAGTTCATTTCTCAAAAGTAAAAGCATATATCATGGGTTGACCACTGACTTTATCATGGACCAGCTCTTACCTGCAAGATACTTAGCTCTGCACAGTCTGAGTTTTGAATGCAAGCTTCACTCCCCCCACCCTTGTTTTTTGGGTGGGATGAATTTCTCGTACTTATCTAAAACCTCTTCTGGCTGCACAGCACAGTTCTCTTGGCCTTCCTGTACCCCAGCAGTTCATCACAGAGGCTCCTATCTCACTATGCTGCAGACATCCCACCTCCCCTCTCAGGTTCACTCTGTTCCCCTGTAGCAGGTATTGTTGCAGGAACCTGAAGTCTTGGTCTCTGTATCAAACTGCCTGAAGTCTTGCACACAGTTAGCATGCCGAAGTTACATTTTCCCCATTGGATGGAATATTCATCCAATAATGATGAACATTAACATTTTTAGCCTCATTTCTCACCAAAACAAATCTTAAGGAATAGTACACTCTGAGCATGTATAAGAGGGGAGGGTGTGGGCATGCCTGTGCATCTCACACCAGCCATTCAGAAATTTTATATCTGTTATTCAACTGCAATTTCAACTACATTTCCACACTGTAGAAATCATAAAAGAGACTTCTAGGTAAAGGAGAGAGCAGACTATTCCTGCTGTGTTTGAAGGAAGGAATTGTTCTTTATTAGACACTAGAAAATCCACTGGGGAAGGAATCCCATATAAATATTCCAACCCAATAAAAAAAAGTGCTCCAGTTGGAGCTCACGTTTTATTCAGTGTGGATGTCAGTCCTCTGCATGATACAAAGGCTGGAGAAAAACAGCCTTCATTAGTTCTTCTGCTTGCAGAACTGCTTGTTCGTATTCCTCTTTCCCCTCTAGAGTTACTGATTATTTCTTTTTTCTTTTCAATTTTATTATTTTTTTTTAAACTCACACCTTGAATGACTTCCTTGAATGACTTTCCTTTTGACCACCTGTTTCCTTTGCTCCTCTTTTCGTGATGGTTTTGCAGTGGGTGCTGCTTCACTTTTACCTTCATCTTAATTGCAAAGGCAAACCTCCCTTATTGTGAGAATGAATAGTATTAATTTTTAGAACTGTGGTTTATTCTCCATTGATTATCTGTAATGTGATGCTCTCTTGTTCAGTTAATAAACTACTGATAACCTGCTAAGATTTAATTAACCACCTCCCCCAAACATAACCTGCTTTTAATAGATGTTGTAAATGCCTTCATTGTGCCTGACACATTAAAATCACTGGTTTAAGTATCTTTACTTTCAAATTGCACTCTAGCTGAAGTGTATTTTGTGGCAATCATCTTGTCATTACTCTACTAATAGCCTAAAATAAGTATCACTACTTCATGACTGAGGCAATATTTTTTGGCCTCTGTTACAGCTGCTACAGGCTTGATTCAGTGTTGGTGCCCAGACAGAGGTTAGATAAGCTGTTTTCTGGACAAAATCCTCCCAGTGATACTGTGATACAGTGGAGACTAGGAGGCTCACCTGGAGATTTACTGTTAATTCTCTATTGCTATTAGCTAGGGTGGCAGCCTTCACCATGGGCTGACAGAAGACGAGGCTGACTGCCTGTGTCTGACAGAGGAGGAGAGAGGCTGAAGCAGGCTGGACCTCTTCTCAGAGTTCCCTGACCACCTGTTTAAAGTATGACCCAGGGTATTTAGCTTGCAATGGGGAACCTCTGTCAATACATGCAAAATTTGCAGGGCAATTCTAGATCAGATACAATGATAAAATCATCTGCCTATAAGTATATAGATACGGAAATGAGCACCCGTGCTTGAGGAGTGCTGGGTCTGTAAATGAATGAATGGGTTGCAGCTACCTTTGACAGTTGTAATGTGGCTATTTATGGAATCATCCAAGTGGAACTTTACACACATTATTATTGTAGATAAGAATAATTTTTTATTTATCTGCTTGTTCCTAAGTGCTGTACTGAAGAACCCAGTAGAATGGCAATTTGTTAAAGGAAAAGAGAGGGAACGGCAAAGTACCAAAGCTTGAATTGATGATTTATTTCCTTTGTAGAATTTTGTTTCCTATTTGGCTGGATCTGACCTGATAAGTAGCATCTTGGATTTGTTGCTGACCTTTATAAACAAGAGTTGAACTAGAAGAGGCTTGGATAGTGTTGTCTTCCTCAAAATTGTGTGTCACTAGAACACCTCCTTTTAATATATGTATATACTTGAATATATATCTAGATAAAGGAAGAGGACCACTGGAAAGATTGGACAAGACAATATTGGTCACTGAGGTTCTAAAAGCTTAATAAAAGGGAGAAGAATTTTATAGCCACATTAGCAGCAACCTGGTCAAACAAGGGAGAAAATACTTTGTACTACAGCTCTCATTACAAAGGTAAAAATTGAAGGTAATTGATGCCTCTTTTTCTTTCCTTGTTTTGACTTTGTGTCTTCATCCAAAAGCATCTTGTGGTTAAGTTCACTTCCTTGCCATCCCCTGCCTCTCACAGTGTGGAGTGTTACTTTGTACTGAAGAGGTTGGGATGGTGTTGATGGAAACTCTTCTACTGGATCTAATGGATGATCCTTCCTCACAAGTGAGGTGCATCTTTCTCAGGGATATGGGAATTATACCATTTGGTTGTACATGCAAGAGTAAAGCCCTTGCTTTTGAATGAATTGTCGCTGCTGTGTTACAGCAAGGACTTAAAAATAAAGACATAGAAAACCTCAACTAAGGTCAGGGAATTAATTCTTCCAAGAAAACAGACGGGTAAGTGAGAGGTAAAGTAATGCAAGTCTGCAGTGTAGCTTGCAGATTCACTGAAGGAATGTGTTGTATTTATTATTGCAAAGAGATGCCTTCCCTGCCTTCGTTCCCTTTTGAGGCAGTCCAACCTTGGGCTTGTTAAATATGTCTCTACAGAAGCTGGCACATACTGACCTTTTTTTCTGCAGTCTGCTCTTCTGTAGGTTTATTCTAGTGGCATGAGCCAGATGGACAGAACCCTAGAGCTAAATGCTGGATAGCATAATTAAGTCCTCTGCTATTGAAGGCTGGAGCTGACTGAGTCAAACTTTGACTAATACTTCAGTATTTCTTTGTCCAAGATACACCTGCTGTGTCAAAGTAGTTCTTGGTTGTGTTTTTTTTTTTATTTCTGTCTGATCTTATTCTTTGGGTATGAGCATATTAAATTATATACCAATAGTATTTTCACCTACATGATATGGAGTGCTCTCTACTACCTTGTGTGCTACAGGAACGCTTTACAACCTTATAGGGCTTGTGGAGGCTCACCTGAATTTTTCTTTCGAACCTGCTGAGCCTTTTTGCTGCTGTGTTTTGGAGTTGTGGTGGTTAGTTCTGAGTGTCACATGAAGCACCATGCCAGTGCAGTCCTGGCCAGGCACATTGTGGACATTGGAATGTGGCTCTGCAGCTCCCATTGTGAGTCCGAGGAGCCTGGTTTCATACTGACCAGGAAACCACATCAGAGGTCTGTCTGTCATCCTGCAGCCTTTTTCCTTCCTGCTTTCATATTCCATTTATAGCAAGTGCGTATTGTGTCTCCCACCTTCCCTTCTTCCCTTGATCTGCCACGTAGCCGCTTTGGGGGTGTGGACCAGCTGACATTTCTCCTCTGCTTCCTTTTTGCAACATAGCTGCTTCCCAAGGCAACATCTTCCCGTGCATAATGCTGATGGGCAGCTGTGCTGTGCAGCCTCTGGGAGGATGGTGTCAGTGCATGGCAGAGGAGTCAGCAGCAGGGGGGGAGTGGGTGAGGAAGCAGGCTCTGTCATTCCTGAAAGACTGCTCACTGAAGTGGTGTTTGTAGAAGCTTCACTACGCTAAATGACATGTTTAAAATAACTCAGATGCTTCTGGCCTGCACATCCAGTGGGCCTGAATCTTGAGGACCAGGCTTGTCCTGAATAAGCTGTATCAAAAGGAGATTATTTTTTCTGTTGGTCCTTAAGTACCTCTGCTTAACTCTCCATTTCTGCTGAAGAAACATTAAAGTTAGGGTAGTTATTTTTTCCATAATCTTACTGTGGATGGTGTGTATGTGTACTGGGGGAGATGATTGAGAAAAAGGGGAGGAAAAAAAGGGGGCAAAACAAGGAGAGAAAAGAAAAGAAAGAGGGTGCATGTTATCCTTGGAGAAGCTATGAGAAGAGCCACCTGAGGAGGGTATTCATGAATGATTGGATGAGTCCCTTAACTTTTGTGAATGTCATGGTATAAAGTGGATACCACCATGGGCTCTGTAGACCTCTGTTCCTCAGCTCTGTGGCATGGTGACAGCCCATCCCTTCTTCTCAGAGGTGATACAACACAAGCCATGAGGATGTGCTGGGTTGTGTGGTGGTAGGTACTGTACAGGTACGCCATATACACAGACCTGCTTTGTAAAAGAGAAGCAATTTGTGAAGCTTGAGACCCTTCCACATCAAGAGTCCTTCATGGGCTCCTGATGGGGGCAGTACCCCCAGATGAGATTCTCCAGCCCTCTTCAGCAAGCAGGATTTCTTGTTAAAGAAAACTGCAGCTCTTGCCCTTTGAGGGCTAACCTTAGATTGGGCCAAGTTTTTAGTTGTAAATCTTTCTTTTGAGGCCTGTCTCACAGAGGAGATTGAGCTTTCTTACATTATAGACAATGCGTCCTGGTTAATTACAGTCATATAAAGATGAGATTGTACCTTGGGACTTCATTTAATTAAAAAACAGTGCTGGGAAGTTTAATAAAACATCCGATATGTTCTATCTGGCTGCTGAGTGCTAATGCTGTGGTTCTCTGCAGCTGCTGTCCCAGCTTCAGTCAGAAAGGGCCACCTGAGCTTGACACCTGTACTAATGAAAGGGGAGGACAGATTGTCATTCTCTGTCCAGTCAGGCTGGTGTTTGACTGCTCACTTTTCACAGCCTGGGCTTGTGTCTGGCATTGGGAAAAGGTTTGTGCGGGTGCTCATGTCAGAGGAAATCTTGCAATGGTGAATGTAAGGCTTTCCCTGTGCAGTGGGAAAATCATGATCATGCGTGTGAAACATGGACTTACAGGAACTTTGTGTGGGTGGTCTTGTTTGGATTCTTTCTGGCTCTCTCCTTTTACCTTCCCACTCATGTATGCTGAAGTCTGTCATCTATTTAAGTTGAACTTTTCTAATAATCACAGATAATTCACAACAAAACTGATAATAAAGTGCTTGCATATACAATCTCTGAATTGCAGAAGCCACAAGATCTCCTTAGACATGCTTTTTGTTAGTACTGGCCTGTGAGAGACCTAGCACTCCATGATGCCCATCTGTTAGCAGCTTGTTTAAATGTGATTAATGTGAAAGTTGCAAGAATTGCAATAGCTTTTGCTAGTCTAAAACAAAATCTGTCACTGTTAATCTCTTGCAGTATTAAAAGCTTAATACAGTAAATCTAATGTTATGCAAAGCTGTAGCTTTGCTTTTGTTACCATCACCTTAGTGCATTATTAAACTAGTATTTCCTTTTCCTCCATAGTTCACAAGTATGGTAGAGAAAGTGCAGATACCATTCACCTGCAGAAGAATATTTAAATGTTTATATAAGAATGAAGTCTCTCAAGAAAGAGATGCTCCAACGTAAAAGGATTTGGGGGGCCTTTAAGCCTGATTGGGATTCCTGAGGGGATGTGGCTAGAGCATGGTGTTTTAGGAGTCAGCCCTTTCCCAAAATGCTAGTAGAGGCTGGGAAAGTCATGAACAGTGTCTTGATGTGGTAGTTTTGTGCTGTGCCTGGGCAGACATTAGAAATCATTTTGGCTTGTCCTCTCATGACAGTAGACCTCCCTTGTCAGTAGTGCTGGTGGTGTTTCATTAGAACTGCAGTGTCTTTAGAAGAGATGATAGGCAGGGTAAGCAGTGTTATGGCAGAAGTGGGGACAGGCTGGAGCAGACTGACACTACAGGAAAAAAATAAGGAAGGACCCAGGGAAGGAAAATTGCTTTCTTCATATAGCTGCTTGTGTTGAAAGGATCAAAGAAACCATAATGAGTCAGTGCCTTCCTTTTTTTTTTTTAAAAAAAAGAAAATGTCAGAAGAATGATTCAATTAAATAGTAGTTTACTCAAGATCTGCAGGTGGCTTGTAAAGTGTAATTAGATCCTCCTTACCTTTTAAACCCAGATCTACAGCTTTGTTCATTTTAGTGGAGGTGGAGACCCTATTCTTGGATTTACAGTGGGAGATTGGTAGAGGAGAGGGCTTGCTCTAAAAATTCTCATTTTGTGGCGTGATTACAAGGTGCTTTTGTTTCCAGCAGGGACAGCAATAGTGCTTTGGTCCAGACATTTCAAAACTGCTTTTAATGCATACTTGTAAGATCATCAGGCACTGTAGGACAAATTGAGACCTGCCTTTCCCTGAAACAACCCCTTACTCCAGCAGCCAAGCAGCTTGTCCACATCCAGTATTGCAAAAAGTCAAAATCGGATCAGACAGGATAGTGCTGCCAAAAGGGTAGTTACAGAATAAATAGTCACAGAAATCAGACTGAACTCTGTTTTCTAGTTCTTTTGTGTACCCCTCTATAATCTAGTCTTTGAAGCATTTAAGAGCTTGAGGTGCCATGATTAAAAGCTTCAGGGACCATGCTTTTTCATTTATCCTCTAAGAGAATAGGCACCAGTTCCATGGCTCTGAGCCATTAGGAAGACCTGCAAAGAAAACAGACCCCACTTGCCTTGAGCAGGCTGTCAGTCAGACCATGTGCAGGAAAGAGGCTTTCTCCCTTTTGTGGTAATATGCACATTGTTGAAGTGATGAAACTGTTTCATTTTTGGTTCTCGATGGCCACTGTGGCACATCTACACCCAAAGGTCTCAGTATTGCTCCTGGACTGTTGTCCTGGGGATTGGGTGGTGATGCTCATTATCCTTCATCCATCCTTAACAGGAGGGTCATGTACCAAAGGCTTCATCTAGTGAGCTGAGGGGCACACAGCATGTTATCAAATTGGGACCCTGCTTTGTTCTCCGCCATCCTCTCAGCTCTTTGGCAGTCAGGTGCTGTCAACTCACACGCTGAGAAATCCCAAGAGCTTCTAGGATGGGATTTCAAAGCTTCACAAAGCTGTGCATGATAGTATAAAATTTGTTTACAGGAGTTGTCATGGATCAGTTCCATCCTGTACTCATGTTACAGGGGTATCTCTGGAAAAGGGCATTTTTTTCCATGATTTGGGAGAATCTTTGAGATGAAGGAATAAAGGGAAGGAGGATTCCACTGTACTTTGAAATCCCTGCTGTTGAGTTATGTTTTCAGCTCAGTTATGTTTTTAACAGCTACTTTTTAGCTGTTAAAACGCATAAGAAAGAGGATTCAGTAAGTGACTCTGTGTGTCTTCAATGAATGCCTGCTCAGGCAAGGCAAGCATGATTCAGCTACTAGTTAGTGCTGATGTACCAGAATTGGCAAGCACTGAACACTTCTGCTACTGGATCTGTCCCAGTTGCTTGATGTGCAGCAATGAATGGATGAACATTGACCAATTCTGTTGCACAAACAAATATGTTAATAAAAAGCAGCTGATTGTGTCATTGTACACTGTAGGAACTCCAAAGCAGCACTGAGATTATTTAAAAACAGATGTTCTTATCTGAAAGCTTAGAAATGAAGAGTGGTAAGGTTTTTTTGGAAAAAAACAACAACCCAACAGGATAGACACAAACCAAACTCTCTATCTTGGCCTTCAATGACTTCACGGTGAGGACATTTTATTAGGAGTTTTTCTTTTGATGCCTTAGCCCAGTTCTGAGTTTGACAGTGAACTTAGCTTTGGATTGTCTCATTGATAATTGGAGCTGCACTGGCAATCTCCAGAGAGAGAATTAACTCCCAGGGAAAAGGTTTTTTAAGGGGACACAGTGGAAATAAAACTCTGTGAAAACTGGCATTATACAAACCATCTGTCTGGCCTCATATAAACTTATATTGGCCTTTTGTACCTCCATGGAAGTGGTATTTAACCCTTGCTATCATTACCAAATCCTGAGACAGATGAACTTCCTCAGCTGATGGCTGAGCAGGGCCTGAGAACAAAGCACAGACTGATGGGACTGTAAAAGGATGTGGGGCTGTCAGCAAGGCCAACTATTAGTTCATTACTCAGGCAGACAAAGCTTCACGCCCTCATGAATCACTTCTGGCTGGTTTTTATTTTCTTTTTTTCCCTCTCTGGGAGCTCACTAGAAGGAGAAAGCATGTGGAGCTGTCATAGCAAGCAGGATCATTCCCAGTTACATCTTTCTGCCCTCTGGAGGCAAAAGCTGTCCCATTGCTTATGGCCTGAGTTGTACCAAGGCTGCCCCTTCTGCCCCATGCTCCCTGCTCCCCAGGTGCTGATCTGGTGCAGGGTTGACTCCTCTGCCCATTTACCTGTTTCTTTTCAACTGTGGAAATGAGCCCAGACCACTGGCCCCATGTCCACTCAGACTCTTTTAAAATTGTTTGTGCAACTCGAGGACTCCACCTCTGTGACCTGTGGCAGGAGACCTACATTACCTTCCCCATTTTATCAGCTGTTAAGAAAAGCTAGGGAGCTGTGTCCGTGAACACCCCCTGTAGTAGCTGTGAAAATACCTGAGGATGACAGCTACTCTGAGGTGTTGTATTCAGTCTTTCTGCTGCTCGAGTGGGGATGAAGGCCTCTGTGGAGATGTTCCAGGGCCATGGAAGCAACCACAAGGCAATGTTAATGCTCCTGGTTTAACAGTGGTGGGAGTAGTACAGTCCTTTGCAGGTGTGGGATGCTGCAGGCTGAGGTAGCACAGGAGAAGGCTCAGGGGATGTAAAGAGTGTTCTCTCTACCATGAGCCTCATGGCCATCCTCAAATATTCAGGAAAATAGTTTTGATCAGAAAAGTCATGGCAAGTACCAGATGGTTAAAGCAAAGTGTAAGAAGTACTGTAGTAAAAAGTAGTAACAACTGCCCACACATGAAGCTTTATCCTAGAGAAGGAAGTCTTGGGTTTGGCAGGTCCCTTGAAGCATCTGTTTCTTGCATGTTGTTTTTTCACTCTGTATGGTGTTGTTGAACCTGCTACTATTAATTGTGGGTGGTGCGTGTTTTGTTTTCTTCATTTAATTCCCCCTAAATTCTTTGCCTCAGTGATGAAATGTGTCCAGCAGCTCCACAGATTACCTGTGCATTGCCTGGGAACTCTCTGGAATTGGTTTAATTTCTCTGAATACCTACTTGTTCTTGCATTACAAAGCTGGATGATTAAAGAATCCTGGAGTTCTTTCTCTGGGCTATTCATTACTTTGTGTACCTCTTTCATGTGCCCTTATATCTAAATTAAACACATAAGACCTCTTCAGTCTCTTTCCATCTACAGATCTTTTCATGCCACTAATTATTTTTATAAGCTGTTTCTAAAACTCTTATTTCTCTGTATCTTTAACTACTTAAAGGCATCTAGAGACAACAGTGTCTTTATGTGTATGTATTCTGGGAGCTCCTTTCTCCTCAGTTTCTCTCTCTATCCTCCCCATCTCAGCAATGCAGCCTTTCCTCACTGTGCCTTCTCATTCCAATGACTTCATCCAGACTACAGAATCCTTCATTTATATGTGTTAATCTGATAAGTGACTAAAGCTACAGGCCTGAGCATCTTGGTTAGCTGCCATATTCATTTGCTAATAGTTAACGCAGTTGAAAGACTTTTTTCTTTATTAAAAAACAAAGTACCATCTTTAAAGAGCAGTGTTTTGCAAGAAAAGAAAGCTGTGTTTGTTTTGAAAGGAAGATTTATTGGGATGATATAATCCAAGTTGTGCTATCTCCTCACCTGTTTTTCCTCAGGGAAACCATCAATCTTTATTAAAATTTCTAAATCAAAAGATAAAAATGATAGACAAATTCCAAAATGGGATGAAAATACTAACAAGAATTGAAAGAGAAAACCCTGCCTTTGAATACCTGCTGAAACTGAATTCAAAGCAGAGCTAGTTTGCTGTAGATGCGTGGGATCTGAGAGCAGTTTTGTGGATTCAGTCCTTTGTAACAGGAGATTGGACAGAGTGGTGCACGGATCCCCTTTGGAAGGGTTTATCATCTGAACTAATTCTGGACTTTCTTTTTATTTGTCCATCTAATAGTTCCCATCTTTTTTTCAGTCACATGCTGCACGTGAAACAGCAGTGAGCCCTGAGCCTGGCTGGGTTCAGTGTTTTTCACCTCACTTTACCATTTCCTTCCTTGAGCTGCCTCTAGCACAGCTGAAGCTTAAGCTTTCCTTACCCTTCAGGTTGTCCCTGCCCCTGCCTTTGGCACAGCCTTTATGTGCCCAGCTAGATGTTGCTGATTCTGTGTCTGGAGGTGTGTGTTCGTGTTGCAGTCTCCCAGCTGGCATAGGTTTGGCAGAGCTTAATTTTTCAGTCCCTTCATTTGTGCCATGCCTGCATCTGACCTGTGAAGTCTCCTCACTGCTGGGAGGACCACTGGGTTCAACAAGAATAGGACATAGCAGATGGGAAAAGGTGGATATGTAGTTGGTGAGTAACTTGCATTTTCTTACAAAAATGGGCTGATGGAGAAGCTAGCCAAGTGCACTTTGAGGGAGGGAGGAGTCCTTGAAATGCATTCAAAGTAAAATGAGGCTTATTAAGTGCTTGGAGGATGAATGTTTCAGAGAGATGTTGTTATGCAGATCCCCAGCTAGCATTGGAGGGACATTTGCTGAAGAAGCAGCAGTTGGGCTTGTAGTGTTGGAGTTTTGCTCTTATTTCTGGAGAATACTTCAGCAGAAGTCATACACAGATGTTTAATAGCTCTTCTGTGGCTACCTGAGATCTCTCTTCTCTCTGAACACAGGCTATGATACCTGCCATGTGCAGGCAGAAAAAGAATGCCTCCATGAATTAGGAAGAAAATCAGTGAAGGAAAATGTTGTTCTGAGTAGGCCATGCAGTAGTGCCTCTTTCAGGCAGAAAAGTGGCAAATTAGGCTGGAAGAAAAAAAAAAGCTGTCAAAATTCTCCTTCCCTTTACCTTCTCCACTGTAACAAAAAAGAGCCTTGTGACCCCAGCAAGGCAAATCATGCAGCTTGTCTGACTGTGCTCTTCAGGACAGTTTGAGCATGGAAACCTTTGCTGTAATTTCTAACATCCATAGTTTCGTACATGCACGTTAAATATCTACCCATCCCTATATTTAAATGGTAATATCTTCAGTTATTAGATTTATTCATACATTTCAATTTCTCTTTCCAGATTCATTGCAGCCATTTGGAAAAAAAAGGGCAAAACCCAGGCTTTTTCTCATTTGCAGATAAAGGGTACTACTGTGATCTTAATGATTGATTTTCTTGCTTGATTCACTAGCTATGAATTAGTCCACAGCTCTTCAGCACTGAACTACACTGGGGCAGGGTTGAAACTGTGGGAAGTTAGAGAATCAGAGCAGAACACATTTTCTGATATGTTTTTCCTTTTTGATTCTAATTTTTGATCTAACACATTATTGCATGTGTTGGAGCTGAATAGAATGAGCTTTGTAACCTCTACTCTACAACATCAATTTCTTTTGCAAACAGGCTTTGATTAGCAAGGTACAGTTGTTGACATTTGGTCACTGAAAAGGTATTTTTAAAAATGCCTAATAAATAGAAATGTCTGATAGTACTTTATTTTAACAGAGAAACTAAAAAATGAATGCTTATAAAGCAATAAGACACTGCGTGGGAGCCCTGAAAGAGACAACCTGTGTGAGACAGTGACATCACACCCCAAATTTGTGTAAAGGAACTGTTTACAGAGCAGAACTGCCCTATATAAATAAAGCTGATGCAGCTGGGTCCTATCTTTCCTATAGGAGCAATTGTCAACTGCTTTGACGACCTCCAAGGTAGTCAAGGAGGTAATTTCTTCATAAGTTAGGCCTTCCTAACACCTTTTTATGTTCATAATATTTGGGAGCAAATGAGAAACACAAATAGCCATATGGGTTTAGGCTTGATATACTTCCTTTGCCTTTCTGAAAAGCCTTAACCCTAATTACTAGTTTCTCTGTTTGTGAAAGCACATGAGAAATCAGCTGACTTTAGCAGTAGAAACTTTGTCTCAGAGAAGTTCAGTAATACTGAATTCTGTTCCAACACCAGGAGATAGGTTGGTTTGTTTTCTCTGAAGAGGTGTAAAATATTCCTGTTGTTTTTGTGTGGAAGCTCATCACAGGGTGGCAGGTGAGGGAGGCTGCATCCTGGGTTAGTCTTTGCTGTTGTGGATTCTGTTGCCCGTGCAAAGCCACAGTGAAACGGGAGGAATTCAGATCTGCTGGCAGTTTGAGAGGTCTTGAGGTGAGAAATGGGGCAAAGCACAACAATTTGGATTAGTCTCTTCTTCTCTAGGCTTTTTTGCTCTGCAAGGGCATGACCTCCAGTGTTATGGACCATGGTGAACATACTGAGCGCACATATAAAATGTCTCAGAGGAAAGAAACAACTTTAAATGAAGTGTTCAAAGGCAAATAAGAAGAGGAGGAGATAGGAATAGACACATAAGCCTCAGAGAGGACAGGTGCCTTGCTTTAAACAGAGGATATATATTTTACAGAGGCAGCCTTGGCTGATACTTCTTTTTTCAGTCCAATCTTAACACAGTGTTGATCTTTACACAGCACTACTTAAGGTTTAATTAGATTCCCATGTTAGTCCCTGGTTAGTCCCTGGGTCTGAAGGGAAGGACTGTTCAAAACTCCAGAGGATGTGATTTGAAATTGGACTAGTCTGAGAAGGGAATAAAATCTGCTTTTCCCTCTTTGTCTCTCTCTGGAGTACAATGGCTGGTGGGGGGAAATTTACTTCTCATGATTGAGTGACCTGATTTTGTCTCTCACTTGTAAAACACAACCTCTTGTAAGAAAATGACTAGTCTTAAATTCATCCATAATTGCACAGCAGGGAGACCAAGTCTAAAAATGCAGATTTCTGAGTATTAAGCAGCAGAAATCTGTTTTGAACCCTTGAACTTTCTTTGTTGTTTAAACGGCCACCTACAGAACCCGTCTGCAGAGAGCTGCCCAAACACAGTAGCTTCTTTTATGTGGAAAAAGCATCTTCCCCTACCCCACTTTTTCTCCACTCCATTCTGGCATGAATATATACTCTATCCTTGTAACAGAGGACACTAATTGTGAAATTTGCCTATGTATGTCTAGGCTATAGAGTGGCAGTAAATGAGGGTATATTCTGCTTATCGGTGGTACTGAGCTTGGGAACAGTGTTATCTTTCTTTTCTTGAGAAACTGGACTACTTGTTTCATTTTACTTATTTTCTTATTGAGTCTTAGGAGCTCAGTTAGTACATACAAGCCTCCTCTTGTCTGTATCAAAGGGACTAATGTTTACATCTTTACCCTCGTACATTCAAAATCGCATGCTCTTGCTACAATTTCAGCAACTGAAGAAAGCATAGAATACACACACCTTACTGTTGCTGTCCTCTGTATTGGTTATATTAAGTGCTTTTTACTTGCTTTGCAGTAAAAAAGAAGCTTGTAAAAATGCTACTGCTTGCCTAATCTGTGCTGAAATTACAGTTTGATTGTTTTCTGACCCTTTGTCACTGCATGACATGGGGAAGAAGTGGGGAGCCTGGGAGATGAGAATGAGTAAAACATTGAAGCTGAGGGTATTCTGTAAGGCTTGTATTGTGCTTAAGTGAAAGGTGTGCATGAGAGAAATGCAGTGTGCTCTGCACATTCTGCTGAGTATGCAAATGAAGCTAAAGCACTCTGTCCTCATCTTATTTGTTACAACATTGTTTTCCCTGAGTGCAATTAAAAGCTATTTTATTAATCTTTTTAGTCTTGTACTGTTTGATAGATGCTGTAAATAGCTGTTTGGAAAAACAGTGATGGAAGGGGACCTTGTAAAATGGTAGATGAGCTGTTGCCCTGGGTTCATGCTTTACTGACAGTGTGAGCAGTGTTGCCAACTTCTGTTGATCATCTTCGAGGGCCAAAACCTAGACTTGTGTGTTCGTTGAGCATCAGCTCTCTCTGATTAAAAAGAAGCAAGTTACTTGTTTATCTAATTGTAAACATTAGTGCTTTGAACGCTAAAGCTTCACAGCCCTGAAGGTAAATTTAGAGCACTAAACTACCATTTAAAAAACAACACATACAGCCCTGCTACTTGTGGCTGGTTGATATGTATGCAAACTCAGCTTTAGGAGCCAAGGGCATTTGACTACTGATCTTCAAATACTCAGACTTGGCAATAATGGACAGAGATTAGCACGTGGTCTCCCTCTTAAGGTGAATTTATTTGGAACAGATCTCAGCACCTTAAAATAAATCCAAAACATAAATAAATAGTGGGTTGTCTGTCTAGAGGACTTCCTGATAGGCATATTGCTATGTTTTCTGTAAGTGAAATAAAGAGGCAGTTTTCCATCCTACTCAAAGGATTTTTGCTGCTGCATTCACTGTATGCTTCATAGTTTTTCTTTTCTGTTTTGACGCAGGAGATCTTGGTAGATGTTTTCTGTTTAATCTGGAAGTAGTAGTGATGCCTGTCAATGATAATACCTTCTATTTTTGCAAAGAGTGAAAAATTATAGAAGAGTAACAGTTGAACTTGGTGGAATTGAAGTATTATTCTTTCAAAATTGGCCAATGCATATGACAGTGCTTAAATACTTTTCTCCTGACATTCCTCCTGCTAAGTCATTTGTAAATGAGAAGAATCTGGATAAATGCTAAGTATCAACCATCTTTTATTTCTTTCCTTGGAACACTTTTCTATAAAGCTTGTAAACTCATAAGCTACTGAATAGACTTACTTAAAACCACTCTTCATTTCATGATTCAGAGGTTGAATATTTTATGACCAACATTTCATATCATGCATACCATCTATTTGCAAATAGTGTGATAAAGAAAGTGAGGAATACTGTCGAAATTTATAGATAATAAATTAACTTCTAGAAAACACAACTCATAAGATTTAGGTCTCCATCTGAATGCGTTTTAATAAGGGATTTGGAACAGCAGCACCACCAATACCATTGTCCATGTAGAGACTGAGTAATACAATAAATGCCTTAAGGATTAGACCTGTAAATAGATATGTTTAGGTATGTTCTTAAATCTGTCTGCTTTTCTGTAAAACATTTTCTTTGATCTAATGAATCTTAAGGCTTTTGAGCTTGGCTTCAGGCTTTAAAATACAAAAGCACAGCAATTGATAGTAGAAGAACAGTAACCACTTTGGATTCAGCTAAAGCTCACTGCTTCTTAGCATTAATAACATTAACTTCATTCTGCTTTCGTGATATGTGCTGGTTTTTTTTTGACCCTGGCAGAAGAGCAGTTATTAAAACAAAGTCAGTTTTACCTTCCCATCTCAAAATTAGCCTGTGTCTTCCCTTACTAAACTGACATTTCTGTGATTTTAATCATTGTGTTCCACCTCCTGGTTCAACTCAACTATGGCAGGTCTTGTCTCCAACCACTGCTAGCCATGCTTTCCTGTGTATATCACATCTCATGATGGAAATTCCTTACTTGGTGAGGTTTACTTGTAGTGGTAGGACCTCAATTGTGGTTGAGTCTGACTGAAGGCTATTAAAAGCTGTCACAGGAAGCCCACTGATATCAAGAGGCACTGGATAATGATGGCAATGGAAGGTGGAAATGCAAGGATATATGAAGAGGGAAAAGGGGAAAATTGTAGTACTCTTAAGTGGTGAGAATGTCTGTCTGTTTTGCTTTTCCTTTGTTTAAAAGGATGGATGCTTGGCTGGTAACATGACTTAGGATGTGTGGATTTATCTGCTGTTAGGTATGCTCTGCTGCTCTTTCCAGTGCTCACTTTTAACTTTCACTGCAACATGCACTTGAAAAGCAGTAAATGAGTTAAAAAATGATCTAAGAGTTTTTTTCATGATTGTCATTTTCATTGGCAATTTAAAGTTTTTGTAGTCCCCATGTCAGCAGAAGAGCCCTTTAACTGCCAGGCAGGGAGATGCTTGGGGTAAGTTTGGGCTATAATTGAGTTCATCTTGGGTTTGAAGGGTACAGTCTGAGTGGGTCTGGGGGCACTCCTAGCCTGCCTCTTCCTGCCCAGCCTCCCCCACTCTGCCCAGGCCCACAACCCCCTGATAGTCCCCCAGGGCTTCCTCACGTTGCCCAGCCCCAGGACCCCTTATGACAGCCTGCTTCAACCCCTGCCCCATCAACACTGCAGCATGGCCAATCCCCAGCTCCCACAGCCCTGCCCTGCCTGGCCGTGGGCCCTGCCAAGCTGGACCAATCTGCAGACCCATGTCCTAGCATGGCCTTGACCTGTCCCTATCTCCACGAGTGTGGCCAGGGCTGAGGCTGTCCCATGCTTATGACCACCTGGCTCAGAGGGGTCTCTGTGCTGGCACCCAGCAACACAGACTTGGCACTATTAAAATTTTGGGTTGGTTTTACTGGACCCCACAAGTGTTGAAGGCAGTATGCTGGTTCTTGCTGCAATAGCTGTGGCTCTTTTTCCCCTCCTTTCCCAAACTGCTAACTGTGATTGTTTATATTTTACAGTATTATTACTCCTGTTATGAGCTGCCTAAGGCAGCCACATCAAAGTACTGCAGAGCGTGTGTGGTGCCAGCTCAAATAATAGCAACAAACGCTGGTCTCCTAAACCTTGGTTTGATTTCATTGTTTAAGTAGGAAATGAGTTGGTGTGATCCCTCAGTCTGTGAGAGTCTTTGACTAGAGATCATTGTTCTGGCACTCAAATCCCTATTTTAATTAGAAAAGAAGGAAATACTTTGAGCTGATGCTTAGATAAAAGCTGAAAATGATATTTATCAGTCTATTAAGGAATTTTAATTTAAAAATTCACAGCAAAATCCCCCTTTTGGTTTCATTTATAATTTTTTTTTTCATCTCCTGCTCTCTCTGAGGTGGCTGAAGAGATGACACTGTTGTCTTGGTTCCTGATCAGGTGCCCCATATGATGTCCTGGTCTCACTGGTGTCTGTGGGGGTTATGCCATTGATTTTGGCAGGGCCACCGTTCTGGCCATTGTCTGCAGGGAAGGATTTAAGGAGCTGTCCCACAAGGGCTGTTGTTATCACTGGGTGGCATGGGCCTCTGGTGCCAGGCTTTGGATGTGGTTGGGTAGAGCTGCCCATTGATGTCATCTTGTTTGTCCCAAGGCTCCTGCAGCCACCACAAGCCTGGGAGAAAAGACTTCAGTACACACTGTTTCAGCTTATGTATCTGAACTGAAGCCCCTTGCTTAGTGTTCACAATGGCAGGAAGTGCTGTGTTTAGGTATTCACAATGTGTAAGCATGCTGATTTTTGAAGTATAGGTTCTGAAATGAAAAATGGACTTAATTCTGAATGAGGACTGCTCATGTTTCAGCCTGGTTGCCACTGCTCTCCAAAGTATGATTATCATGCAGGCTGTGATTTGTGGCTTTTCTTTCCTTATTAGGTTTTCTCCCCACTTTTCACTTTAGAAAAGATGGTATATGTTGTCCTATATATTAGTGACTGGCAGCAGCCTTTAAAATGTGTTTAAATGAAAAAGATTAACTTGCACTGCAGTTTTTAATACCTTCCTTCCAGAAATCCAGCCAGTTCTTAGCAGCAATCTGACTCAGCACAAGTAGTCCCAGGATAGGACAAATAAGTGTGTGTTAAAATTGTTCATTTAATCATTCATTTTTTAGGAACTTCTGTTTCCATGGGGCAAGTAGTCTGTGAATGTTCTGGTTTTGTTACACTGCTAATAGGCGAGTCCATCACAACCCACTTGTTGAGCTCCTTGTATTTAAGTCTTAAGTATCTGAGTTTCAAAGCATGGCTCATCTGCAGTCCCCATCTTCCTTTGGAAGTTGTGAAGTCTAAATGCTCAATAAAAATGAGCTTCAAAAAACTGTCATTCTCCTATAGGTCAGCAAGACCTCAAGCCTTCCCTTCTCTGGGCTTTTAGAACAATCTTTCTGGCTGAACCATTAGAAGTGTTCAAGCAGCTGTGCATGAATGGTTTATAAAACTAATTGAAGAGGATCTAGCATCTTGCTAGGAGCTTTAGCTGTGTTGGTGAGAGCTGGTGTTTTCCACTTGTTTTCACAGTATCCTTTAAAACAGAATGCTTGGCAGACTTCTTTGTAAAGTTTTGTACAACTTTCATCTTCTTTGTAACGTCCACATGATTAAGCAAGGGAGAGGAGTTTGTTTCAAGGCAAAGGAGAGAATGAAAAGACTCTAGGTAAGGTTTTCTCTTCACATACATCAGCACAGTTTGGAAGTGGTGATTTCACAAAGAACAGGAAGATATGTAGTTAAGTGGGGGGAAAGTACTGGACAATTAGAGCAGAAATTATATTACTGAAAACTTCCAGATTTTTATGAAGTTCTAATAAATACCTGAGACATGAAGGATAGAAAACAACAAGGTTTCAAAATGTTTACATCACATTGTAAACATTTATAATGTAAAAAGTCACAAGTAGGTGAAAAATTGGATTCTGAAAACAAATTCTTAATTTTTATGCTATTTTCAAAAAAATTAAAGGAGGAAATGTGGAACTTAAAGGCACATGAAATTGACACTATTAAGCGGTTGACCAGAACTCGGGTTTACTGTTGTTCGCTTCCAAAGAAACCAGGAGGGTTGGGACAGTAGAGAGATGTTGGAGACATAAAAGCAAACCAGCAAGGGCTAAGTTCAAAGCTATGTGAGGCAGGTCCTTGAGCAACTGGGGAGCTCCTCACTTCAACTTCTGGATACTAAGTACATAAAATCTAAAGCAAATGACCCACTAATGGGAGGGCATACTGATACATATGGGGTGTCTGCTCTACTCCAGCACATCCCAGAGGGCCACATTACTGGAAGCAGGATGCTCGGGAGAGAAGGAATGGCATGATGTTGTACATTGCCTTGATCAACTGCTGGTGCCATTGTGGGTTTTTTAGGAGGTGCTGCCACATCA
Organism: Bucco capensis; assembly: GCA_013396975.1. Lineage (NCBI taxonomy): Eukaryota > Metazoa > Chordata > Aves > Piciformes > Bucconidae > Bucco > Bucco capensis. The sequence continues at coordinate 323,454 of VWZO01016425.1, forward strand.
GATGTGTGTGAAAGTGGATGGAGCAAGCTTCTCTGCAGTCTCCTGCAATGTGATGTCCAGTAATCTAGAAGCTTAGTCAAGGGAATGGAGACAGTGTCAAGCTGGGCAGACTGTTGGTGTGACCTAGTCTGGATCTTCTTGTATTCTTTGGTTCCCTCAGGCAGATAATAGGAGGGTGGAAGATGATATGGCTTGTGCAACAAATCACACTTAACCCCTTTGACCTTCAGTTTAACATTTTGTTTTTCTGTTTCTTTTGGAGTTAAGATATTGTAGAATATAATTTACCCAAGTATAATTCAGATCAATTTTACAAGCCTTGTTTCTGAGTTTGGCCCAGAACCCATAAAACTCTGGCCTCTAGGAGGTAATGAAACCACGAAAAATGAGCAAATAGTATTAATAAAGAATAAATCAGAGCTTTGGCTTAGTTATAATGACTATTAACATTTCTGGAATAAGGTAAATGCAGTGCTCAGACAGCTAAACCTTGTGCCACCAAAGTCAGTTTCACAGCTTTCATTGACTTGTCACTTAATCTTCAGTAAAGCATGTGACAGTGTTCCTCAAAACTTGCATGGAACTAATTTTAATTTATCTGAGCTTATGCACTGCCTAGCTGGTTGAAAAAGCTGGCAGCATTTCTTGACACTGAAATCTTATTACAGTAAGGAATGGTTCTGGAGCCTATAGCTGTGTGTGTGTGTGTGCCTGCACGTGCACGAGGTGGGGATACCCACCCAGAGCTCTGAGCCAGGTTTGCAGCTGAAGTGTACCCACAATTGAGGGAGGAAGGTGACACAGTGTTCTTGCAGATCTCTTCTCATCTCTCCTTTCTGGGACTTCTTCATGTTTGATTCACTCCAAAACTAAATAACAAGTGGCTATGTCCTTTCTGGTAAAATGTCTTTTCTGTTCTTCTGTTTATCCTTTCTTTATGCCCTGTTGAGTATTTCCAGAGTTCCCTTATAGTGATGGCCTGGGAGTATGATTAAATCATGATTTACTAAACCCTGCCAAACCTAAAGTAAAATATGTTTAACATTCCCCAGCTGTTCATCATACATAATCCTTGACTTATTTTTTTTTTTTTTTTTAAATATTGAGCTGGTGCCCTGTAAAAACTCTCCTGGGAAAGCTGCTCATTTGCTTCTGTGCCAGCAATAGCCTCTCTGCTTGCTCAGGAGGCAGCATCATATACTTGACACCTTGGTCCTGATAGGTAAAAAACACCAGCTGGTAGGTTCCCAAAACACAGAGCAATGCCAGGATGGAATGATGAACTCAGACTTTACATAGCAGTACTTGCAACATGCACAAAATGAGGCTTGTAATGTTGTTGTGATGGTGTGCAGGCTTTCTGGCTCCAGAAACAGAGGGAGGGAAAGGTGTTTGTTAATTGCAATGCATATAGGTAATTTTATCATTCCTTAGAAGTTAGAAAATCTTTTGAGTGAGGCAAAGCTTTGGACTTCTCTCCTGTTTTCCACGATCCTTTTCTGTATTTTGAGCCTGTGCTATTAGAGTTTGAGTTGTGGGAGTTCCAGGTACATACTGTAACCCAGGCTTCTGTTTTCCTTGTTATTTACTGCATTCTTTAGCTGTGTGTGTATGCCTGGGTGTTTCCCTGCACTGCTTCCATGCTTCCCTCCTAGAGGTAGCCATGCCCATTGTGAAGACTGAGGGACAATGAGGCAAATATCCACACTTGTTAGGTGGCTTTGGCGAGTTGTGACTCTATGTATGAGGTGGTCTTGAAAGGTCTTTGCAGGATTTGGAGCCAGACCCTCTGGGTATTCAGTGGCAGTAAGTCCTCACTGTGTGATGGAGGTTTAATGGATTTTCCTCAAGGGAGCTCTTCATGAAGTTTTCTCCTGATTCTCCTCCTGAGACTGCTGCTGTTAAGGTGAAACTTGCTTTGGGCCCATCAGGCCTCTTGACTAAGGTAGCACTGAGTGATGAGGCAGATGGGCATTAGAGGAGGCTAAGCAGGAGGAGGGAATATCCCAGCTCATCAAGGATGTGTGTGTTGCTGAAAGGTGTTTGATAACTTCTGTTCTACCTTACTTGTGGTAAAGTTCTGATTTTGTTTCTTAATGCGAGTTTCACAGAGATATTAATACCTTTAAGCTAGCCACACATAAGAATAACTGCTGAATAGCCTCTGTCTAGTTATTTAGGGTCTACTTTGAAGAAATGAAGCTAATTTTAAAGTTGTATGTTTTAAATTTGGGAAAGGGCTCTACATCAGCCAGGTAAGATTTCCAATTGATCATAAGGCAATAGAAATCCCATTCAAACAGCAGACCATCTAGCTCTGCAGCCCGTTCACATATACTGAAGTGCAGTATCTATCTGAGTGCTATGTATAGATTTCAGTTTCTTTAATTGCTCATGGCATGACTGATTAACTTGAGGGAAAATCTCTGTTGGGGTAGAATAAGGACCTACTTCTTATCATTGTGTGCTCTTTTAATCGGAAGTGAAATCTGGGATTTGACTGACTTGACAGCAGGATAGTCTTGCTTTTAACATCTGAAGAATTTCAGACAGGGCAAGGAGAAAAGAATATAAGCCTGAGCAGGGGATGTGAGGCTCTTGCCAGCTGGTTTTAGCAACACCAAGTACCTCATAGATGCAACAGCTTTCCTTAGTGTGAGAGTCAGGGGCGGTGACATGTTTGTTCAATGCCAATTATCAGTGCCCTTTTATGTTCACTGGCACGCTTTTGGTGAGGAGGAACATTTTCATTAGAGCCATCTCTGCTTAAGCTGTCTTTTAACCAGGTGGTGCAAAACCAGAGCATGCCTGTGCAGCTTAGGAGGATATTGGTGTCATGGGGCTTTAGGAGGCTGACTTCACTCACTGTCATAGTTGCTATAGCACCATTGGCTTCAGTAGGACCGGACTGGAGAGTAAGCGGCCCCTCACTTGGCTGCTCACAGCAGCCATTGTGGCTGCTTTTGCTATTAGAGAATAAAAGATTTTTTTTTTTCCATGGTTACAGTATAGCTAGGCTTTAATGTTCTTGCTGATTGCCACTGACCCAAAAAGGCTGCCTAGCATGCCTTTTTTATGGAGTATATGTCAGTGAAGCTTAAAGTCTCTTCTCCTCCCCTAGGCTTCACTCTGCAGTTGTGTCTTTCAGACAGCTGAAATGCCATCCCTCATTCATTGGGCTTTGTAGGGAAATGCTTGATCTAATCATGTCTGAATATTTTAAAAGGTTTTCAATAACGGAAGGCTAGAAATGTACTTTCTAAAGGTCTACATCCCTGAAAAGTGTGTGCATATAATTTAGAACTCTCCCTCTACTCTCTCCCAGGTTTGTCCCTACTGAAATATTTCATTTCTCATTGTTACCATAAAACCCTGTTGTAGTGCTCCTTGTGTATCTAGTGCCCTTTATGGTTTTATTTGTATTTTTGAATGTGAGTTGTGGCACTGGAAAGCTGTGGTGACAAAGGCTGTACCAGTTAATGGAACAAACAATTCCACCATCACTCCTGCAAATAATTTCCATTAGCTCGTGTAACGCTGTAATATGGAGCATGCTTTGTGTATGTGTGATGGTTATGCTGCTGTTAAATAACAGGTTTGGGGAGTTTTATCTAGAAGGCAGTTTAAATGAGGCTTCTGATGTTTCTGTGTCTCTGCATTGAGTATCTGAAATACTGACAGCAAAATGTGGCCTTTGCTCTGTTAACTGGATACTTTTGTGTGGTCCATTATTAAGGTAGATTTTCTCAGTATAAAACTCCTTATAGCTAGGTGATTCCTGAAAATAAACATGGTAAGAAAACTTTTGCTTAAACTTATGCTACAGCTGCACTGTAAAACAGATCGTGTCTGAGATGAAGGTGGACTTGAGCTGGTTTTGGTCCTTTTCCACTATTTACACATAAAGTGCTTTGGTCTATAGAAGACACCTATGAATCTTGGGGTGCTCCCTGAGGATGGGAAAAAAGTGAGGTAGGTCACGGTGCCAGTACATAAATGGCACATAAACCCGTAGCTGGAACTGAGGTTTGTAAGAGATTTCATGTGTGCATGGAGATGCTGCCTTTCAGGAGGGTAGGACACCTAGAGACCTTTTCAATTGTGCTTAGTTAAAATTCACATGCTTGACTCTACTGAGAAGGGCAATGATTACAGGGGCAAAAAAAAGGTGCTGGCCTCACCACACACTGATATCTTGGGGAATGGAGATGTTATTTTGTTTTTTCTTGAGAGAGGGTGGTGTCAGATTATTATTATCATCTTGTTACTCTCTAAATCAGCAGTTTACCAGAAGAGTATACAGGCTTTTCCCAGAATTGATTTTAAGGGGAAAAAAGCCTAACATTTCCCCTCAATAAAAACCTTCATTCAGAGAGAGACACTTCAAAACTGAAGTTAAATGCCTGGATGGGTAAGATATAGGCTTAAACAAGCTTTCCTCAAATCTCTTAATGTATACTTTTTCTATATTTTTGTCTCCCCTGTTTAAGCAAATAGAACATAGTCTTTGTTGTTACTGTTAGTTGCAGAACTTCTCTTGAGGGATAATGCCAATGAGTGAGAGGGAGGATGAAATAGTAAGAGTATCTAATAAATCTCCAGCTTCTCATATGCAGTGGAGAAGATCCAGCCTCACTGGGTCAACCTGAGTCACTAGCAGTACTGGTGAAAGTGACTGCCGAGCTTGCAGCAATGTGGCAAGATGCCAGCATCCCTGTTGAGAGGCAGGAGATACAGATTATGTTCTGTGCCTGCTGTGTGGTGACAAGCAGGCTAGTTCACCTCTTCGTATCGCTGCTTTTCATGGCTGTTTAGATTATGAAACTCGTAGAGGAGGGGTAGCCTTTTCTTAGATATTGGCTAATAACTAGGTCAGAAGGGACCTGACATTACCGAGCAGTTCAGGCACTTAATGTAAATCAAAATAAGTAGGCAGTGAAGGCCATTTAAAGTGCTTATCAATCAAAGAAGGACTTGTTTCAATCAATGATGTACCCGTTCATCTTCACTAGGCACATTCATGTTTATAGTCAGAAATCTCAGAGCAGAAGCCAAGGATTTTAATAAATAATTGATAGTGCATACTTGCTGTGGCCATGCTCTCAAAGGAAACTGAAGATGGAGGGAGAATGTGTGCAGAATATTTGAAAGAGAATAGATAAACTTAAGATATAAAATGTTATCCTGTCTTCACATTAGTATAGTTACTACAACACACTTGATGCTTATTTTCCTCAGTACTGGCTCTCCACAATACTTTCTCCTCACAATAAGAATAAGAGGGGAAAAAGAAACCTGATCTGCTAGTTTCTGCGCAAGGTTATGCATGAGCTTTCTGGCTTGCTGCCTATGCAGTTCTGTATGTTTATCTGTTGAAATAAAAAGAAACACTGACCTGGGATGTTTGTGTGTCCTCCCTGCCTCTCTTTTCCAGTGTGGCCAAGTGTTAAAATTGTATATTTTAGGCCTGATCCTAGTGACAGTGGAGATCTCTGTATGATTACTTTGTCTTCTCTTCAGGCACATGGCTGAATGATATTTGGCAGAGATGTTCAGCTGGTGATGACTTGAGATACATATACATGTTGCATCTCTTCTTTGAATTGGTGGGGGTGCATAATGGAATTTTAGAGCAATATCTCTGATTATGCAAAATCATTCTTCTGAAGTAAAGTTAGCTGTGAAATTAATGTCTGCTCTTTGAAAACAGGGCAAGAAATGTGTTTGCCAGCACTGAAGGAGACCCTGAACTTTTTGTCTGGTTTAATAATAAACAATCAAAAATATCTTTACAGAACCTGCTAAATATTTCTAAAGAGAATAAAGATGGAATCTGAATCATGTTAACCTGCTCAGCCCTCACTGGTCAGGACTTGATAGCCATGGATGTGACGTACTGAGAAGGAAACAGAAATGTGTGGGAGGGAAGTTGGAATCATCAAAACACCCAGAGGGAATCAGAACTACTCCAGATGACCTAGCCTCCATGAACCTTAATACTGTTGAGCTTTAAACTGCCTTGCAGCTTCTCTCTTGGAAAAAGCAAAACAACAACCAACCACAAAAGTTATATGAAATCATTTTGAATGATGGTTTCATTATTCAGCTCCAGTGGATAAACTTCCTCTGGGCTTAATTTGAAGTGTGTATTTCTACTTTGTGGAAGTCAAGGCCTTGGCTAGAGTCTCTCTCCGTTCAGTTGGCCTTAAGAATTAATTCTCTTTGTTGGCTCTCTGGTGTGCTCCTCTGAGTTACTTCTTTCATTTCTTTCCTTAAGCTCCAGCTTTTGTTGTGGTTGTGTTTGATTTGCTGGATCTCTTAGTGCAGATGCCAACCCTCTTCTTCCTCACATCGGAATGTGGAGTAGGTGTCTGCAGGGCCTTTCATACCTGTGTGAGTGCCTACTCCCCTTGGTGTTCATAAGTCCTTGGCTTCTCTCTGATTTTGTAATCTGTCAGAGTTTGCCAAAGGAAAGCTAGCAGGGAGTCTGTATGGTTAAGAGGGAGGGGAAAGCTGGCTGCAGAAAATGACTTGCTGTCTCCAGTCAGTTTGCCAGCCCTTCTGTGAGCCAGATAAGAGAATGGAAGTCAGTGCAAGGTGCTCCAGGGTCTCACCTGTGAATAAGACACCTCTTTGATGCTTTTTATATCCTGTGATGGAAGAAGATTGGTGGTAATGGAAGAGGGATTCCTCTTCTAAGGAGTGTTTGGGATCCTTCAGTTAATGTGCTGCCTTTTAATGAGGGAATCTTGGAAAGCACTGTCTGAAAGAACAGATGAGGATGCAGTGTGTCCCACAGCTTGGGTGTAGGTAACTGTGTCATGCAATATGCAGAAAATTCCAAGTGCCAGACCTGTATCACTCAAGAGATATACTGGAAGAAAATTTCTCTTTGTGCTCAAGTATGCATGAATGAACTAATAAATAAGCAAATATGTCTGAGAAAGGAGGAAGAGGAGGAAAGGGAAAGTCCAGTCCAATGCCGCATAAACTTCAGTGCCATGTTAACCAGTTTTCCTCCTATAGCAAACCTGCTCTGCTATCACAGTGCTTTAATGTTTAATTCACTTTGATTTGCACTACAGAAATATCAAGTGTTTCTGCAGGCAAAACGAGGCATCTAAGGAGCACTGTTGGGAATAAAACCCTAGGAAGACCTTCAGAGAAATTAGGGAAGGGGCATTTTATCGGTTTTTATTCCAGTTCTGCTCTGTGGCTCTGTTTTTTTCCCTCTGTTTGAATCAGTATGTGGGGCAGATTGATTTTAATATCATGTCCTCATTTCTGTGCATGACCCGTGGAGTCTGTCTATAGCAAGATTAGGAAAACAAGCAAATGTTTAATTTTGTGAGGGGGAGTGGAAAGGATTCAAAGGCCCTGCTGCTGTTAGAGAGCATGACTGCTGCAAAATAGACATGTGGAAGTCTGCTTATCAGGAAAAAGAGTCTTGATCAACCCATGTGTTCCTGCTACCTTCAGACATCCCAGTCATGTGTATTTCATAAGAATCATCAGGAAAAATTAACAACCATTAACTCTTATGTTAATGACTTGTCAAATAGGTGGTTAAATATGAATGAATTGTGCCACATAGACACTGCAGACACTCTCCAGTGATGCTTCAGGGAGGCTACTGACAGGTTTAGTTCTTTCTGCATTGCTTTGACAGTGTGAAGGGTTTGAGTATTGCCAGACAGAGATGTCAGGGAGCTCTGTGCAATTAGATGTGCTACCTGGGCGTGCTGTGATTAGAGGAGTAAGGGCCAAAGCCACCTAGGTGTCATGACCTCCCCTAAAGGATATGTTGAGGTTTCTGAGCACTCTGAGTAGGACTGAAAAATGAACAAGAATGCTGAAAAGACCATTTTGCAGAAGTAATTTAGCCCAAGATATGAAGTTCTGCAGACAGATGTGTCTGAGAGCTTTTTGTGCTTCACTCAACTTGTTTAGCCTAAACCTAGCTTTTGGGCCACCACAGCACTAGGGAATGGTTGTACATTGAAAGCAGAGGGTGAGAGCCAGCACCCCTCTGTGGGTGAGGTGTTTGGACTTCACACTTGGAAGCAGGGAGGGAAGGTCCATGCCCACTGCCTCACCTGGAGACCTCTCTCTGCTCATGTCAGCTGAGGGACACAGCAACAGCACCTCTTGGGCCCTGCAGTGCCAGGAACAGCTCCAGGTCTGACATGCATTGTGGGATGTGATCATCTGAAAACCCTTGTGCCACAGGAACAGAATCAGAAAGCCCTAGAGTGCAGGAAGTGAAATAAAGACCCAATAGCAGTCCACAGAATTACTATAATTCACCCTAGTTTTTTTTCCAGGCTCTCCACACAGTTATCATGATGGTGCCGGCAGACTGCAGAAGTACATGTGCAAATAGCTAAGTTGTAATTTGCAAGTGCAATTAGCTGGTTTTGTGAGTGCAATCACAGTAATTGCAGGAGCCTAACTTATGTGCTTCACTGTTTTTCATCTTCAGAGCAAAGACTAATTAAACATTAATAATAACATTAACAGCAAAATTAACATATATATATTTGAGACCATGAATTATTTGCTTTACTGCAAGTAACATAAGTGTGAGGGAGACAAAATGCATGCTGAACAAAAAAGAAGCTTGCTGCATTTTTTTGGACTCGCCCCACACAGCTGCTTCATCACCATGCTGGTGTCATAGCTGTAGCAGCAGACAGATTTAGGCATGATTGTGTGAGGATTAGGGCTCTTTGTAATGAAATCTAGAAAACCCGTGCTGAGAGATGGCATGGAATGTGGGAAGTCATTCTGAGAGTCCTATTGCATACAGCACTGCCTAAATGCATGCAGTGCTTTACAAACACTGGGGGAAATACAGCCCTATGCCAGGGAGTTTAGCAGCACCAGGACAACAATTTGGCCATGAAATGGTGCAAAGATGCTAGACCAAATCTGGCAGATGTAGGAAGGCTTCAAGGGGAAAATAGGTTCTGTGGAGATTTAGGGCATTGGGTAAAAAGGAAATTGGAAGCTGTTCCAACTGTTATGGGTGGTATTGAAAAAAAGGCACAGAGCTGAGAGTGGGAGAAAGCTACAGCTGTAATAACTGAACTCAAATGTCTATTTTTGTTCACAAACACAGGAAGTTGCTTTTTCATTTCTTATCTTGCCATATGATGGATGCATACAATGCAGTATGAGGATATTGGCTGTTTCTCGATGGCTTTCTGCTCTTTGCTTGCCTGCAATGCAGTTCTGTCAGTCTGTCATTGTTTTGAACAACACAAGGAGTTAACTGTTGATCAGGAATGATGTTGTCTTCTCTTCAGATGAGTAGAAATGAAACTTGACTAATAGTGCTGGTGGTCTGTTAGCCCCTTATCTAGGTCAAGCATAAACCAGCTGTTTATTACAAGCTTTCATCCATGTTTCTAAACCTGGAGATTTAGTTTTCATCTGACCAGTGGCCACCTTTGCAGCCTTCAGGTTTCCTATCCTCTTTAATTAGCCCTTTCTGTTCACTCTCTGTCATTTACTTAGTGTCTGCAAAACAGTTTAAAGTCAACATGGATCAGGAAAAACTATACCCATTAACTAGGGTTTTCAAGAGGTACAAATGATCCGTAGTTTTTATAATGGCTAAAGAAAGAAAGAAAAGAATGATAAAACTCTGAGCTTGAAATGTGAAATGAAACTGCAGAGGAAAGAGAGAGAGGCCTAGAAATAGAATTCCTTAATATGATGCTCTCATGGTTGGAGAAGCCGTCATGACTCAATCCCAGGCTGAGATGGCTGCTTTATCAGGCATGAACCTCCATTTGTCCTCCTTTCCCTGAAAGGCTATGAAAAATGACTCCTTGTTGCTCGTAGGTGGGCTGGCATGCTGCTGAGATCAAGCACTTCTGACATACCAAAGCACAGGGGATGTTGCCTGACTTTGTCTTTTATGAGTTGCTAGAAATACTTGTGCAGATCTTGTAGCTGAACAGTTTAGTTTTTTGTTGAGTGCAAAGAAAGCAGGGTAGAGTGGGGAGAGAGGGATGGTGCAATGAGGCAATACTGGGAAAAGATAGCTTATGTCTGCTCTTGTGTTTGTGTGCTTTAGCAAAAGCCCTGCTTCTAGTGAAAAGTTCCTTGACAGCTGATGGGTCTGGTAGACTTTAGATAAGCCAAGAGAGAGCAAAGGGAGAGAGATTAAGTATTTTGCACTAGCTGCAGAAGTAGGTTGGGAGACAAGGCTTGAACCAGAGGCACCACCTCTGAAAGCCTTTCACAATCTGGGATTTTGTACTTTATGTAGTTAATTGGCAGATTCCTGCTCTCTTATGTGGAAACATAGACTACAAGAGGAAATGGCCCCCACTAATTGAGCTAAAGGTGGATTTTTTCTTTCTCTTTGAACAAAAATTGGGGGGATGTCTGTGTGAAAACCAAGAGCCCTGTGGCTATGGGCAAAACTCAGCTGAGACCTACACATTTTCAGACAGCTGTTTTCTCCTGCAATTAGAGGCATTTTGATGATGGGTTTACATTTCCTATGTAAGTAATCCTTATCTCTTGTTTAGTGAATGCTCCAGCTGAGCCAGCAATCTGATATTTGTTGGTAGCTTATGGGAGGCCTAGGGCAAAACAAGAGCAAGGATGGGGGAGCAACCCTCCCACCTCCCCTCTTCCCCCATTCTGCAGAGCAAAGCTACTGAAAAGGATAAGGAAGAATCATAGAATCGTTCAGGTTGGAAGAGACCTCTGGAGGTCATCTAGTCCAATCCCCTGCAGTGAGCAGGGACATCCCCAAAGAAGCTTGTTTTGGCTTTCCCACGTTGTACAACTTACAGCATTTTGCTATTGTGCATGAGGGTGACACAAAAAACTGCTTTCGTAAAGAGAGAAGCCAGAGGGATTTTTTTAAAGCACACCTAGGCACGTGAGAGAGCAGCAAAACAAGCCATGAAGCTGCATTTCTCCTTCCTATGTGACCACACTGACTGTCCCCGAAGTTAGTTATTAGCTTGGCAGTACCCTTCTGCATTCTCTGTTTTCATCAGTCTCACTGCAAGAGAGAGTCTCTGCAAACAAAAGCCTGAAACAGTTCAGGAGGTAGAGCAATGACCTTTGTCAGGGCTGTACCTGGCCAGTGGAGGAAGGATGCTGAGGTGAAATGCTTCAGGGAAAATAACTTGAAATTAAAGCCAAGCTAGCATTATTTCACTGAAGTAATCTTTTCACCCACACATGCTTCCATTCTCTAAGTTTAGGAAGGCCAACTCTACATTTCTAAAAGGTTGGTTTTAATGTTTGATAACCTATAATGCCTTCTGATCTAGCAGGTGACATTAATTGGGGAAGCTTTTTTCAGTTGCTTCCTTAGGTCAGGCATGTATTTTAATCAGAAAGCTGCAAAAGTACAAGTGAAAGCCGTGAGACCTTCCTTGAGGCTCTCTAAAAGTTGTTAGAGCCATAAAGGACACGGCCAGGTCAGAAAACTTTTAGTGCATTGTTTCAGCAACCTAAGAACACAGTGATTTCTTTGAGAAGATTAAGGTTTATCTGGTCAGTATGGTGCCTTGGATACAATAGAACTGTTTCAGGTCTGTTGTTTCAGTATTCCCTCAAGAGGCCATTTGTCTGAGGTGTACTGTCCTCCAAAGAGCAGCAACTGCCTCACAGGTATCAGATGTGCCCATTACAGCAGGATGCAGAAGTCTTTAATAACAATTTAAAACCACGTTAATAGTATCTGTTCACTTGATTTGTTTAAATTTCTTCACTCTTTCCCCTGTGAACCTAGCTGTTCAGGAGCCCTATAGTAAATCTATATTCAAAACAAATTTTTTGTTTGAAGTGCAACCCATTACTGATGAACAGTGGGAAAGAATCCTGACTGGTTGGGAGGCAGCATGGACACCTGGGAGATCTCCTGCTTTTATAATGCTTCACACATGGTACCATATTTTTGTAACCTCTAAGTACTCTCTTTCTAACTATTTGCTCCCAGACTAATACTTGTTATGAACTTGTGAAAGTGCTGGCATTTACCATTTCACATCTTTGGTAAGGAATACAACAGCTTCCCTTTTTTCTCCTCATCTTCTCTTCTTACTTATGTTAAACAATTGCTTTTCTCCAAACATCCTTTCTCTTTGATCCCTCAGCCCTTTATGCTACCCTTGTTTTGATGGCAGTTGTGTTGACTCGCTGTTGCTACTGATCCCACAAGAACTTCTGGTGGGCTGTTAGAGCTGGGTCTGACACATTGTCCAGGATTAGCCACTTCCTTGCTGCTTGTTACAAGTCTGTTTAAAAGAAAGGTGGCACTTCTGGGAAGAAAACTTGACTGTACCAATGTGCCGTGATGGAGGAAACTCACAGGGCCTTCCATTTCTTTCTCAGTGGAAAAGAGAGAAAGCTTGTGGTAAAGTCCCTGAAATGTTGCAGAGCTGGGCTGAACTTATGAATGAGGGAAGTTTTCAGTTTCATTTATTTGACAGGTTTTGGGGAGGAAAAGGATAATCTTGTAAAGGGAGACTTGGCCAACTTTGAGGGGTTTTGCTGTGTTGTGCCAGCATTTCATGCTACTCTTGGCAAACGCTCCCGTGTAGTAGACTGAGTCACAACTGAAATTCACTGTCTGGGCTTGAGTATTGCAGCATTTCCTGACTGTCTCCTTGGAAGTGGGATGATTTTGTGGTGTATTTCCATTCTGAAATCTTATTTACGACTGCCTGGATGATCTGCTCATATTTTACTCCTTTACATTCATGCAAGCAATAGAGAGTGTTGTAGGGAGAGGTTTCATCAATCCTCAGGTATGAGCTGGGGAGGAAGGTCAGCTGCATATGCAAGTGGGATATCTTTTCTATCCGTGTAGCAGAGAGGTGGAAATGAAACTAAGGGGAAGATTTCCGTGGTAGTGTTACTGCTGTGAGGACAAAGAGCATCTGAGGAGGAGAGCAAGTAAGATGTCCACAAGTGGACATCCATTTCATCAGAGACTGCAAAGCCTTTGATGAAATGGATGGGTGGCCTTCTGTGAATAATCAGCAGAAAAAATTGTGATTTGTACACATTCCCCACACTTCCATCTGGCAGCTTCTTTCTGGCAGCTGTGGTGGGGATGCCAGGATTGAAATGATGCATTAGCATCTTCTCACCCTCTTATACTGTGTCCTTCCAAGCCGCTCTTGTGCCTGGTAGTAGGCAAGTGTCTCCAGCACTGCTCTTCACAGAGGGGTTTGTTCTTGATTTCTTGAATGTACACACACCCTGCTTACAGCAACCAACTTCTTTGTGGTCCAAACAGCACATGCTCACATGTGTCCCAAATAAGTTGCCTATTACAGTGATTCTGAGAGCCCTGGAGAAAAGTCTCTTGGATGTCTGCCCCTTCGTTCTTACATCACCAGTGTTTGTACTGGGATACTCCTGTGCTTGGCACATGGGAAAGGGATAAAGGCAAGCTGCAGTGAATAAAACCCACTGTGGTTGTGGTCCCACTGCTTTGGAGGAGGGGGTGAAGGCCATCAGAGTGAGGGCTTCCACTGCCTGTGCTTATCACCACCTTTGCTTTGCCAGCTGTGTGACAGCTGCAGCTGTGCACAGAGAGCATTTTAAGAAGCTACTGAGTTACACAGAGACTGCAGTACAGAATGGGAGCCAGTACAAAGGATCAAGGCAGACCACATTCAGACAAGACTGCATGCAGGATGTGGGGTTTGGGAGTTTTTGGTGTTTTTACAAAGTGCTGTTATTGTGTTGATTTGAAAGCAGGAGTCTTAAAATCACATAATCTCTTTGGTATAGAATCACAGAATGGTTTGGGTTGGATGGGACCTTTAAAGGTCATCTAGTCCCCCCTGCAGTGAGCAGGGACATCTACAACTAGATCAGGTTGCTCAGAGCCCTCTCCAACCTGACCTTGGATGTGTCCAGGGATGGGACACATCTCTTCTGAGCATTATGCTATGACTGAAACATTAAATTGATAGATAAAACTATGCCTGAGTTTCTGCTAGCACTTAGGATCTTAATGCAGTAACCAGTGAATTGCAACAGCAAGTCCTAAGCTTAGTACACTATATTTGGATTTTTGTAATGAGTAAGGTTAGAAGTGATGAGATACAGCTGAGGAACATGCTTAAAATTTACATTTGCTTTTAACTCACCCCAAATAAATATGAATAAATCCGTCATCTTTTTCACCCTTTTTTTCTCCTTTGTGCATAGTGGGTAATATTTCAGCTCTATCTTTATTACTGTGGTGCTGTTACAGGGTTAACATCAATATTGGTTCACTGATGGGCCCTTTCAGAAGCTTTACTAACTCCATACTCAGAAACAGAGGGATTGTCCTTGCAGTATTGCAGTTCACCAGATTACCAGTCTGCTCCTACGCTGAGCTAGTTGTGCAATAACCTTTGTTGGAGTAAGTCCTACTTCTTATAAAAGCTTTGGCAAACATTTGATTGGGATTTTTTTCTCTGTAGTTATTAGTATGTTGGCTTTGCTTCATGAGGTTGAGTTGGTGCAGTGTGCTCAGTCTCAGCAGCAAATGTGACAAGTCCAGCTGCAGAAATGCTTTCCTCTTTCCTTTTTGAGGTTGTACCTGCAGAGGAAGAGATGTGCCCCATCCCTGTCCTTTCCTCCCACGTGAGCTGTGGGGATTCCTCAGCTTTGTGCTTGGCAGTCTGTGAGCGTGGAGGACACGTTTGGCTACTAGGGCAAAAATGGCTTCTTTAAACATCGATTCTCCTGCCTCTTTTTTTCTGGAGAGAGGGGGCAAGATGACCTTCTCAGCACAGCTTGCCATCTTGACGTGTCTAATGAGGAGCATACAAATAAAGAACAATATAACTAAAGAAACAAAGGAAAACAACAAATTGTTCCTTGCTGCTAGGTAGTACAGAAATGGGTGACCTGGAACAACTTCTGCACAAAGGGCTGAAGACATCTCTGAAATATTGCTGCCATTGCCTTATTTGTCTTTTTCTAAATGCTGACTTGTCTAAATCTGCACATTCACCTTTCATGTTGTTGTGGGCTCCTGGAGTAAAGCATTACTGTTAATGTTTGACTTAGATGTGTGGGAATGAATATTTATTTCAGAAGGCGAATCAAAGAAGCCCACTCATGTCTATCCATCCTCCCTCAGCTGTGAAGCTAGTAGGCAGTATCCCAAAAGGAAAGCAGTTCTTTGAATCTTAAAACCTGCTCCATGTGACCTTTGAAAGGAAATAGCCAAGAAACTGAAAGCTTTTTAAATGCAGCAGTTTATTTTTTTTAACAAAACTCTTTTGGATCCTGACATGGTTTGGTGAAGTTAATGTTCAGTAGGCTGAGTAGGTGAGTGCTAACTCTCTCACCTTCTAACTTGGATGGGGGAGAGGAGGACCACACCACCTGTGGTCTGCAGAGCCTGCTGGGACTGTACTGAAATACAGCCAAATCTTTAGCTATATTGGAATTGAAAACTGTCTGCCTGCCACAGCCCCAGTTTTGCAGCCTGCAAAACAGCCTGGAAAGGCTGGCCAAATACTGCAGCAGGTAGCTTCACTTGAGCACCCAGAATACTCTGAGGACACAAACCTAGTTAGCATGAGTGTCGCTGAGGCGTAGCTGTGACAAGGCAGTGAGTGAGATGCAGGTGCACCTTGAGAACAGCACAGTGCTGGCTTCCCTTAAAGGCTGCAGCTGCTGGGCTCAGCACCCATGGGGGCAGCTCCAGGGGGAACAGCAGCAACACCAGAAGCTGTAAAACAACTACTAACCTGTTTAGGGAAATGTGGCAGCCTGGTTCTTGAGGTTGTTACAGTATGTTCAGCTCTAAAGCTGAAGTGACACTATTTCCCATGGACTGCTGTAGCCTTTACCACTTTTAAGCACTTTGTATGTGTGCAGAGCTCATAGCCATATTTGTGTTCTGTCATCTCCAAGCACAGTCAGAGGGTAGGCACAGCAGTGTACAAATGTGGGGATGAGCACACCTCCCCCCCCATGTGTGTGTGCTCTTTCTAGCCCAGTTTTTCCCCTTTGACTTTTCTGTGCACAGGAGATGCGTTACTCTCAGTCCATCTATGAAGGCTTCTTTAGCATTGCCATTGATCCCTGCATGGGATCAAACTCAATTGGTTTAGTTGGTGCCTATGTGTACTTATGAATATGAGCTAGCCTGGGAGCTGATCTGTACATTTGGCACAAAGATAAATCAGTTAAATGAAACGCTATCTTAAAACTGCAGGTGGGACACTGTTTAGGGGCCACATCTTGCCTGAGCCAAGACAATTGCAGAGCTCGGTGGATTGAGGTCTTGGCTTGAGACTATGGCCAGGAGGAAGCTTTATTCAGCTCCTGTTTGGGCATAGGGAAACTCAGATCAGCTGTGGTCACTGGGGGTTTCTTCATAAAAATATTACTCTGTGATGGGTCCCTCTCCCCTTTTTTTAACTAAGGCTAAAGTGTCAGTTGCTATCATTTTGGTCTGTGTTTCTGAATAGCCTTTTAGTGTTCCCAGTTAGCCAGTGTCACTGAACCAGGACTGTAACAGTCTTGCTCCATTAGCTATTACTATTTGCTAAGGAGTTAATGTAAATGAAGGCAATCAGGAAGAGAAAAGCCAGGGGAATTTGGCTGTTCCTTCTGTTACAGCTCTGCTTGGCACTACATATTTTATTGTAAGTCCAGCACTAAGGGAGATTGATAATATAAGATGAAAGGTCTGTGTGATCTCATGGCTGGTAATAATGACTGAGGGACCACTTATTTCCTCCCTCCAGTCTCAGTCCTGTTGTGAATGTTCTTCACTTCAGTGCATTGTTTAAAGCCCACAGGTCTGGGCTTCTTTACAAGGCTTTTTTGTGGTGCAATTTGGTCTGATTGAAACCACATTTTTGTATGTGTCAAAACCAGTTCAGCAGTTAAAAAGAAATCATATCGATTGGATCATATTTCCTAAGTGGATGTCACTGGCTAATTCTTTTGTTATACTATTTAGCTACACAGGATTAAGCGTGTGGTTACTATTAAGCAGTTACGTACGGGTCCTATTAATTCACACATTCTGGCACAGCTTTTTCACTAATATCTTGTCAAATACGTTAGGATTTCAAAATGTCCAAGTCACCAAACTGCAGGGACCCTTCATTTCCAAAGCAAAACCCAGTCCACTTAGGGGTCCACAGGTTAGGGTAGTGTTGACATCAGATGGACTTCTGTTTCTTAGAAAAATGGTTTGCAGAATAAAGTGCCTTTTTTTACCCCTCATTAGGCTTCCTGCAGTGCAAGAAAATGAGTATATATGGTTTGCAAAAATAGCTAAGGATTAAAAAGACAACTTTTGAATCTCCGGTTGTCTTCTAGCACATCACCAGGAGTGAAATGCTCACCTTCTTCCTAAACTTACTTTCCCTCTTTTGGATTAAGACTCCTTGTCTTTTTGTCATCCTAAATGAACATTTCTCTTTTGATGGCTGATTGGGTTGATCTCTGCTGTCATGGTCTATGATGGGCCTTTGTTTTCATTGCTCTCCTCCCTCCCAACAAGCTCTGAGGGCTATTTGAAAGTGTTCCCATCCTCTTTTGGAGCCAAGGTTGTAGGGTGGGGAGGAAAAGAGATGCTGTGAGGCTTCAGAACATGAGGGACAGTGCAATCTGAGGGACATCCACACTGTTCTGTCAGCCTTTACTTTCTGTTGGGCTATTTTCACATAGGCCCTCTAGAGGCCTCCGTTCTTGCAGCTTTCTAGTGGGAGGATGCCACTTCTTTGAAGAGGCAAGAGCTTGATCAGGATGAGGAGCAGCTCAAGTGCAGCTATCTCACAGCCCTGGGACCTGGCACCTCTGTGAGGTTAGAGAGGAGTGTGAGCTCTGCCTCTAGGGTGATGCTGCTGCCAAAAAGCTGGTGACAGCAAAAGGAGGATCTTGCAGCCTTTTGGTGGGGAATGGGAGGAGACATCTTGAGTGGATTAGAGGAATGAAATGACACTGGCTCAGGACAAAATGAAGCAGTCAAAATACTAAACAGAAAGGCACAGGTCACTTCACATTTTGTCGAAGGAGTCTCAGCTGTGGAAAAACCCGAAACCTGCAGTGAGACTCTGCTCCTTGTCTCTAGCCTTTTCTGATTTACTCTGGGGTTTGTTCTTTTTTTGAGATGTTTATAGAGCTGAGGTAGGAGCAGAGCCAGGATGGAGTTCATTTTCTTGTCTTGGCTGGTTCTTTAAAGCAGAGTTCCCACTGGCAGAGCAGCACTCCTTTTGCCTCCTGCCCATCTCTTTTTCAGAAGGGAGCTTTTTTTCCTCTCTCTGAATTTTTGGTAAACATGCTGTGTTGCAACAGAGCAAGCCAATGAAAGTAAAAACTTCCTCTTTTCCAGTCTGTAAACATTTCCTGGAACAATATACTCAGCTTTGAAATCTTTTCCAAAGAGTATCTTAAGACCTCCCTCCTTCTCTCTCTCTGAGTCACTTGATCAGAGCATCATTCCCTTTTCTTCTGTTCAAGCCACTTCCAGGCAACCTTGTTAAAGCAATAATGATTTAGTATAAGGGAAACCACTGCCAGGTTAGCCATTCCCTCAGGACATGCAGCTGGTTACTGGCTGCTGGAGCTTCTTGGGAGTCTTTGGGCTCCAATCCCAGGTCACAGACTCTTGGAGCAGGAAATTTTTCTTGGATACTGTGTGTTAGTCAGAAGGATAAAGTTCATGGGCACAATACAGTAAGCTGCAGTTCTTTTATTGCATACTTCTAAAACAAATAAGTTAGTTACTTGCTCCCTCTGCCCCTTCTGCCCTACTGGTAATCCATTACATATTAGACCTTACTTCATTGTGTAGCAGAAGTGAAAACTGAAGGGGAATTTAAATAATATGAAGGAAATAAGCTGTCTTGTAAGCTATGTACTCTTATTCCTGGGAGAGTGCAAGATTTAGCCCTGTGATGGGGTATGCCAATGGTAAGGGCCACAGGTGGATGAAGTTGAGCTGGGAGCATGCTGTGGAGTCACTAAGTGAAAAAATGGAGCTTGCAGATCTTTGCACCATGTCTGTGT
Organism: Bucco capensis; assembly: GCA_013396975.1. Taxonomy (NCBI): domain Eukaryota; kingdom Metazoa; phylum Chordata; class Aves; order Piciformes; family Bucconidae; genus Bucco; species Bucco capensis. The sequence goes on from VWZO01016425.1 coordinate 342,477, forward strand.
TATGGGGACCTACCAGTGGCTGTGGCTGTGCCCAGGGGGCCATATGGAAGGTGCAGTGAGGGCAACTTGACCACATGCTCCATGTCGTTGGAGACGTTAATGCTGCTGCTCCCAGGTGCTTGTACTTTCTCTTCTTTTATTGGGGCCAGCAGAGAGATTCAAATTCTCCAAGCACTCCCTGAGTCCTGAGTTACCATAGCACATGGGGATGGAACTAACCTGGAGCTCTGCTGAGGCAGGAGAAAACCCTCAGCCTGTGGTCCTGATGCTCATTTAGGGTAGAGTGTGATTAGTATTATTGTGTAGAGCAGAAGCAACCTTCTGCTATTGTTAGGGCTACATGCTAACTCTCCAGCTGCAATCAAGGCTGACATTTACTGTAAAGGAACTTAGATTGAGCTTAACTTCCCAGATTTAAGGAGGTGTTGGATGGAAAAAGAGTTAAAGCACTTCCGAAGGCTTACTCTTAGACTTCCACTGTTAGGAGAAGTGCACATCAGTTGGCAGCAGCTTTGTGAAGTTGTATGTGTCCGCATGTGATGTTTTATCCTGGAAGTATCACTTTCCATATTTATTTTACTTGGTTTGAGAAGAAAGGATGCTCCCTTTTCTTGTCTCCCTCTTCCTTCTTGTGGTCACTTCAGTCTGACAGACTGTGCTGCAGAGAGAGATGGGTGCTGGCAGGATGTGCTTCTGTGGGGTCTGTGCATCTCTGGAATTTATTGCCCCGGTTTGGTCTGAGCCCAGATCTGTGGGTATGGTGCAGAAGACATCTGTTTGAGAGCACTGTAGAGCACTGTGGCTGTGCTTCCCAAACCAATTAAAGGAGAGAAAGGATTTTTTTTTTTTTTTCCCTCCAAGGTGGTTGTTTCTTTCTAATGATGATTTGAAGGCTCATGGGGCTTGGTTGTATGATTAATTATGCGTTAAGATGCCTAGAGCCTCTAAGAAGCATGCAATTATTATTTATTAAAGGCAGAATACCAGTAAATATAATGAAATGGAGCTTTAAATAAGCATGGAAGAAAAAGTGGAGGACATTTTCTGCTGAACACAAACACTTTTGTATTGGGCTGAGGAAGAGTGAAACTCTTTGGCTTACCCACTGATCTCCCAAGGCACTTAAGTCACTGACAATCAAGACATAGCGAGATGGAGAGACAGAGGGAGATGTCTTTCTGTTGCTGATGAGAACAGGAGCCCCAATTCTCCCTATGCAAATGCTAGTCTTTGTGAATATCCCTCCCTGTCCTTGTTTCTGCTGCAGTATAACCAAACACCTCCAACACTCAACAACCTGTGCAGCAATGTGGTGTTCTCAGACATATTCCAAAGGTCAACAGGTGGAAGTGCACAATCAAAAGGAAGGTGTTTTGCGTTATTCTGGGGAGCTTTACTATGAACATTAGCCTTGAAGGTTAAAAAATCTCACAACTCATCTCCTATTTTCAATCTCTTTTTCTTTCCATAAAAAGTAATTGAAATCACTCCCTCATTTTCACAGAAATAATGTAAGGGGTGTGACTGACTAGCAGCTCTGAGAGGGTAATAACACTTTGTCCTGCTTGACAATCCATCTGATATGGACTTTGCCCTCTAAAAGTGTGGCTGGAGCCTGTTCGAAGAGCTGTAGAGTCTGAGAAGGCTTGAATGTGAAAACAAATACTTGAGTGCAGGAGAGGCAGTCTGGTTGTTGTAAATGGCTTTGCCTGCCAAAAAGCTGGTAATAGCACGTTGGCCAGGCATCTTTTCTTTCCTAATTGGAACCACAGTCTTTTGATTGCAAACCTTAAGAATAACAGTCCCTGCTCTAATTCAAACTCCCTTTCTAACTTCCACAGTGTGATTTCTTGCTAGAGTGCTTGCCAGTGCAGGCTGTCTGTATTTGTCTCCCCTTTCATCCCTGGACCCTCTTTCATACTTAAGACCATTGCATCCTTTCATCAGCTCAGTTATTCCCAGCACCCAAGTGCTGCATGGACTGACATTTAGTGGGAGTCTGAGGTTGATGTGAGAGGTTTGTGCAACATTGTGGAAGAATGTAATTCACTGAAAAAAGAAATGAGTAAGTAACTAGGCTAGGATTGCTGCTGTTTGGCATTGGATAACACAGTGAGTTCATATGATGCCTTTTTTTATGTAGTTTTCAAATGCTAATGATGTCAATGTAATCAGGGATGCATTAACAGGGTAAAGTGTTAGAGATTTTAACCAGATAAAGGAGCTGTGCCTTAAGTACAGAAGATATTGATGCTATACAGAAATGGCTTTAAAAGGCTGGTATTTTGAAGCTGGCATTGGATTTCAGACTCAAAAGATCACTGAGAAATAACGTGGAGTAGCCCAGACTTTGCAGGTAGCCTGCCCCAGACACATTGTGCTTAAGAAAAGTGTTTCATCATTTTATATTTAGACATATTGCTTGGGCATATTCTGATACAGCATTTGTTCCATCAGACAATGCCAACTTGAAATCAGATGAGTCTGTGAAGCTGAGCTGGTTATGACACAATTTTGACAGACATTAGGCAGCTTCCTGAGAAAATGTTCTTTGCAGTGCAGGATCTGAAACCTATCTCATTCCCTGCCAGCTCCCCACCTAGGCAGCAGGCACATGGGAGCCAGGAACAGGGAAGTTTCAGGTCTGCATTTTTGATAGCCTGGTCTTGCAGGCACTTGAGTTGTGGCTGTGATGGGAAAGAGGTGATAGTATGCTCTGAAACCAGCCTAACTCCTCTGAAGCTCTGCAGGTCTCACCTCCTTGAACACTCCCACCCCCATCTTCCAAGGCTCTGGGACCTGCAGGGAGATTTTTCAAGAAGTGCTGACGTGAAATATGGCTGTTTCATGCCATGCCAAGCATTGACTATGCCAACCCACTCTTGTGGCTAGGTGTGGCAAGTTATTTACCCATGATCTTCAAGTCTCCATCAATATGTTTGCTGTAGATTCAATAGATAGCTCTTCAAGTAGATTAAAATCAATGGTCCCTTCTTCACCTGTAGGCAGTGTGGTACCACTGTGTGCCACACTTGATCTCTTTCTTTGCAAGTGCTGTGAAAAAAATTAAGTTCCACTTAGCAATACCAGCCTCTAGTCCCCAAGTATCTTCAGTGGCACCATGTATGGAATTAATTCCATCTATGATAGCAATGGTTAGCACATGACTCCCCACACCTAGCCACCCCACAAAAAAGAGCTGGCATGCTAGCTAAACCAGTGCCTCCTTCAGAAAACATATTTCTGCCTTCAGTGGCTTGGCTTTTAGCTTTCCCAATTAATTTTCCCAGTCTGTTTCATATCAGAGGCTTTGCTTCTTCAAGGTGGTAAATTTTAAATGGGCAAAATAGGAAGAACAGTTATGATTTCACAGTGCTCTTTGGAAATCTGCATTTCCCTGAGTTTAGAATGTAGAAGCCACATTGTACTGCTTAGTTGAGCCAAGATATAATTAACTAGTTGTCGATTCAGTGTCCAATGAATAGAGTCCCATCAGCTAGATTTGTGTCCAAGTCATCCATCTGTGCTAACTTAAGTCTAACTCTGTTCCTGTGCCTTTATTTCCTTAATCATGTGTGTTTGTCAGCAGAGCCAAAAGTGGAATGTCTCTGCTTCAGCTAAGCTATGGGGAAAGAATAAAACCTCTTCTTTTTTCTCTTGGGGCTTCCTTTCCCCATGGGAGTCTCTAAATGGTACCAATCAACAGCTTTGAAATGCTGGCAGCAGCAGCTGGGAGAAATAGCATGCTGATGTGGGACTTGACACACCATCACCTTTTCTGCCATCACAGCTAAAAATTTCCTTTTTAACGTTTTGGAACAAATAATATGTTTAAATAGCCATTAATTTGTAGCAGTCACCTTCTCTCAGTGCTTGTGACAGATTGCGTATTTCCTTTGCCGACTGTCATGCTGCTTCTGTTTAGAAGCTAATAATACAATTTTCATAGTTATTACATAGACTGTTTGGCTCTGAGGTTCCCAAAGAGCCTAAGCAGTGCCAGAATTTCTTACTCAAAGCTTTGGCAGGCTTTAAGTGTTGGTCACTGTGCTGACAAGAGCTGGGATGGGGAAGTGGGCAAGATGCTTGCAGAAGCTTCAGCTGAGTACTGAAATCTGAATGACTCAAGGTTTATTAGAACAAGTCCCTCTCATTATCCTGTGAATATTTGCAGGCCTATTTACTGGTGCATAATGTGTCATTTGATTAATTTTCAGTCCAAAAGGATGCTTCATATTATAAGTGGTGAGCCTTTTTTTACTGGTAACAGCTCCCTTTTCTAAAGGTATGGGAAGGAGGATTATTTGGAGAGTGCTTGACCACCATTATATTTTGTGATATCCCTTGTCTGACCGATAAAGGAGTTCTATTTAAATTTGAGACTGCCCTGAGAATAAAAAGCAATAAAAACCCAGTGCAGGTGCAAGGACAGAAAATACATTCTAGTAAATTTTACATCCCTGTGATGTAGGCTGGTGTCCATGAAGTTTGGGAGAACTTGAATGCCAACCTCACTCATGTTGAGGCTTAGAGACTTAAGCCTTCCTCCTCCTTTAGCTGCTACTAGAACAAAAAAAAGTTGAGTAAGGTTGCAGAGGCACACACTCAGAAGTTAGGAAATGCCCTTGTGCCTCTGCATTATAGCAAGCTTTAATTACCAGAATAGTAGCAATTATGGCATGGAAAATTTCAGCCTGTGTACTTAAAAATTTGAACAGAAAGCTTTAATAAGCAGCTGAAAAGCTACACTGGGAAGGGTTGTTTTCTACCTCTAATGACATACTATTGGATCCCATATGCCATATCAGATCTTAATGAATCTTTGGCTCCCTCTCCACACACTAATTAACATAAATATTCCCACTCCCGCTCACTTTGAGGCCTTTAACATTTTGGGGGCAACAGTGCAGCCTGAGCTATGGTGGTGTGTTCCCATGAGATGAAAAAGGTCTTTTTTTTTTTTAACATGATTTTTTTCATATCTGAGACTGAGGATTTCAGCAGTAACAGGTCCCTCAGGTTGCCTGGCAAATGACAGCTAATGTTCACTACAGAATACATATACAAGTTTAAGTCCTGTTCTTGCTCAAGTTATGATCAAGGCTGACCCAGCTTGTATTAAAATTAAATAAAATCAGCCTAATAGTCCAGACCTGACTGCAAATCCAAACTACATCTGAAAAGGAGGTGAGACAGCAGCTGGGATACTTACCCACAGATTTTTACAACTAGATATGTGTGAAGTTTGCAGTATAAAGAATGCTGCCGAGGATGTGCCCTAGGGTACAAAAAAAATCCACTTGTCCTTGAGGCTGCCTAAGGAGCTGTCTGCAATAATTGTCAAATCTTTTTTTGAAACTTGCAGTCTAAAAAGTTTCCAAGCCTTGCAGGGCCTGCAGGAAATGGAGCGAAGGTGAGCCGGTCCCGCGCTGCGGCAGAGCGGCCACTGACAAGTGCCTTGGCAGCTTTCACTGCTGCTATTTCAGATTCTGTGGGTGGCAGGGAAACAAGCAGGAATTAGGTCAATTTAGCTCTTGCTGCTGCTTGGGAAAGTGAAGAGCAGCTGCTGAGACAACCGCAGGAGCTATTCCCTCCAGAAGAGCAGACAAAAATTGAAGCTGGGGGATGGGTTTAGGAGAGCAGCAATGATGTGAGGAGAAAGGGATCAGCTGCTAGAGTTACCTAGACTGGGAGTGGGCATTGTGTCAGGTGGATGGGGCACGTGTTGACTGCAGGCTTGTGTAAATAGGTCTGGGGATGTAGCAAAAACATCACCTGGCATGCTGGGAAGGGACAAGGAGGGAGATGTGTTTAGTTTCTCTCTTGCAACTGACTTGAAAATATTTCCTCTTCCCTTACCCTCTTCTATTTGCTATCTGCAGTGTTGAGGAAGGGCTAAAATCTGTATTTATGGAGGAAACATAGGTGTTGTAGTTTGGTACTGGCTGAATCTTTGGTAAATGAGGAGACACAGAGGAGCTGGATTTCTAGCTAGAGCCGTATACAAAGCTACCAGAAGGACATGCTTTCTGCAGGTCATAAAAGGGATGTTGTAGTGCTAATGTGAGGGATGGATTTTTGGGATGGAGCAAATACCCTGAACAAAACACTGCTACGTGGAGGCAAACAGGCTGCAGTTGCTTTCTCTTTAGGATGGCTTACTATTTTCTTTTTTTGCTTTCATTCATCCAAATGAGTTCCTTGGTCCAGGCTCAGCAAATCTGAAGGACCAACTGTATCAGCAGGACAAGAAGGGCACTGCAGTGGGTAGGAGTAGACAGTGAGCAAGCACAGGGAACCTATGGGATTACTCAGCTCTCCTCTGAAACCACAAGCCTATAATAAATGTAAGATTTCCCTCACTTGCCCCCTTTGATATAGCATCAAAACCAAAAGATTTTGGCTGGAGCCTTGTAAAAGAGCAAACCCTTACTTTGATTTGGTGTCTTCATGGTAGCTGGCAAGTCTACAGTCAAGCATTCACCATATGCACAACCCTAAAAGTAGGCTTCAATGGTTTTGCTACTAGCAGTATCATGAAAGAAAGGAAGAGAACTTGCTCTTCTGTTTTATAATCCATTGACTTTCAGACCTAGTAAAATGGTAAAACAGAACACTCACAGAAAGTCTGGGTTTACAGAAGGTGAAAATCTGCCACCAAGAATGGTAATCTTGTTTTAATTATGCCAAGGCTTGAATGAGGGTTGCAGGCAGGCTTTCTGCTCTGCACTCCAGGGCTTGGTGGGTGCTGGCATTATTCTCTTTGTGTGTCTTGCCTAGTCCCACCAGCTGCCAGGCTGCAATAAAGTTATGTTTGAGTCACTGGTTCCCAAAAGGATGACAAGTAGGTTGTGTGTAGCTGAATAGGATGATGCTGGTCCTCCCCTGATCCTGCCAGCTTGGGTCTGGACTCAGGCCATAACTGCATGATAAATGCAAACGAATGCTGTTGGCTGTTTAAGCAAGCTGGTTGGCTAGGGAGAGGCACGAAGCTGAAACGTCAGCTGGGATGTCAACAAGAAACCTACTGGCCCCGTTTCGGCTTTCAGCAAACAGACTGGGTCAGTGGAAAGACACAAAGGACCTTGTTTGCAGCTGAGTTGTGCAAGGAGATGCCTGTTTCAGAAGCCGTGCCAGGTGGGCTAGTAGCTGCTGATGTGGGTCACCAGTCTGTGTGCTTTGGTCTGTCCTACTGGCACTGCCTTTTTAGTGCCACTGTGAATAAGTGAGTTCATTGTGAAAATATGGAGAAGAAGGGTGCTTTAGACTTTTTGGTGGATTAGTTTTTTTTATTTTTTTGTTCTTTTAGTTAGCTTAGATCAGTAAAAAAAACCCTGGTGTTATGGGGGAAAACCTAATATATTGACTGCCTAGTATATAGTACCCATGGAGGTGAGCCTGACCCTGGGTGTGCCCCTTGAGCACTCTCAAGGCTGGATTAGTTCTTGTGGGGGAAGGCAGCGTGCATTTGGACCTGTTCTCCAAAGCTCACTGATGGCAAGCCCAGGAAGCCTCTGTTCAGGTGCATGGCAGCTCCTAGTGGCTCTATATCCCATACACAGTGAGGAGATACCTGTATATCTTGGCATCTCACATTGCAGTTGTGATGGCTTTTGACTGTCTCCTTAGCAGATGATGCACCTTAACCTGAGGAGACATCTGGGCTCCTCTCTTCAGGTGAAACAGATCATGCCCGAGTTGCAGATTGCTGAGTTTTCTGCCTTCTTGGCTTGCTTTCTGCACAGGAGATGTGCTCAGGGCTTAAGCACAGAAATCTTCCTTTCTCATACTTAATATGGCCCTGTCTGTTTGCTGATACCACCTAGGTTGTGTGTGCACCAAAGTAAAATAGGGTAGAGTTTCCTGACGGATGCTGTATCTTTTTCCCATGGGCTAGATATGGTTGCACAGTCCAAATACAAGTATTGTCTCCAGCTGTGTCATGGCTGCTTTCTTCCAGCTTGCTTTTATATTAGAATGCATTCAAATATAATGCAATGATTTGTGGCAAACATTTTCAGAATATTATTTGATAGTAAAGTTAGTCAAGGCCTGGAATAACAAATGAATATCTGATGGAATATTCAATTTAAAAAAAACAGTGCCAGAATTTACATAAAGTATTGCTACAAATACATTACAAGCTGATTCCCTAGCTTGTAGCTCTGCTTTGAATTTGGCAAAGCAAAGGTATTTTTGGCTTTGTAGACAAAAGCTACAGAATTCAGGCCTGGCTGATTATTTGTAATGGTTGACCGAGGTTATGGGAACTAGTTCATTTGCTGAGTGAGATAAAGGAGGTGAAAGATAAAGGTCATGCTATCACTAGGATTAGTTGGGTGAATTAAAGGCCATGTGGAAACACAGCTAATTAGAATAATGGCCACACAAATGCTACCTTCTACTAATAACCCTCAGAAGTGTGATGCCTTGAAATACAACCCCTGCACAAAGCAAGCAGGAGAAGATGCCACATCCAACAAGCCACAGGGCTGAGCACCAAAGATCAAAGGGATACACAACTAAGTGAATTGGAGTATTTGACTTTCAGCTAATTTCAGAACTCTTCATGTCCCCTGAAAGCTCTCCCTCACAATTTTTCCTGAAAGCAGTGTCCTTCTCTTGCTGCCTGCAGTTATTAACTCCCATCAAGTGCAGCTGGATGTACAGGAAAAGTAAAGGTGCTGCTGCAGTAGGTGTCAAGGTTAATTTATATACTGCAAAACTGGAACATCTTTTAAACAGTGACTGACAGGCTTACCAGCTCGAAGGAACTGGTTCATTCCAGCAGTGCCGCCAGGCAGAGGCAGCTCATTTGGAGAGCACCAGGGTGTTTGCAGAGCCAAAATGAATATGGGTGGTAGAGGTGAGAGGACAGCTGAGTAACTGAAGAAGTGTGGACCAGGCAGCTGGTACTAGTGGAGGGGGTGAAACCTGTCCTATCCCCTTGCTTCTGCCATTCTCACCCAAGAAATCTGTGCCTGCTCTATCACTTCAACATTTGCCATGGTGCTGAGGAGTTGGGTACTGACTGACAGAAGAGTTTTTGGCACACCATGTGAAAGATCTTTGGAAGCGCCAAGAGAAACATGAATGATGTTAGCATGTTCCCATTTTTAATTTGTCTGTGTTTGAGTGGTGTATCTAGAGAGGAACAGGGTGTGTCAGTTTGGGGCTTAGACCATCTTTTCCTGGGAAAGAATGCCGCTTATGCAGGCTCTACTTACACATGGTGTTTATAAACATATGCACTCTGTGGAGCAAAGGGAGACTTTTCCACATATTTGGCCATACTAATGTGTAAGGATATTTATTTTTACTTATAAAAATGGAACAAAGTGAGGTTTGCTTCAGTGTTCTGGCTGAATCAGGCCCTCCTCATTTACCATGAGATGACAGCAACAGCAAGTTGTGGGAAAATGGATGAGGGCAGTCTGGAAAATCCCAGTTGCTTCTCAGGTGTAAGGAATGTCTAAGTAAAGAGAAATTACAAGAGACTCCCATACCATCAGTGGTAAAAGCAGATTTGGAAGTGGATTTGGTGTAGACGAGTAGGGCTAGAAATGATCATGCAGTAATGGACTCTAGTTAGTAGTCTGTTAGTATTTAGAAAGTCAGTGCTTTGTGGTAAGAGGGTTAAGGCAGGGAGAGCTTGATTAGAGCCTGGTTTGAAACAGACCCTTGGCAGAATAAGCAGCACCAGAAGTAAGTAATATCAGAATCTTAAATTCAGAGAAAACTATAGGTTGGGAAGGACCTCTGGAGATCACCTGGTCAGGCCTCACAGAGGCTTGCTGCAGGGCTGATTTGGAAGTACTTAGCTTAATAATTAAAAATATTAACATGAAAAGCAGTGCTGGAAATTATTTCCAGAACATGCCATTTGAATAGGCTACAACTCAACCAAAATGCAGTGGCTGTGGAGCAATGTTATGATCTACAGTAAATCAGTGCCCTGCCAGTCATATTTTTTCCTGCATGGCATATCCACATGAAGTGCTCATACTGGGCTTATACTTCCCACAGAACTGAGTATTTTCCTTTCAAAACTCCTGTGCACAGACTCAGAACTACCATTTTTGTTCATGCAAAGAAGCTGTCTAGGAGAGAGCCCAGCACTTCCCTGACTACTGAGCCAGACCTGTTCCAGGTACGTGCTGGTGTAGCTCCACTGACTTCTGTGGAAGTACTGTGGCATAAAATGAGGATGAATCAGGCCTGCAGTCTTTCTTATGAACTATGAATGTCAGTGCTAGCCTAGAGAAATACAATTTTCAGGCTGATGTGGTTTGACACCAAATTCTACAGCAGAGCCACTGGACAGCCCAATGACTGACTTTGCTCCCGAGGGACAGCAATGAGTGATGGCCAGGCACTTTTTCCATACACAGAGGCATTCTCTGTTCAGGCTCAGTAACATCCAAATCCAATTGATCTTCATAAAGAGTTGCAGTTTGGGCCCTGTGCCACATAAATCCCTCCCTTTACTCTCTTGCATTACTCATCTTCCTGAGGGCCTTATGCTCTCAGATTTGCTGCTGCTGTTTCTGGAAAGCATCGTGTTGTGGAGCCTGTGGGGAGCAGGCACCTTCCACCATGCAGTGAAGAAGGCCAGTCACAGATTCTTGTTGTCAAGTCCACAAGCAAATAGACTGAAAACAGAGAAGAATGATACCTTTGCTAAATCCTTCTAGCATGTAAAGGATTTTTTTTTTTTAATAAACTAAAATAGGCACAGTACTCTCAGAAGGAAAAGTGACAAATAACTGCTCACCTTTCTGAAAGGTCTGGGGTGGTAGCCCTTTAGGCATCTCACAGTAGCATTGTTTGTATCCATCTTGGGCTCGAGGAAGAGGTTGGGGCCATCTGTACTACTACCTGTTGTTACCTTGTGCACTGCTAGCAAGTGCTACCAGCTGTAAAGAGGGCAGTGGAGGACCCTCCAGTCACTATTTCAGGGTCCACTTTAGAAAAGGAGAGGGCATTTTCCTGCCATGTTTTCCACTCTCCAAACCCAAGAGTGCTGAAGCGTATTTTGTCTCATGGGAGCAGAAAAACACAATTATTTTTATTTATTTGACATCCCTTCTGGATATACCTGGTGTAACTTGCTTGTGGCATGGAAATGTGACACATGGTTCTGGAAGGTCAAGCCAGACTGTCATCTTGGTTCAGGCATGCTCTATAAACTGTAATAATATACTGCTCAAATGAATGAAGTCCTGCTTCCAGGACTTGAGACTAACCATAACTTAACTCTTAAGACCTCCACTTTGGGCTTAACAGTTTTGGTAGGGTTGTTATGCTTCAGATTATTAAAAAACCAACCTCATAAAAAATAAAACTGCCAAGTGTTACAGAGTGAAATTTCATTATGGATTCTGTAAGACTTGGTAAACATTTGTTGGAAAAGCTCATAATTCAAGCCTTTTTTAACACAAGTAACAAACAAATTACAGTAATTTTCAAAAGCATCTAGAAACAACAATTGTGAGACTGTCTGGAGCTAAACAACTCCTAATGAGATGCAGTGGTAGCAATAGCAAGACAGACAGAAAATCTATATAGATAATTAAGAAATTATCCATTTGGGAGAAGTTTAACTATCTTTTACCTTCTTGTCTGTGGAGGCCAATACATGTAACTGGTTCTTCCTTCTCACATCTTCCCCACCTCCAATTATTTAATAATAACATAGGAATTGCTACAGTATAAAGAGACATCTGGGAATAAAGCACAGGCGCCTGAGGATTGGTTAACAAAATGTCTAGCTGACTCTTCTATTGGCAGAGCTAAAACTCCAGTAAAAAATATCAGCCCCAGGGGTAAACAAACTCAGCAAAAGACTTTAAGAATATTTTTCACAAATAATGCTATGATGCCTACAATAGACAAGAAAAGCAGAACAGTTAAATGCCAGCAAACTCATCAGTATTGTCCTTTGGTTTGTACTTTGATTTGGTTTGTACTGCAGAAACAAAACCCTTTACCCAGTCTGCCCTTTCATTCTTTCCTTAATACAAAACCCAGGGATTTTGTTATGCAAGTTCACACAGATAAAAAGTAATCAATAACATCTCAGCTATCTGTGGAACAGAGACATCTTTTAGTATATGGAAAGAACTAAGGAAGAAAGATTAGATACCCTACAATGAATGCCATTCTTGGTAAGATACGTAGTGACCCTCGGAAAATTAATGTATCACACACACATGAGAGAACTTCTGTTATTATACAGGGAATGTTGTTATGATGGGGGCCCATCTTCTTTAGAAGAAATATCTTTGAAACAAAACCAAGCCAAGATAATGAGGCAGTTGAAGCCCAGGAGTTCTCTAGGCTGCTTAGTCTAGAGCAGTTTGGGGACTGGACTGAAGAGACAACAAAGGAATTTGTGACTCGGCATTTGAAAAGAAAAAGATGGGACAGTTCTGTGGGAACATCTGCTACAGTCTCTCTGTCTGCTGTGGTGGGACCCCAATATGTTCATCTATGAAGCAGATCATTGAGACATATCTTTTAAAGACCAATTTTAACTAATAAATTCTGCAGCTTCACATGTCTGGATTAAAAAAAAAAAAGAAACAAAACCCCAAACCAAACAGAAACACTTTCTTCTGAGGGAGTAAAGCTCATTGTGGTCCGTCTTCTTCCTTCTTGTCTTCCTCTTTCCCACCATCTTCCTTCCCCTGTAGCCCTCCCAAAATAAGGTATCAGGAGCTGAAAACAGTCCATTATGGAAAGATAAACTATTGCATCACTTATGTTGGTGTTAGATTCCTTACTTTCAGCACAGCAGGGAGATAAGAGCTGTTGCAGTGCAATACATATTGCTGGTTTTGCACAAGGATCCTAAATTGCCATTCTAATGCAAATAAAAATATGTAAATGATGTCACTCCTGATGAATATAAAACTGAGCCAAGCAAATATGAGAGTGCCAATAAAATGCTAGATGTCTTTTTCTAGGATAATAAAGACTTGCTAATTTGTCTCCATTTTTAGGAAGTAAGAAAGAATCAATGTAGTGATACAAGCACGTTTTATCTAAAGTGGTTCTTTATCAAATGTAATTATGCTAAGATACATCCACATACAGCCTAACTTCAGTAGGTTGAAGGCTTTTTCACTTGTCAATGAGAAGCCAAAAGTGAAGAAGTGATATGGTAATATGAAGGAATGAATGACTAGGGATCCTGCCTGAGATTGCAGACTTAAAGTCTTTTCTCCACCTCTCAGATTCATCGCCAAATTCTTTATGAGCACCTCCACAGTATTGGATGCATTGGATCAACTTATACTGAGCATCTTTTGATAACACATTCTTTTAAACAGTGAACTTTCTCACCTGTTAATGGCCTAGAATTAGTGAAGGAACTTCCTGACTGATCTCTTCTTTAAACTATGCTATAAAAGGATAGTGAAATATTGCTTATGCTGGCTGTACACAGCTTTGGTTTTCAGACTTTTCTCTTGATGCCTTGGCATGTGGATCATTTCATTTGGGTGAGAAAGGGGAGCAGTGTGATTATGTTTTGCAGGTTGTCTTATAGAAGTAACCAATTTTTTCTGCATAGTGATGGAAAGTGGTGGACTCAGGCTGCTGAGGGTTATGCTTTCTGATTAATAAATAAACTGATCATTTTAATGCATCTTTTTCCAGACTTTAGAGTAAATAATGTTTGCATTATGAGAATCAAGGAAAATTCAATCACATTTATGTTATGTATAGTCAGGACCCACACTGGGGTGTGGAGGGGATTGATTGTCAGAATTCTACAGGGCCAAACCTTGAGTACTGTTTCTCACTGCAGTTTTGTTTTGAACAGGTCCTCAGGATCCCTGCTGCTGCTTTGCTCATCTGCAGTTATCCTCCACTTAGCCTAGTCTGATTCTCCACTGTAGGGCTGGAAGAAATTGTTCAGTTGTTCAATATCTTCAGGCTATGTCTGTATCATTCCTGACAGTTGTTTGTCTACCAACTTCCTAAAAACCAGTGGTGACAGATCTTCCATTCTCCCTAGGAAAATGATTCAAGTACTTTCCTGCTTTTACTGCTTTTTAATCCTTACACTTAACCTAGATGTCTTCTACTATCCTTTCTATTCACAGAGCACTGTCTCTCTTTACTATAATCTTTTACATACTCGTGGTTTACCATTGTGAAAGTTGCATGGACTATCCTAGTCCAATCCCACTAATTCTTAGGTGTTTCAGGGAGACAGAGAAGAGAGAAGTCAGAGGCCTAGGATTTGGGAAGGAGTCTTCCAAAGATGTGGAAAGCCCTTGACCTTTTCTCTTGACACCAAAAAGAGAAACATTTTGAATTAGATTCTCATCTTGCTTATGCTGACTTTAGAAAAAATCTGTTCAGTGGAGTGATCCCTAATGTGAATGAAAAGGTTTAAGATGGTAATGTCCCTTGTTTTCTATCACCCCCAGAGAAGGAGGTGAGGACTGGGAAGTAGTTGCCCTCATAGTGTTAAGTGTTAAGTAGTAAGAGCAATGATGGTATCTCTGACTTCTGCACTGGTAATGAAATACTCCAGCCTCTGTCATGTGGTTTTAAGTATGTCTGGAGTTCAGCTTTCCAAAGTTTTGTGTTACATTGTGGCTTTCAAAGACTCAAAGTCCTGAAGTAGTGGAAATACAGGATCTCAAAAATCTTTGTGTGGCTCATTGTTGTGTAAACAGGACCCAGCATCAGACCAGTCTAAAGATGATACATACACAGGGTCTGGGGAGGGGGTGGGAGGATAAGGGAGGAAGATGGGAGTCTGAGTCTGCGAGAAAATGGGACAATTAAGCATGAACCTAGGGCTGACACCCTGCCCTGATTAATTTAACAATAATTAAAGACTTTCAGTGGAGATCAGCGTTGTGCTGGTTCCCAGCCGGGCAAAGAAGGATGAGTGGTGCAACGGTAACCAGCTCCTATTCATCACAGGCAACACACACAGCAATTACCAGTGCTGTCTGTAAACTGAAGCAGACTTTCGCATTAATTGATTTACTGGGACCTTTTATCCCCTTTCTCTTTTGTTTCTTCCTTTCATCTCTTATGTTTTTACTTGAAGGGCTGGTTCATTTGGCCACAACATGCAACAGTGCCTGACCATGGGGGACCTGTCCTTGGGATATAGGGTGGAGCTGCCTCCATTTGAGACAATGTGCTCTGCAACTGTGCCATCCTCTGAGTCTGTGTTTCCCAGGGTGCTGCCTATGAGACATTTTTTTTCTTCTAAAATCCACTGTAGTAAACAAAATGGATTAGATATCTGCTTTTTCTACCTCCCTTCACCATACCTCTTCGTGTATGCATCTGTTTTCAATGGCGATGTCGTTTGCCTCTCATTTCACGCTGAATATGAGAGAAAAATCTCATTATTTGTGGCTTAGGTATTCACATGTATCTCTCTATAACATGTCATGCCAGTTGCCAGCTTGTTACAACATCAGAAGAAGAATTCAAAGTGCTGATTTATCTGCTATTGGAAATGTCTCTAGGGATGAAAGAAGATATAGGAGGGAGGGGGAAAGGGAGAGAAGAACACAGAGGAGGCAGCACAGGGCTGCAGCTTTCCAGGGCAAAAATCTAGCCTTATCTTAGTCTGCTTGCTTATTTGCTGCTCTTCTGGCTGGACAGGCAGAATGTTCAATGGGATGTGAAATAACTGCAGATGTAATGGGCAGGAAGCTTTTCTGTCTGTGAAGGAAAACTCTGGGAGAAGGATGCTATGAAATCTGGCTGGTAGCTGTTGAACAAAAAGAAAACAAAAATTTGATACTTAATCCCAGTCTTTTGTTGGAGAATGAACAGTAGTTTTATTTTAGAGCTGAAAGGCAGAGAACACAGAGAACATCCATCTGCTCCTTGTGCAGTATATTGGAATCAGATGTTTTGGTTTGATCCTCCATGTATGTTTTTCCTTTTGTGAGTCTGGTTCTCTCTAGCCATGGACATGACATTTCTGGCTGTATTCACAAGAAAAGTAAAAGGCAGTCAAAAGCTTTGGTGTCCTCAAACATTGGTATTTATTGTGTATGAGCATGTAGCAGCCCAAGTGAGGGAATCTCAACTCCGTTATACAAAAGACACAGAACAGGTGAGGCAACAAAGCAACTCTGGAGAGTATCCAGCCCAACCCCTGCTCATGGCAGGGGCAGCTGCAGCAGGTTGCTCAGAGCCATGTCTAGCTGGATTTTGAGTATCTTGAAGGATGGAGACTCCACAAGCTCTCCAGGCAACCTGTACCACTGTTGGACCGCCATCACCATAAAAAAGCTTTTTGCCCCTGCATTTCGTTTTGTGCCCAGGGCATGTACCTGCCTGTAGCAGGCGTGTTCTGTCCCTGCATGGGAGAGTGGCATGGCACAGGTAACATTTGTCTGCAGGTGACACAAAGATGTGCAACTGCTGCTCCAGGCTCATGTCCTGTGGGAAAGAGGGCACTAGGACAAGGCAGGCAGTGGTGTCCCCTGGCACCTCTGTGTTTGTGGGGAATCAGAAGCTTTCAGTATCCAAAGGGAAGGACAGCAGAGTCTTGCAATGCTGTGTGGTGGTTCTGCTATGAAAATGCATCCTGGCTTTCTTCTAAAATGGGAAATAGTTAGCTTTCATTTTTTAGGGGTGGAAATACACTTTTCCTGGTCTTCTATATATAGATTATTTATCAGAATGTGTGTCGTTTGTGGGTAATATACAAAATGATTCGTATGTGTCTTAAGCCATTCTTGAATCTGAGCTGGTGCCTAATGAAATGGTTAAACTACTTACCTCAGCACTTAAAGGGATGTTGTGAAAACAAACTGGTATTTATGCAGTGCTTTGAAGGTTTAAAGTGTGCATTATTTATTTACTGTTATCATCAGAGAAGTGATTGATAGCTTCTGCTTATGATGGTATTGACATGAACCTGTGAATAATACATATCAGGAGAATGTCAGATGGAAAAACCAAATGAAGATGATCCTTTGAAATGATAAAGAAATAAGACAACAAAGCTATAGAGCAAACTTAAAAATGTATTACCATGTTTTACTAAATCAATGTTTTGTATTCAACAACCTTTCACAGTGCCTTGCACAGAGGTCCAAAATGTTCCTGTTTTANTAATACAGGGAGCGTTTTTCATTCAGAACGAAATTATGCTCCAAAAAGCCCCATTAGTATTTTTAAATTAGTAGGAGACTGGTAGTAACTTTCTGTGACATCTACTTAATAAGCTGTTGAAGTGATTTAGTGATCCATGAGTGCTGACACTTTGAAAAGGGAAAAGCAAACTTTGGCACTCCTTTTGGCACTCCCTTCCACCTCTTTGCTGTGTGGGAGGTAAGAAAGGCATCCCTGGGAACCTGGGTCTGCCCGTGCTGGGACACTTTTGCTGCTGCTTACAGGAAGCCACTGGAAAGAAAGATGCAACATATCTTCTGCTTTCCTATTGGAAAAGAAAAAAAAATAAAAATCTATATTTTCTGAAACGTTGACCAAGCAAAGCATTTAATCTCAGGCACAAAGGATAAGGCTACTCCACTGTGGGCATGTTTATGTGCCTTGTATATGACTGCCTTGTGTTTATTCCCCTTTTGCAACCCAGGCACTGTTGCACTGGGATGCTGCAGCACAAGGATGCTTCAGGTTGTGTGTAACTCAGGGAGAGAGGGAAGCATGCAGGAGCTTGTTTTCTCTTACTCCAAGGAATGGACTTTTGCACACATGCTGGAAGCCTCTGTTACATCGATGTGAAAGGCACACATCATGGGAATCCTCCGTTGTTCCCAGACTCTGTTGCTTCTCCTAGAATGGATTTAACAATCAGAATGAAATTCCTTGGGTTGTAATTGTTGTGTCCCTTCCAAAACAGCTGACAATGCATAAATAAATGTAGCTTGCCACATTAACACAAGGAGTTAGAAGGCACAAACAAAAAAGACTCACTGAGAGTAGCTAGTTCCAGCTCTTCTGCTCGTCCTTTGTCCACATCCTCTTCCTGACTTGACTTGTTTTGGGGTCCTCCCCCGATATTAAAAACACCACTGAGTTTCCAAAACTTAGGCAAATGCCAGGCAAGAATTTCAGGAAGCTCATCAAAATGCTTGAAGGATGTAGAGTTGCTCTTTGGAGATCGAGTGAGATTGGAAATGCATTCTGTAACTGGCTTTGTCAGGTTTGATTGCAGGATGGGACTGGATGAGATTTGACTGGGATTTCCAGTCTGCAGAAAATATTACTGAGCAGGTCATTGTTAGCCTTCCCCATTCTGCTGGCCTCTCTTTTGTATGGCTGGAGTGATGTGCTGTGAACTGACAGCTCAAGGATGTGCAAGTGAGATGCTCTCTGGAGTGCAGCTGCTCCACTGGGCACAGCTAAGGTAAGGCAGGAATCTGCTGAGATGCTACTGGCTCTCTGCTACACACCAAAGAGGAATTAATGCTTGGATACCAGTAGTGCACCTCTTGAAAGGTGTCCTGGCATAACACTTGTACTGCTAGCTGTTAGAGAAGCTCTATTTCTTTTTTGGCTCTTTCTTCTCTGAAGGAAAGAAGAGTTTTTGGTCTGCATTGTAGAAATTGCTGCATGTGCTGCTTTTTTAGGGGATGAAAAGAAAGCATATCTCTTCTTTCCCCTTTGCTTGATTTTTTTTCTATGCTTTCCACTGTTTTACAGTCTTCTCCCCATCTCATACTAGGTAATCTTTGTCTTTTAGGATAAGTATATTCTCCACTTTGCTGTCACTTTTGGGTTAAAATGCTAGTCAGTACAAATGTTACTCTGTTGTCGTCTTAAGTTCTGATCTGAGGGGAAGTAAAACAGTCAAGGCAATGTTGCTGTTGAACCTTTGGGACCTTGGTAGCTGTGCCCCATTTTGTACCAGGCTGTGTCTGAAACCACACACTCACCTGATGCACGCTTCAGGCATCAGTGAATGTTGCTTCTCTGCCAAAGACACATGGTTGCTGAAATTGAACTTCCGAAGCTAGAGGCTACCCTGTTTGAAACAATGGTCTGGAAACACTGTCGAGGACCAATTGCCCTAGGGTTTATGTCACACGAACATGGTGGAGATGGAGCAGTGTGTGAATAAGCTTTCAGGGCACTAGGGGCCAGAAGGAATTGCCTTACAAGCAACCAGTTGTACCTGGAATAACCTGTAAGCCTCTCCTCTAGTATCAGAGGATGAGAGGCTCAAATCTGCTTTTAATAGGTTTTCTGTTCCATTGCTATATTGTCTTCCTGATGTTAGGATCTCTATCAAGAATAAATACTGTTGATGTTTTCTTCTACTGGCACACATTTGTGGTGGTTTAAGAGTCTGATTCACTGCTTACTTTCATGCTAAACAGATTAAGTTAGGAGGCTACCAAAACACAGAGTTGGAGAGGGAAGTCAATGAAATTGTTTGTGTATAGTCTTAGTGCACAGTCTGTTCTAGGCAGGTCTTTGTATTGATCTCTTTTAGACCTTGGCATTCGCTGCACTCTCCTTTATTTGTTTTAATTTTTAAAAACATAATGGCTGTGAAATGAAGCAGAGTATCAATAGTTACCATATCAAGAAGATGAATTTGGGGTTTCTTTTCTACCATTTTTTCCTTCCCCTCCAGCTGAAGTAATACTTGCTTTAAAACTTTATCACTTCAGAGGCAAAAGTCTCACCAGGAGTTCAACAAATGATGGAGTGTGAAGTAGCTTAACCATAGCAATGTGCAAATTATTCACTGGCCTGTTGCACTGCATAATACTGCTAAATACTTGTAGAGTGGAGTGTCATAAACATCACAAGCTTTACTCAGAGAGAGGAAGCATGATGTTTAAAAGCAAGGAAACTGTCCCCTTTCTGCCACCCCAGGAAACCTACAGAATAAATAAAAAAACTTGAGAACTGTACAAGCAACTGCTTTGTAAAGGAAAATAGGTATTGAGATACAGTACAAAATACTCATCTGATGCACCGTGTGCCCCTTCAGCTGTTTGAACACTGTTAAATATCTATGCATTAAAAAAACCAAACACAAAACCAAACAACCCACCCCCCCCCAAACAAAACAAAACCCAAGATCCAAACCAAAACCCAAACCCTAAAACTCTAGAAAGCACAAAACTACAAATATCTTTAGTGAATGCTGAGATGTTACACTCTTTGGTGCAGGAGGATTAATATGACTAAAGGCCTTTTATAGTGGATGGTTGGAAGGAGTGAGCAAGAGTGGCATTGACCCACCCAGCTCTATTTTATGCAGAGTGAAGTAGTCCTATGGGTCTCCTTGTGTATTCATTGGAAAGAGGTGGGTGTTTCTGGGGGAGGTCATCTCTGTCCCACCCAGGAGTTTAGGCATGTGTGTTAAGGAAGGCTGGATCCTCTCCTCCAGTCTTCTCATTGTTTTTCCCAGTGTAAATAAAAGAACACTTACTGGTTTTCTGTGCTTTCTAACCCCACCTTCTGCTTCTTTTATGCTGTTGTGAAATAAGTAGCACCAATGTCACAGTCTGCTAAGAAGGCAACACCCACTAACCTTGGAAGCCTTGTGCTCTTCTCTCCTTGGCGTGGCACAGATGGGCAGTGCCTGATGGCTGGGTTTTGTCCTGATTCTGACAGCCCATGACACAGCCATCACTTCATCTCTAGCTGCCCCACTCCCACCCAGCTCATTTCTCCCTAGAGATTTGTGGTGGCAGGGCAGGGCAGGAGTGCTGGCAACTGCTGCATATTACAGGCATTGGGGTGGAGAGCAGGTAAGGGCTGTAACTTCTCCAAGTGTTGAAATAGGTGAGGGAGGAGACCTGCCCACTGCAGAGAAAGCTGGCTTTGCAGAAGTCATTAGAAAGCACTTACATGAGGGAAGCAAGAAGGTGGGAAAATCCCATTTCTCTTGCTTCTAGAGGTTTGAAAGGAAAAGCTCTGACTGCTAGTCCATGGCATGAGCAACATCTCCACCCAAAATCCTAATGTTTTCTAAATGAGGCCAGATCTCAAGCAAGTGCCAGAAGACCTGACCAAGGCAACAAAATGTGACTGTGGCTCTGTGTTAACCCTGGGGTGGCTACTGTAAGACCTACCTGAGAGTGGTCTGGGGACCTGCCTCAGCTCCATGAGGGCACTGCAGTGCCAGCAGTGCCAGTGGAAGCCTATATCCCATGGTGCCAGCCTAGAGTTTGCAGCACAGCCAGTTAGGAGCTGGGATGGGAGATGGCCTTAAAGACATGCTTTGGGAGTGCACTGTCCCATGAAAAACTTGCCCTCTCCATGCTCTCTTCCTGCTGGGATAGAGTCGGGTTGTGGTCAAGGCATTATAAGGTAGAGACTGGTATCCTAGGTCTCGCCAAGCTGTGGATTTAGCCTGGGATCCTGGACAAGCTAGTTCACCATGCACCTGCCCCCAGCAGGGTCTGTCATACTCATTTAAACAGTTGCAAGCCATAGTGCCCTAAAGGGCTAGAGAGCTGCTCCCACGGTGTTTGGATAGTGCCTGCCTCCCTGAGTGTGTGTATTACAGCTGGTGAAACTCATTGCCACCACTAGACATAATGAGCAGGCCTGACACAAGTGGGGCAGGAGGAGGAGGAGGGAGACACTGAGCCTTCCTTGTTCTCTAGACATTGTCATTTTGGCTTGTCAAGCTTCCCCATGAATGAATCTAATGACAGTTGAACCATTGCATGAGCTGTATAAGCTGTGACTTCCTTGGGATGCTTGGGTCACTTTAGGCAGCAAAATTGGGCTCTTGTTTTCCAGACTAACCTTCTCAGCTATTCAGCAGCTTCTGGTCTCCTTTGGAGCAGGAAGAGTTGAAATAACACAACAGTAGTGTACAAGCAGCAGAGAAATCTAGAAGCAGCTTTGTCATGAAGGCCTGAATAGTGTCTTACTGTTTCTTAACTGAGTCCTTGATTTTAATGCAATTAATGTAGCCTGAGGTAACATGAATTCATTCAGCTTCTTTGCCTTCAGGACTAAATTGGTTTCTCAGGGAGATCTGGAAATCCCTTCCCTAACCCATTAGAGTGCAACACAATATGATGTGTATAAAGGGGAGCACTGCAACTGAGCTTAAGAGTATAGTCCCAGCTGCATGAAAGTACTTGCAGGTCAGAGTCTTATTAGTCACGTGTCTAAGCACATTTGTTTTTTGGGCTGAGGTGATGTAATTTGGAGAGAGGGAATAAGGCAAAGAAACCTTCCCCCCTTTTCCCCCTAAGGGAATAAAAGCAGTTTCCATTGGGAAAACCAGAACAATTACTTGTGTTTATTCAATCCTGATGCCTTTTCTGGTAATGGTCTATCTCCTCTCTCCTACTTCCCAGCCTGTAGACCAGGCTCTCTAGCTGCCCTACATCGCCCTGATGCATCACAGCCTGCATATGCATGAGGAGAATGGCATAGTGTTGCTGTGTCATCAGAGACAGAGCATGGGTTGTGGAAAGACACTGTGAAGTATTTAGACAGATAGTCATAGGCCACTCTGGTGGAGAAAAAAAGGGAGGAAACTGGTTTAAAGCAAGAGTCAAGACCAAACAATGTCTTGTTGCAGGAAAACTGGAAGTTTATTTTGGATCAAAACATCAAAACACTATCTGTCAGTCTTTGTATGTGGAAAACTTCAGTTTTTAGCTCAGAACTGAACTGCTTCACTTTCTGGATGCTAGAATATCTTTGGTAGATTTCTATGAAAATTGGAGAATATCAGCCAAAAGCAGACAGTTCAGGATAAAGCTCTGTTTTCCATGTTATTCTCTGTGAATAGGAGAACCGTGTGGTTGTTTCTTGGCATCACAGCACTGGAATGTGCTTTCTGTGTATGAATGAAGAAATGTTCATTTTAAAAGGTTCCTTAAACTATCTCTTGGGACACACAGGAGAAGGGGATGTGCTGGCATTGATTATTCTGTAAAATGCTAACTATGAAGATGGGCAGACAATACTTACACTTGGTTTACTGCTCTTGTAAAATGAAAAGTGGTTTTTTGTTATTCTCATTAAGAAATAGGGGAGATACTTTTCATGCACTCTTTTCATGAGGGACTGAGGTGCCGATTTGCTCCAAGGGAACATTTCCCTTCCAGTTCTTCTACTGACATTGATTATTTATACTGCTTGTGCCTTAGTTGTTTTACAAGGTTTCTGCCTTGAAAACCCCAATGGTTCCCCGGGAGCAAGGAGCTGTTTTCCACTCCAGAAGGCACAGCCCCAGTCCTTCTGTTCCTGCTCCCCATGCACCATGGTGGGTAGGATGGAGAGGGAGGATGTTGTGCCACTACGAGCAGTGTCTGCTTCCTGTCTCATGGCCAGACAGCTTGTGGGACAGCAGGCTGGAGAAGGCAAGAGGGAATAACTCTACCTTGCTTGATCCTGCTCTTGCTAGCTGTTGATTTACAAGGAAGTGGAGTATGTTTGTGGCTTCAGCTTTCCTTTTCCTGCACCCTTTCTTCTGGTCCTGTGCACAAGAGTGAGAAAGCACATCCCTTGGGAGTCCCACGTGTGGACTGACAAGACAGTAGCATAGTCAAGCCCCAAATAAACAGTGAAGGAAGTGGGAAAGGACTGGAACTCAGATACTGTGTCACAGCAGGTTCAGTTAAGCATCTGGCTTGGGATATGCTTGTTTGTGCTTTTTAGTTTTGGTTTTTTAGTGTTTTTTTTTTTTCAACTTTGATAAGGCTTTTGCTCTCAATGCTGTCCTTGGCTATAAGCCTGCACATGCTTCTGTGCTTCATTTTTATTTTCTTTAAAAGGAAATCAAAGCTTTTTATAGACACTTACTGTAGGGAAACAAAAAATTTGGTGCAAACAGTTCATTATACCCATACCTCTTTCCACCTTCTCAAAGCTCTGCTTTCCTACTGGGTGATCCTAATTCAGCTGTAGAGGCTGAATTAGAGGGGAAAAAAATTCTCATGTAACCTAATTCATTGTGTTGGGACCAAACAATATGGAGGCTGGTGGGAAAGGGAAGCCTCCCAGCCCCACACTGCCTTTCAGCAGGCCTCTTGCCTGTTCCTATTTCTATCAGAACCATGAGCTCCTGCCATGTGGAGTAGATGATGTGTTTCTCTGCTGGTTGCTAAGCCAATATGGAACAATAAACTCTGTTCCTACTCTTTTTTGGAAATATATATATATATATATGTATGTGCAGTTACAATTTTACATATTTGGAAACGAGCAGTTGTTAGTGCTGGAAATTGTGGTGAGAACATTATCTGATTATGTTAGATTCCAGCCCATGCACCTGTCTCAGCAGCATTTGTCAAAGTGTTTCTGGTTTTCAGGTTATCAGGGATTTAAGAGTAGCCTGGGGTATAACTGATGGTGACCCACCCACGCGGTTTTAGATTTAATCTTTCTCATCTTGTTTTACAATGTTTCTCTCAGTCCATTTTGTCAGTTATATGTCCTTCATTTTGCTCAGTGGCTTCAACAGGAGATATACTTCTGTTTCTCTTCCAGAATGACTTCTAGAAAGGCCCCTAGTTGTGCAAAGTGCACCATAGTCCTCACAGTTATCCAGAAAATTTATCAGTGGATAATTGAAACAGGAAAGCTGCAATTAATCTCCTAGTCCTTGCAGTCAAAAGATACATCCTAAATAAATCTTGGATAGTAAGAAAATTTGTTGCAAACAAGGAACAAATTTGAGCAAAAAAGTGTTTGACATAGCTCGTTGTTGGGTTTCCTTAGCAATAGACTCCTGGCCTGAGAAATGCCAGTTGTCTTCTTTAGGCAACGAGAATCATGAGTATTTAATCTAGTTACCTCAGTAATATTACCTAGACATGAACTTTCTAATGAAAGAATGGATGGGTTTGTAAGGACTTGCCTACAGTTCTAAATAAAGATAGTCTTCTTTCATTAGTTAGTGCTGCAGCATACGAAGAGTAGGCTGGCAGGGTTGAAATTCTTCCCATAAATGATCAAAACTCCATTTATACCTGGGAGGAATGTGGTCTGCCATTACCCAAATAGTGTTAACTGTTTTCACACCCTGCCTAATAATATTAGCTTTCCCCAGAGGTCTCCATTTATTATCCCTGTTAGTGATGGAGCCAGTTAAAGGCCTCTTCTGGGGAGCTGGGTGTGATCAGGAGGGAGGAGGAATCTTTTGTCTGAGAGTTGCAAACTAGAAAAAGCTTGGTGAACTTTCACACTTGACATGAATTACACAGCAGGTTTCCTGGAGAGAAATACTGGAGATACCCTGATTAAAGCAAGCTGGGAGATACAGCTCTGTTTTGCAGGGGGAAGGGGAATACTGACTGGGCTTCCCAAGAAATGGTTGTTTGGATTCAGTGCTTGCTGAATGAGGTAAACACACGCGTCTGAGGGATAATTGAAGGCAGCACCATTGTCTAAGCTGTGTCTGAAGCAACAGTAACATTTTTTAAAAACTATGTATTTTTTACCTTGTTTCCTTCCTTCTAAGTCCTCTCTCTGCTGTTATTATTGTAGCTAGAACAGGATGCTCATGTTCAACAGGACAGTTTCTTGATCTACTTTATTCCTCCACTTGTATGCAGTTGTGATACTCATGTTGCTGTTTATGCTTTTCTGAGCATCTCTGACATTTACCTTTTTAAATAATATCTTAAGATGAAATAAACCTAGGAACCAATGGCTCTTACTTGAGTAAGAAATCAGGATGTCAGGTAACAGGATGTCAGAAGAAGAAATATCAGAAAAGAGAGCCCATTTCAATCTCAGTTATATGTTTCTATTAACTAACAGTAAGTATAAAAATAAAGCAGTGAAAAATATTTCTGTGGTGAATTCTGTATTAGAAGGGTGCAAACATTTCCAAAAGAGTCACCTAATTTCTGCATGCTATATCTCATCCACAAGAAAAGACTTGAAACTGAACTGGTGGGTGTAGATTTCTAAACCAGGGAGCACTATTTATTTTTTCTCTTAACAAAGCTGAAGCTAATTCTGAGGTGGCTATTCTAAGAAAAGGATGGAATTTGACCAGTAAGGGTTAAGATTCCTATTTACCCACTTTTAATTAATGTGCTTATCTTGACATGACTCTGATCCAAACTGCATCCCATAGCTGTTAGTATTGCAGGGAAGTTACTCTGGGCAAATGCCCAACATGGAATCGATCAGATCCCTGGCCTTGGGATGAGGGTAGAACTTAGCTTCTAGAGGGCACAAGCCCAGAAATCTTTTTCTTCCAGATTTTAAACTGAAATGCAATAAAGGCAACAGGTAAGCAGACAGCTGTTAGGGTCCCTGCAACACACCCTCAGCAGTGGGGAGACCTACACACCTCTTGCCATTAAAAGGCTTTGACTGTGTCTGCAGCAACCTGAGGTTGTGGCAAATTTGGGGTTGCAGAAAACCTGCCTCTTAAACTTTCTGACTATTTCAGGGCTTGAATGGCTGAGAACCTGGGAAATTCCCCTGAAAAGTGAGCACAAGGTTGTTTCTGGTTGCTCTTTTCCTCCTGTACCTCAGCTGGTGTTTTGGGGGACTGTGCAGCCGATGTAGCAGCAGTGTCAGGCTCAGCCTGTGCTTGAGGAGGTCATTGCCAGTGGAACTTGATGGCACTCCTGCATCTCATTTCTGACTTGTTACAGCCTTGAGCTCTTTGTAGCTTTGAGGTATTTAGGAGAAGAGCTCTTCTCAATTTGAGTGTTTTGGCCAAAAGAAGCTGCAGGAGGGAATGTTTGTATGTGGAGCTATTTCTGTTAACTGTGAGTGACTCCAGGGTAAAGGTGTGGCAGCAACACAGGGAATTTTGCTTTATAGTGTGTGATGATTTTAGGCACCCTGACTTGGCTCAGCATACTTGTCAATTTACAGTGCATCTTAATCCCAACGTTCTGGTTTTCACAAAAATTCCCAAATCCCTCTCTTCTCTTGAAACAAGTCCAGGTGTCTTTTGAGCTCGTGTACAGCCTTTGTTTCAGCTGCCTCTCCTGGTAACTTGTTCCACATGTTTCTTACCCTTCAGCTGAAGCTGTTCTGCCTGACAACTTCCCTGTTTACTCCCAGTTATTTTATCTGAAATGCTTCCAGTCTGTTTTGACATCCCTTCCTTTGCTTCCCCCTGCTCCTCTACCATAGTTTGGTAGAGGTTACTTTGCTCACCTCCTTTCATGATTCTGAAAATCTTCTATACTAGGTCACATCAAAGTATTCTCTTTTCCAATGAGAATAAACATACCATGCTCTCACTTCACCCACCTAATAATTTAGGGCCTGGTAAGAGCCAAGATCTGGTTTCACTTTTTGTTGCCCTGCTCTTGCACCCTTTGAGGCAATAATATTCTCCTTGTGATACAGTGACTAATACAGAGCATCTGTTAAGCCTCCATCTCCAGAGCAAGCCATTGATTTCTAGCTGTTATTGCAGTATCTCTACTAACACAAGTTTATGTCCCATTTCTCCTTTTTTTTGTTTACTTTTCTCTGATGTTCTGCCATATATTGGTGGTTTTATTTATGTTTTTCCACTATAACTCTTAAAATCCTTTACCTCTACAAAGTGTCACATCATTATGGTACCTAGCATGTACAGTTTTGCCTGATACCTTTCTCAGGGATTTATTTTGTGCTTTTTGTGTTGAGCTGCATTTGCTGAGTGAACCAAATTCTTCTGCATTGACTGCATTCAGCCTAGATTTATTTTCTAACAGGAGAGCTAGAACACTGTGTGAAGATATTCTTTTCATTGTGTCTGTACTGACATCAGTGCACAAGTACAGACTTGGTACTGCAAACCAAAAGTGATTCTGAAGGCCATCATTCATCACTGCCATAATGCAAGAGCCCTAGTCAAAGGTAGGGTAGGTCAGGAGGACATTTTTGTCTGGAAAATGCTGGCACAGAAACACTGTTTGGGACAAGTAGGATGGGAAAAGCCCCTGTAAATCTGACCTCTCCATTCAGTACCTTTTTCCTGATATAAAGCCTCCCACCTAATATCTGATTTTCTCTCTTGCTCCACAGACACTGTTCTGTCCTTTTACTTTGCAATCCATAACTTTCTGTTTGTCTCCATTAGTCATCTCTGATGCTGGACCTTGTCAAAACTTTGTTTGAAAAATCTAACCTCAGTGTGCTGTACAGCATCTGTCATGTTTTTCTTATCTGCCACGACAGCATTATCTTCAAAGATATCCAGCAGGTTAGTTAAGCATGACCTCCTGTGTCTAAATGTATGCTGACTGTCCTTAATCAAACTGTCTCTTTCCAGGTGTTCTCATGTCACATCCCTTAAATGTTTCCTGTGCCAGATGTTAATTGTACTGCTCTCTAATTTCCTGGTTTGGCTCTTGACCTCTTTCAGGGTGTGAGAAAGAAGCCAGAGTGCCACTTTTACCTTCAAAAATCTCTGCCAGACTCAGAGTACTTTACTCAGGGTACTGTAGCTTACCCTTTCTTTTGTCACTCTTCTTGATTAGTCTCACTAATGGAGGTTGGCCATTAATTGGGCACATACCTTTCCAAACCAGTAGGTACCTCAGAGGCATAACAAGTTTTTATAACTGAGAGGATGCATTAGTGCTTTGCCAGAAAACCAAAGGCCAAAATTGATACACTCAAACTGGAGCTGCTGTTATTTATTAAACGGGGAAAAAGCTTGAAAAAATAGTTCAGACCTCCTGCACCAAGATACAGTGCCTTGGGTTTTCTTCAAAGAGGTGTGTTGGTGGATGGCTTATTTCTTTGGATTGCAGTAGTTATGATGGTAGAAACAGTGTAGGTACCTTTTTTGGGCCTTGGAGAAACAACCTGCAGTGCTGAGACTGTATTTCTTCTTAATGAAGAAAGTAAATTTTTCTCTGTGTGATGAGTCTTCCCTCTTCTGTATGCCAGATTGGAGATTTTTTTTCCCCTACTCTAGAAAGCCATGCCATTTTCTGTTCTTCTCTTATGTGTTAATGATCTATATTCCATGAAAGGTATTTTTTTCACACTGGGTTTTAGTTTGATAGCCTGTGTGGAGGAACTGAACCAAAGATCAGCTGTATGGGTCTCCATTTCCCTTTTTCAATGAATCAAAGGTTCACTCCTAGCTTATTGCTGTGGGTGAGACATCAGCAGCAAGAAAGAATTGGTGTGAGTAGGTGTGGAGAGGCCTTGTTCATTCTTGTGGCTCTACAGAAACAGAGAATAGAAATGAAAGAATAAAGTGACAGATCAATTGTCTCATATTGTAATAAAAATATTGAAAATATGTAAGTAAAGACAAATACCATTCTTCACTGATTCCCAAATTAATGTTGTTGTTTTTTTTTTAATATTAGATTAAAATGGCCCCATTTCAGCTCTGTTAGAAATGAAAGTGTACTTGTGTTTCTGTGCTAAATGCTGTATACTTAAAGAGGCCATGATAACATTTAACTAAACTGCTTTCCCTGTATTTTAAATACCCAGAGCAAAAGTGTTACATACCTTTACAGGTCAGAGTAACTGGAATTACCTGTAACGAGTGTCCTCATTTGATTTTTAATTAACCTCCATACCTTTAAAATTGTGATAATCGAGGGATATTTTTAAGATCTCAGATCAAGAGTGCACATACTGCCAAACAGTACAGGAGATCTTGTCTGCATAAGATGTTAAGGTGATGGGAGTTTTGCTGTAGATTTCACTGCATGGGAGGGGAAGGTGTTTGTAACATTTAAAGAAAAGTGGGTGTGTAAGGGTTTGAGTCACTGGAGCCATAGGATGGACTTGGCCTTGAATAAACCAAGTCTTATTCTCTTCCCCTCAGTCCCCATTCACTCCTGCTTTGGTTAGAAAGCTGCCGATATTTCTAAGTGTTTGGGAGGACTCTGCCTCTGGGTCAGGCTCTTCAAAGCCCAAAGGCTGGCTGAAATGCCTAGGAAGTTCCCAAATAACCATTAACATTTTGGTCCCTAATCTCTGGGAAGTAACTGCAGAATTTTATGTGCTCCTCTTATAAAGGCTTGACAGGCCTTTTCTTCCCTCCAGTTTTGCATTTCTTGCTTTCATATCCTGAGCTTCTTTAGAGATATGCCAAAAAAAAGAAAAAGAGGAAAAAAAAAGGGTATGAATATGCAACTGAGAAAACTCTTTCAACAAATATTATTACCACAAACTGGCATACCAGTCTGCTTTCATTACTACAGCAGCAGCACTAGTGAGGTTTGTTCTCAGACTATGAGACCATGAATCAAGTGCAAACCCTCTAGTTGTGTCCAGTAAGATCATCACCCTTTCTTCAGTCTTCCCTTCCCTGCACTCACTCTAGTTCTGGTTTGGATAGTGGAGCATTTGAAGCATAGTGTAAAGAGGAAATCACTTTCCTCTCCAGCTAGAAATGTTGAATTTTGTCTCCATCAGCTGAGAAGACATTTCCTTTTGCAAGTTAGCTTCATTCTAGTTGTTTAATAGGTAGTAGTAAGTGAAAACATTCAATCATTCCTTTCAAAAATTAGCAGAATATTAAAATGTGTTCAAAACTTGTTTGAAAACAATCCAGAAGAATTTGGATTGCCTCATCATTTTTAGACAAATAACTGTATGAATGGGCTGCTTAGTTTTGCTAGAGGAACAAATCTGGAGTGAAGTGACTGGTACGACTCAAATAATTGATTTGGCCGGTAGCCTGATTTAGCTGGTTGGTCAGTTTCTCTGTCTTTGTTTCTTTCTCCAACAAAAATAAATGAGCTTCCCAGTTCATCTTTCATTTTCAGTAGAGCAAGTCTAGCCAGTCAGTTTTGTTTTGTGATTGATCAGAAGATCCAGAAACAGCAATGCAACCAAAGCATGTGCAGCATTTGAAGGAAGGCTGTCAAATTATTTTTATTAAATTGATTAATTGCAGGAAATTGCAGTTTCTGACTGACATACTGTACTACAGATGCTCTTCAGAGGAAAAGTTTATTCTTTCAGGAAACCTACCACATGTTGGGTTTCTTTGGCCCTTTATTCTACAGTGTAGCTCTTTGCATCTCTAGTCTTTTTGTTTTGTCTTTTTAAAGAATGGGAATAGACATTTTTGTTAACATAGCTCTCAGATTTCTTTGTCTCACAGCTATTTTATTATGATAAAATACCAGTGGCGCAAACATAGTCTGTGCAGTCTTTTGCTGATGGGTATGCCATCTATGCTGGCAAGACTTGCACATCTAACTTCCATTGGAAAAATGAAAGGCTAAGCATGACTAGAGATGACAAACCATGACCTTGGTATGGACAGGAACATGCGACTCAAAAAATATAGAATAAGATGCAGAATAATAGAGGAAAAGCCTCTTTTCCCAGAATAAAGGATAAAAACTTCCTTCCCCAATCTCCCCAATCCTCCTTTGCTTTGATCTTGAGAAACTATTGAGGAGTCAATATATATAAATGTGTTTTTTTCCAGCTGGCTACATTTTATTAAAACCACTGGACATAATAGTTGCTAGTGGAGAGTTTGATTTTGCATAGAACAGTGTAGTCTTCATACTAAATACAAGATTGCATGAGGTGGTTTGGTGTCTTAACTGTGTACTGCTCTTGCTCTCTCTCGCTCTCCCAATCCTCATCCCCTCTGTTTTCAAAGCACTGCAAATGAATTCTGCTTTTAGTGAGACTCCATTGTTGCACGTTCACATGCTCACATCTGTAACAGACAGTGTTAATCCAAGATGAGCTTGGAGCAGGTAGTAACTGGGCAGTGAGTGCTCCATCTTTATGGAATGATCTCACAATCATTCTTACTGGAGAGATAGTTCACCTGGTTACCATGCAAACAGCTAACATTTTAGTATGATGTCATAACTTGTTTCCCCTGGGCAGCTTACAGATGGCTTATCTTCCTCTTTGCATTGGCTTTAATCCCCATACCTGTTTTCTGTGTCATTGTTTCACCTGTGTATACTTAATGTACCACCTGGGTTTTATTTTCAAGCTGATCTCCATTGTATCTTGGGCTTTACTATGGACTCATATGGATGCACCTAAATACATCCTTTTTACTGCATGCTTTTGGGTTTTTTTGTTAATGCTTTATTTAAACATATGATGAGTTTAGTCTTTTTAGCCATGTAGTTGTTCTCATCACTTCTGAGAAAGTCATCTGTTACATACGATATTGTGAGGATACTGAAAGATTGTCCTTTTTACTGTGTTTGTTGTTGTTACTGCCTTTGAGTACAGTTGAAGGTTTGTGTGGTGGGATGTACATCTATGCATGTGGGACACTTGTATCACACGTGTTTGTGATTACCTTGGAGTGCATTCCTAGGTTTCTGCACCAGTGGAATAAATTGCATTTAGTTTGCAGTTCTGACCTTCTCACCTGCACTGTGCTCACTATAATCTTACTCTGCAGGAATTGCTTTGAACACCTCAATTCAATAAGGCTGTTTTTATACAACACACTATTTTCTAATAAAAATAACCTGCTATGAAAATACTTCTCTTTTTTTTCCTCTTCACTATCTCTTGCAGCCTCCACTGAGTCACAGCAAGGAATGAATATTATGCTGATCTAAAACTTAAGCACTACAGGCTTAGGACTGTATGTATTAAGAACAGATTATCTCATGAATCAGCTAGGCTAGAACAGAAGATGTTTCACCAAGGTCCTTGAAAGCTTTCTTTTACAACTGGTAGGAATACTGAAATGTTGTCTCACCTTAGTAATTAAAGAATTACTGTGGTTCAAGATGGAGGATAGAAGTGATTTATCTTACTAGAGAAAAGGAAACTAAGGCAAGCGTCAAGGTGAAGTGGGAGGCCAGGAGATGAGCCAGGTTATCTCTCTGCCTTTGTCTTTCATTTGTTCCCTTCATTGCCACAAGGAGAATGGCAGAATTGCTGTTCAGGGCCCTGCTCAATCTGGCTTCTGTGAGCATCCCCATGTGAAGCACCCTATGACTTTTATTTTCTAGAACTTTATAGTTTTCCTCCTAATTATCTGTTAGCCATCCAATCCAATAAGTTTTAGTACAATTTAATTGCATCTAGTAGAAGATTACTTGGTTGTTTGCAATGATTGTTTCAGAAATTCAAAACTTCTATTTTTAATCTGAATATGAAAACATTTGGTTACGAGCTCATGTTGGAATAGCATGTGTAGATACTGTCACCCAGACATTAGTAGGAAACAGTGCTTTGTGTCATCTGTCTATATATGTTCTCCACTTTGAACACTTGCCAGGTTTCTATAGTTAAGCTTGCTACTACATCGAGCTCAATTAAAGTCATACAATATATGATATTTTAAAATGGTTATCACTGGCATGCAGAGCAGATGTTTGGGAATATGTTTTCAAGCAGTTGATGGTGACTGGTTTGGTGCAATAAAATAGTAAGCATTAGAGAGGAGGTCTCTTATGCTGCTTCCTCCTTCCATATTTTGTTTGAAGGTGTAGAAACTCAACAGTAAAGTCACAGGTTAAATCACCTGTGTGTCAGATGGTCTTCTAGTTTTCTTTTATGCACCCAAAAGAGTTAGATGATTTGTTTCCAAAATGCAGAGGGAG
This sequence comes from Bucco capensis, assembly GCA_013396975.1. Taxonomy (NCBI): domain Eukaryota; kingdom Metazoa; phylum Chordata; class Aves; order Piciformes; family Bucconidae; genus Bucco; species Bucco capensis. The sequence goes on from VWZO01016425.1 coordinate 375,920, forward strand.
GAGTTAAGAGTGTGGCTTTGCTTGCTCTAGTACTGGAGAACTGTTGTGCCCTGAGCAGACCCAACACGGAAGGAGACAAAGCTAAGAAGGCATTATGTATTTGTTTACACCCAGTCTAGGTGAATTTAGATCCTCCTAACTTGCAGGCCAACTCTGCTATAAGATCTGAAATGTGATTTGACTAAGTTTGATTACCCTGACTTCATGATTAAGTCAGGCTTAGTCATTCTGCCTCTGACTGAGAGTAACTGCACCAAAAATGCAGCAACCGGTCTGTGTGCTGGGCTGGTTCCAGGGGACCGATGTGGCTCTGCTGCTTCATGTTTGTTCCAAAAACAGCACTGGGGTAGCTTTGTACTGGCAGGCCTTACGTGGGATCGAGTGTCGCTCGTCCTCCCACAGCTGGCATGAGGCCAGCATAAACTCCGTATCATGTGTTCTAGCTAATTCATCTTAAATGTGATTATGTGCCCTGGGCTGATCCAGATCAAATATGTACTGAGAGCAAAGAGCCAGGATTAATGATTGTGGAGGCGTGACCTGAATTCAGCCATGGAAGAGAAAGCTGTGCTATAGTCTGCTTGCTCTGATGGAGCTGCTCAGCGCTTTCTTCCTTGAGGAGCAGGGCCAGAAATGGGAAAGGACCAGGTCACTCATGGGAAAGTTTTTTCACGGTGATGGTGTCATTTTGTTCCTCTCCAAAGGTGCCTGTGTTTATTCTTCTCCTTTGAACTATGTAACTGTACACGTGGATTGACACAGGAATTAGCAGATCCATTTGTAAAGTACCAGATTCTGTTTTGCTGTAGTCTCTCTAGATCTGATGATGAAGTTGGACCTTGCCAGGGCTAGGATAAACCTGAGGATCTCTTAAATTCTTAATTTCAAATTCTTAAATTCATTCCAAATTCTTAATTTAAGAGTCACTTTTTGAACAAAGCTGCTACAAGTTTCTCTCTTTCTTTGACTTGTCAGGGCTGCTGGATGTGCTCCTGGCACATCTCCACACTGGAATGCAGAGGTTTCTTCCCGATCCTCCACTAACCTGTGGTGATTGCTATCCGAAAGTCCCAGCAGCTCTGCTCTCTGCTGCCCAGCCATATGGTTCATATCTGTCATGTGATGGATAAGTCTTTGGACAGGAGACCTGTCAGGATGCAGCTTTTCTTGGCAAGACCCTGTCAGGAGAGCAGGAGGAGGAGGATTTGTAGGCCTGATCCCTGTAATCCAGGGGACCTTCTAACTGCAGAGCCATTGCAAGGCATGGAAGTTAATGTCAAGTGTTCCCCAGGGGAAAGGAAGAGCTCTGGTGTTTTTGCTAGTATTGCAAGGACTACAGCAATAGAGAGTGTACAATGATGATCTCCTATCACCTTAATATCCAAATGCAACTTCCCAAATTTCAGTGCTGTAAACTGAAGCCAAGGTTGCTTGAGCACAGTGTGGAAAGCTGGAGGTAGTTTTGCAGAGAGACCTGCACAAAAGTACCTATTTAGGAACCATAGGGCTGTACTTCACCATCCTGCTTTTCCACCAGCCTGACCCTCATGCCAAAAATCCTTGATCATCTTTGGCTTCTCCTGTTCTCATGTCCCAAACCATCTGCAGTAGAAACTTTGATCAGGCTCCTATCTACTATTCAGAACTTACCTATCTCCCTAAAACCTACTCCTATTCTTCCACAGCAGTGCTTCTTTCAGCTCTCTCTCTATAGCCATGCTGCCATCCACTTTGAATGGCTCCCTCTCTTTCACTCCTTCGTGCCCAAGCCCCATTATCTCCTTTCTGATTTACTCTTGTGTACATACTTTTCTTCCATACTATCCTCTGACTCATTTACTCCACCAGCACTACTAACCCTGCCTGCAGATTTTTGGTTTTTTTTTACTAAGCATACCTTGAATGTGAAATCTGCAGTTGATCTGTAAATAAAGTCATTTCCTGGCCCTGAAGACACTCCTTAGCCCTGTTTTCTACATAGAATTATGCAGCTGAGAGGCACTGGATGAGAGGAGTCAGCACTTCGTAATAATATTTCAGATATACAAATTGGAAGCATTTGCTTACATCTTTCTTACCATACCTTTGCATATTACTTTGGCAGACAGTGGTGAAATACTTAGATTACAAACTCCCCTAGGCAGAGAGCAGGTCCTCCTATCTGCTTTTTACCTGGCATGAGCTCTGTTATCATATGAGTTTCTCATGATGGTAATTGGACCTGAAAAAGGAGGAATTTTATTTCCTCATGTAAAGTTTGAGAGGCTGTGATGAAATGTTTTCCCTAACACCTAAATATATTACTTCTGAAACACTGCCAGGCCACTTTGTGAGTTTTGTAGTTAATATATTCTTCAGGCTTCCATTCCCTTTAGCCTGGTCAAACCAATTGCTCCCCTGTGGTAAAGGGACACAGCCTATCCTGGACAGGCACCTAATACAGGGATGTGAAGGATGCAGGACATGACCCCAAGGTGAGAACATGAGCAACACATGGAAATAGTTTTCCAGGTTCACTGCAGCAGCATTAACACTTGTACAGAAGTTCAGTAGGAAGTATTTCTTAAGCAGAAACCCAGTGTTCTGCATAGTTGTTTTCTAGAGGAAAAAAAATCTATCAGTTCTCATAAAAATGATAACTGAACCCTGAAGTGCTGCTGCTGTATTTTAAGCCTCCAGGATCTTTGGAGCCATGTTGAAGGCTGTTACCTAGTTGTATAACATCGAAGGTACTACATTTCTTTCTGTAAGTAGTGGGGGATCCAAAGCTATCTTTGGAGAAAATAAAGAGGGTCAGAGTATCTGTGTAATTAGCAACAAAATCAAAGGAAGTTTGGAAATTCATTCCATCATCATATTTCAAACCCATTTTTGAAGTGACCTGGAAAACATCATCTCACAATATTGCAGGCTGCTGGCACAAACCACTTCTTCTCATTCATGTCTCAGATGCTGAAGGATAAGAGATGGGTTTGGTTTTGCAAAATTGTATTTAAAAACTCTGAAAATAGCTTTGTGGCCAAATGTAAAGTCATGGATTGCTCTTCAGTAGTAATCAAGTAAATTTATGGCTAGATGCAACTTATTTGATTACTTATGAAAATGAAAACTGAGTGATTTTCTTTACCATATGTAGGAAGAGGGAGAGTATGTGTGTGTCTGTGTGTGTGTGCATTATCAAAAGAGGGAGTTACCTGACCAATCACACTCCTTTGCTTCCTTTCATCCTTGCAACCTATGAAATAAGAATTAATGCAAAATCAATTTTCAGTGCTTATAATTTTATGTATGTATTTATTAAGGACTGCCTGTCCCAGCAGTTGGCTTCATTTATTCCTGAGGTTTTCTCAATTCAAGATGTCTGACAGAACTACAGGAGGTTTCACATTCAGCATTTTGGTGGTTTCCCATGTTCTGTTCTTTATTTTTGGAAATTATCACAAGAATGGCTTGAACCAGTTTGACCTGTTTGTACATCTCATAACACAATGGGGCTCTAATTGAGGCATCTCACATTACTAAGCTGATGCCATTATTATTTAAAAGCAAGTAGGTACCTATTAGGAATATTTATTTCCTGTCTTCTATCAAGAAAGCAATTTTCTAAAGAGAGTCGTGTTTTTGTCTTATGTAGGGTATTGATTACCTACTGCTTTGAAATAAAAGGAGATTTATATGCTCTGCTGTTAGATAATCTGTGAAAGACTGTTATGGTAAGATTGAGCCCCTAGGCTGGGAGCCAAGAAGAGAGAGAGGATGTTTTGCAGCTTGGCTCTACCTTTCTCACATGATTCATCAGATGCTATTTAAATCTCTTTGTACCTCTGTTCAGTTCTCGATTTCACAAGAAAGTTGTAATCGTTGTAATTGCCATGATGTTGAGCTCCCTGGATTATGGAGCTTGCAGGAACACTTGCCATGATACCCAGACAATGTGCAGACAGCTCTTCTGCTCCGCTGTCAGCTCCAGATAGCCAGAAGTCATGCCCAGAGTTTGGTTCAGGGTCTTAAACATTATTATTTGTTTTTAAATCTTGAAACATTTTGAAGTGTTTTAAGTCTTTTTTTATTAAACTTCAGTGAGATTAGCTAGAAAAATGCATAGTTTTAAATCGAAACAGGGGTCTTGCAATCAGGTGATGTCAAGACCTAAAGCTTTCAGCAGAGCAGCAGATATTGTAGCTAAAAATGGCAAGGGTCGATGTACGGTAGTGTGCAGGTCTGCAGATGTTGCTCTTCTGGCCAAGGGAAATGTGGAGCTGCATGAGGAGCAAAGAAGGAACCTGCATGTTCCATAGCAGCAGCACTAGTTTTCTAAAGCTCCCCTAAAGAGGAAAAAGGGCTTTTGATAAATGGAGACATTGATGGAATCTATAGGCAGCAAAAGGGAAAAAAAAAAAGAGCAGTTTTAAAAAACAGTGGAGGAGCAAATCTTGATATCTTGATGCTTTCAGACAGATGCACAGTTCAGGGCTTCAGAGGGGGCTGGAGAATTTAAGGTTCTTATCAGTGTGCCAGCAGGGGTGTTTTGCACTACTTGTGTTGAGTGAATCTGAAGGAAGCACTGACTAACGTGTTACTGGTAGTAGTATTTGCAGGGATGGAGGTAAAGGAGCACAGTCTCCAAACTGTTCTTGAAGTAGTAACACCATACTTTGTGTTGGCGTGAGCAGCTCCAGCTCCAGGCTATGCATTCTCCATACCCCAGAAATTCCCTACTCAGTGCTGCTCACAGATTGCCTATACTGAAAAGGCTGCTTCCCCAGCTAGTGGCATCTACAATCAAGTTCTAGTCCTATCTATTTTTCTCCTGCTTCTCAGGACAAAATGCAGAAAACTTCAAAAGCTGAAAGCTCCCACAAGTGACCTTTTTCTCTAGGCTGATCCAAATTTCATGTTTCCTCCATGCTCAGTGAAATGTCCTGCCCAAATTGCCAGTGCTGGAGAGCAACCTACAGAGCACCCACCCTGCAGCTTGAAGCTGCATGCACTAAAACCCACCATTTGGATTGTAAAGCCTGTAGGGAGGCAGAGCCCCAACAGGAGAGCATCCTGGTGTATACCAGCATCTGCAGGGGCTCTTTTCAGTTTCCCCTCTGAAAATTAGTTTTAGGAAATTTATGTGGTTGCTGTTTTTCCCCCCCTTTGCCCACATGAGTGTTGCAGTGAGGCAGTGATGGGTAAGAGATGATGTGAGGGTGGTTCGTGACCCCGACCTCGGTGCTTGCAGGTCAGTGCTGCTGACAGCAGTTTGCACATCACAGCTTGGGCCTGGCATCCATTGCCTGTTGCATTTTCACTGGAGAAATCACCTATGGGGGATTACTGAGTCTCCATAAACCCAGTTGGGGCCCTGGGAGTGACAGGTATTTAAAATGAGATAAATGAAGATGTCATTTGAGTTCAACCTTTTCCAGAATTGTCGGAGATTAATGATTTATTTCAAATTCCTGACATAGCTCTCAGCTCAGATTCAGGCTATGTCTGTTAATCCTCCTGGCTGTATGAAAATCTGGAAATGAGAAATCTTAAAATTTCAAAAGGCAGAACATAAATTAAGATCTCCTCAAGACAATTTTCCAAACTTTTTTTTTTTAATAATTGTGATTTTAAAATTACTCCCATTCCTGAATTAAAGTGTAAGTCATAGTTTCTGGATTGCCTGAGGCAGACAATGCTGCACAGTCTATGTGTTTTGAAATTTCCAATCATTTGCTCTGTGTATGCATGATTGTATTAATGGGATTATATTCCGAGTGTATAGATACTGCACTATAATTATGGAAATCGAATCTAACAAACACTAATCCTTAGAATACACCAACAGAGAAAAAAGTGGTACATTGTATGCAACTGATAAGACAGATTTAAATGATTTGCCCCCAAAGTGGCAGTAGAGATGGGACTTGAACTGTTATCATTCTTCAGAACCTCTTTCCAGCTGGGATATATCTTTCGCCTCCACGCTTCTTATTATGATCTGAAACTCCCATTTGTTTTAATTTCCTTCCTTTTCCTGTCTTTACACATCTCCTTTTGAAAGAGCTGTCGTAATGTGTTGAGTGAAAACTACATTTTGCATAATAATGATTAGATCTGATTGTTCTCACCAGTTTTCTAATGGGTTTCTCCAAACTCCAAACCAAATTGGTTTCTCCAGTTACTCCAGGGTAATTCTTGGCTGGGCTGATCAGGTTTCACATTTGCTTTTCTACTCAGTGCACTTCATATTCTGTATTTTTAGATATATTTTTCAACCTGTAAGTGGCTCCAAGCCCACAATGATGTGTCATTGTAGCTCCACTGGGTGCAAACACAATTTCCACAATTTGTGTCACACCAACATTTTCTGGTTCATAACAAGAAGCTGCTGCTTAGTTGGGAATGTCTTTGGAGGGGATGAGATGGGGAAGGCTAGAAAGGAATCCACACTGCAAACAGCTTAGAGATTGCAAGCCTGACTGTCTGCCAGTGGAACTTTGGCTGGTTTTGTGGTATAGATTTGGACTGTATCTCACCAGATAAGGACTTCATTTTCTGTGTGTGATGATGCAAAGAATTGCTGCTGGAAGAGGGCTGCAGGGTGTTATTTGCTCACTGGAGGAGCAGCAGTGTGCCCCTTTCTCTGAGCAGGCTGCATCTTCCTCCTGCAAAGCTCACTTGGCAGAAAATATGAAATGACCAAATGATTTATTTAGGTCAGCTCATATGTTGTCTGTACCAGTGTGGCAACAGGCACTAGGCTGGGATTCAGGAGTGCTTGGAAACTCTTTCTGCCACTGGCTTCCCTTTTGCTATGTTTAGTTTCCTTTCTGTAAGTGCCATAACCTTCAAAGTGCGATAAGCCACACAGGAATAAACCTTACAGAGATACTGGAGATGCTTAAGAATTTTAGGCTTGAGCAGCACATGATACAGGTGAAACAACATACAAAAGTCTTTTTTTTTTTCCTACAAATTTTACATCTCTATCATCCTCTAAAATTCTCCACTTAGTGACTAGGGAAGTTTGAAGAGGAAAGCAGCTCCTATGCAGTAGAAATATTTCCTCTGCTGCAGTTGAGGCAGCTCATGTGAATTCATAATTCCTAGAGCCTTGACCCACACTAGTCACAAAAAGAAACTGTCTGAGGGCAAAAAAGCTTTTTTTTTTTTTATCTTTAAAAAAATGTAATTCAGATTGTGTTTTTGCTTTAAAGGACATTTGCCCTTTTTATATCCAGCACATTCATTATATGTTTCCATAGAGCAATTCTATCTTTTCTGTCAGGATGACCTTTATTTTGTATTTAAATGCAACAGCAAAACAAGGAAGAAAAAAAAGAAGGAATGTGGAGTCTTCTTCAGAGCTCCTTTGCTGACTTGCTCTCTGCACATGAATGCAAAATGGCAGCTGCCACTGTAGCACAGTGGAGACTTCCCATTTAAAAATGCAGTGTATACAAAAGAAGCCCTAACAGCCATAAGCTACAAACCTCAACATCTGATAAATGGAAAAGGACAAAATCAGGTCATGGAGGCAGTGCTCATCTTTTGCCCTTGCATCGTGCCTTCCATCTGTGGCTCTAGAGTCACTGTACAGGCATCACCCTACCTCCCGAGTGGAGTGGGAAGGTACAGAGAAGACCTTAGATCCAGGGAGATGGAGCAGGTGTCTATAGACAGCACCATTCTTTAAAAGGAGAGGTAAAGACTTTCAGGCCTGGCTGAAATTGGAAGTGGCATTTCTTTAGGCACAGGTAATTAACTGAAGTGGAATTAATGCTCCTGCATGCTACAAAAAACACCCCTAGGATTTTAATCAAGGCTATTAGTCAGCATATTGGTAAAACAACACTGAATTCTGCAGCCCTCCTCATGCGGCAGTCTCGGTTGATTACAAATTCATTGAAAGCCTTCATTTTTCTTCAACTGCCCCTCCAAAAGCACCATGTAGTAAGAATGTTCTGCCTTCCTCACTGGCTTCACTCCTTACTCATTTCAGAGGATTTCTGGCCCATTGCTGCATGACTTCTGATAGTCAGTGAAGCCCCAGCACCATAAGCCAGGAGACAGGGGTATTAGGTGTATTTTGCATTTTTAACCTAGTGCAAGAGTTTGGCAGTTTCTGGTTTTGACTACTTTACCATTCAGCCTGAAGTGTTAAGGTGTTGTCCAGAGTTAAAGCACACACACATGCATCCATGTGCATGTGCAGATGTGTGTACTTGTGCATATGCAAGGTGAATTGTGCACCAGTTTTCCATCATTAATCTGCTTCGTTGGTGCACACTGGTTCTTATTTATTAATTATTATTAATTAATTATTAATATATTATTAATAATAATATTTATTAATTATTAATAGACAGAGCAGAGCTCTGCTGGTTGGGGTTAGGAAAGTTCATACCTGCCTAAGGAGATGGCCCAATTTGAAATGGAAGTAGAGATCAACCTCTAGGTTCATGTTTTCAGGCTTAGCTATGGCAACTCCAGTTCCATCTGCATAGTACCTTTGTGTGCTCTTTTGCTAAAAGTAGAGCCTTATCTGTGTGACAGGGTAGGACAGCACCCACAGACTTTCCTGGCAGCCAAAGACTCCTGTCAACCCTAAGAAGTCAGGAGACTGGCCTCAACTGAATATCATCAAAAGCTTTTAGAAGAAAGCCAGTTAATTCCTTTTGTCTCTGAAACTCCCATTAATCTCTGCTCAGATTCTCTCAAGTCCTACTGCCACACCTGGCTTTTAAAAGCAGAACACCCTTGGTCTCCACTAAACATGAAGAAAGAAACATGAAAAGGAAGCTATAATTGCTTTCCTAAGAGTGTTTCTTCTCCCCCACCCCCTTTTCCTGCTGTTTGGTCACTCTTATTTTGCCCTCTTTCCCTGAGGTTTGATGTCTTCACTCATCATTTTAACTGTCAACAGTACGCAGTAAGCTTTGTGAAGCAGAGACCTTGGGCTTGGTTTTGATCTCATTTTGGTGGATGTAGAGGGATAGCAGAATCAAACCCTCCTTTCAGATATCAGGACTATGGCATCCACCCCTGGCATGGCAGAAGTGCTTATTGCTTTCATAGAACTCTGCAGAAAGCCCGCTACACTTGTGAGTTAACTGCAAACCTGTGCCTGTGCCTGTGTTTGTCTGTCTTTCTCACTCTTTTTATTCCTGTTCAGTGGCATTTAATTTAGGATTAACTATTATTTACTTACATTATGTTGCAAACTAATAATCAGAAAATTAATTTTTCTAATTCTCTTTCTTCCTTATTTTCTCTTTCCCCCCTCACCCCAAGTTCTATGTCAAGGATGAAATATCTACTGTGGTGACCTTCCTTGCGGAGGTCACCTTGAACCTGCTAGAGGAGGACACAGAGGCCTTAAATGCACCCTATCAGGACAACTGAATATTAGCTTTGGGGCATTTTCAGCTGGTATGGAGCCAACCTAGCTTGATGCCAGTTCCTCTTGGCTGTCCCAGATGCAGGAAACATGTCAAGGCGAGGGATAGTGCATTCCAGTGGCTGAAGAGTGCTGCACTTGGATGTGCCCTTACAACACCATAGCTTGGGAGAAACCATTGCGAGTCAGCACTCATTATCAGCCCCCAGTTTACTCTTTTTCCTGCCAGCAGTGGCTTCAGCCCTGGGTTTAGTGAAAGCAGAGCAGTGGCTTACAGCTGAGCTGGGTGCAAACAGAGAGACTGCAGAGTGAAGGAGACGCTGCAGTGTTTAATTATGGGTGGGTCTAACTCATTTCTGCTGTAATTCTTTGGTAGCCAACATGGTTGTACCACAAATGAATGCTGTTTAAAATCACAGGTGCCTGGAGAGGGAGATCAAAGGCTAATACAAGGAAATCATTTCTTTTGACTGATTCTGGGGAGGCAGTGCTCCTATTGGTATTCTAAAAAGCTATTTATAAATGGTAGAAACAGGGAAAAAGAAGTTACAATTCCTGCTGCTTTTTGCATTTGGAACATTAATTTGTATTTGAAGAAAACAGAACCAACTCTAGTTCTTGACCTATACTTGCAGTACTTAATTCTCTGTGGTGAATATGATGGATGCAAATGCACTGGAGCTGGCGTTAAATCATGACTAACTGTGTAGCTGCATCAGCACAGAGCTAACTGCTTGAATATTTACCCACCTTCTCAAGCAGGCTCTGCTGCATGTGCTGAGCTCTGTGCTTTTTTTCTCTACTGCTAGCCAGCATCTGAGTCGCTGAGCTTAAAGTCCCTGCGTGCCTGTGGCCACATGAACTGTTTTTCCTGCTGTGATAGCAGTTGCACTCGCAGGTATAGACTCTAACACCATCATTTGCAGCCAGTTCAGGATGACCCTCGAGGGGCTACTGATTTTACCCTTCTCCCTTGCCCTGGCTGTGCATTCCTGCCCTTCTGCTGTAATTCATTTTTGCTAGATTAGTTTCAGCCTGGATTTGTTCCCCTGGTTTTACTCACTGCAGAACTGAGCATATGCTTGCGCCAGCACAAAACAGAGCAAAGGTAGAGATGGTGGGGGACAGAAGAGTGTCTTTGAAAAGTAGGGCCAAAGAAAAACAACTGTGAATTTATGGCCTCTTGCTCTCACTTGCTTCTCCTTGTTTGATGAAGAGATATTGCTATTGTGTTTCACTGTTTGCTTTTCATTTCCCTCCTCAGGTGATTATAGAAGTGAGGGAGTGGTGATAGGTATTTTATCTATAGGCTAGGTTATCTCTGGACGAGCCCAGCTGCTTTGAGTCACTACATTTTGCTTCCAGGGCTTCATATAATTCACCATCTGTCTGGACTTTAGTAAGGCCTTTGACACGGTTCCCCACAACATCCTTCTCTCCGAATTGGAAAGATAACAGATTTGATGGGTGGACTGTTCAGTGGACAATGAATTGGTCACATCCAAAGGGTAGTGGTCAATGATTCGATGTCCAGATGGATATCTGTGGTGTACCTCAGGGATCCATACTGGGACCAGTGCTATTTAGTACCTTCACCAGTGACACTGATGGCAGGATTGAGTGCATCCTCAGCAAGTTTGCAGATGACACCAAGCCAAGTGGTGCAGCTGGCAAGCCTGAGAGATGGGATGCCATCCAGAGGGACCTGCACAAGCTTAAGAAATGGGCTTATGTGAACCTCGTGAGGTTCAACAAAGGCAAATGCAAGGTCCTGCACCTGGGTTGGGGCAATCCTTGATGTCAGTACATGTTGGGAGGTGATGGGATTGAGAGTAGCCCTGCAAAGAGGGACCTGGAGGTACTGGTGGACGAAAAGCTTGACATGAGCCAACAATGTGCATTCGCAGCCCAGAAGGTTAACTGAATCCTGGGCTGCATCAAAAGAAGTGTGGCCAGTAGATCAAGGAAGGTGATTCTGCCCTCTCCTCCACTCTAGTGAGACCTCACCTGGAGTGGTGTGTCCAGCTCTGGAGTCCTCAGCATAAGAAGCTCATGAACCTGTTGGAGCAGGTCCAGAGGAGGGCCACAAAAATGATAAGGGGATTGGAACACTTCTGCTACAAGCAAAGACTGACCAGACAGGTGGTGGATGCCCCATCCCTGGAAATATTCAAGGTCAGATTGGACAGGGCTCTGAGCAATCTGGTCTAGTTACAGGTGTCCCAGCCTATGGCAGAGGGGTTGGACTAGATGACATCTAAAAGTCCCTTCCAACTCTAACCTTTCCATGATTCTGTTGAATGTTTTCCCCGGTGTGCCTGGCAAGTTTGACTGAGCACGTTTCCAGTAGTCCCTTAGGTCCCTGCTGCCTGCCAGCACCACGTCCCTCCTCGCAGCCCCAGCTGAACACTAGTGCTCAGCCTCTAGCCAGGGCCTGGTGCCAAATAATGTCTTGGTGGTGATCTGTGAGTCTCTGAGCTTTGTGTTTATTTATCCATAGCACTCACTGTTCTCTTGAAATCCACACGCTGCCCCGTGCTCTGGCCTTTGGAAGCAGGCAGGCTCAGCACACTGCTGTGCTGGTTCAGGTGACGGAGCGCTTTGTCTGGGGACTCCCAAGAGAGCTCCCTGCCCCTTTCCTCCACTGCAGCACAAACTGAGGATGGGTTTTATTTTTCGGAGCACATCAGGTCTTCTAGCTCAGTATGATGTTCTGCATACTGTCAGCTCCTTTTTGCTGCTTGTCAAGGAGGGGTGCGATGGAAGCTGAAATGCTGCTCTAATTTTTGCGTTATCATTCCTGTTGCAAATGTCATTATTTAATTAGGCTATGCAGTACTTCCAGAGGAAAGATTTTGAAGGGGAGGCAGGGATGTTCCTGCATCTTGATGCTGTTATTACATCTGGGCTAGCTGAACACAACATGCAATAAAAAAGCAGAATCAGTGGCTTGGTTCCAATGAAAGAAATGGCTTCAGCAACTTCAGCCTGGCTCCATATTTGGCCATGGTGTGTTATTCCTTTGGTGCAGCCATGGCCATAAAAGGGTAGCTGACCAGTTGGTTTCCAAGAAAAGGTGTGACCACCTTTCCTACAACATATGAACTAATCCTTGCAGGATCCTTACAAAAACAAGTTTAGGGTTTTTAAATCACTGAGTGAGTCTTTGCAGCACGGCACAGATAGCTGCTGCTTTTCTGCTTCTTTTTTCATAACAGGGCTTTTGGCAGTATTGAGGGAAAGAAATTTAGTTCCATGTTATCCTTAAAAATAAGTCATACTTGACTCCTCCTTTTTTCCACAGGAAAATCCCAACCACTTATCAGATTTCTGGGGTGTTGTAGAAAGGATTGTCAAATAAATCCCCACATTTTTCCTCTGTCACTAGTTTATGCACTAACTACTTTCATTTTTGTCTGGTGGCCTTTTGTATCTATCAGCTATTTCCTTTTCCGGAGCCCCAAAATTGCTCAAGTCTGCTCTGGTGTTGCAGATAGGAAAGCTGACAATGCTTTGCTGTGTTGGCTTTGCAGTAAGGATTTATTTATTTTACCTTCTAAAAGGTGACTCTAAAGTCAGTATTATTTGGATAATAGTGTCTGTAGCTGCTGCCTGTAGCTTTTTTTATTGTCAAAGTATTTTATTGTACTAAAAGGGCCTATGCTTGTAGGTAACAAGTATATGAAATGCTCTGAAATTTGAAGTACCTCCTGGAGGAAGGACTAGGCTGTTCCTATTCTACAGCATTAAAATGAATTACCTGAGGATAAAGTCCTCATATGAAAAATTCCCCAGCATTATTAACAATTATTTTTACAGAAACAGAAAGATGAAATCCCATTTTACAGACTTTTTTCTTTTTTTTACTATGTAGCCAAATGATAAGTGTTATGAGATTTAAAGTGGGATCTAGAAGATTGCAATGAGACCTTATACCCTCTCATGTGTTTGTACCTTTGCAGGTTTTCCAAATCTCTTTGTCCTTTCTGGAGCATTGTACCTGAGTAGAGTTAAGGTTATGTTTTTGTTTGCCTTTGGCTTTCTGTTATCCTGTGTTATAACACAATTAATTTAACAGTCCACTTAAGAACTTAATTTGATCCCTTATCTCTTCCCAGGTTAGTTGCCATCCTGGAGGAATCTACTGACCTCCTTGGTAGTCTGCTGCTCTGCAGAGTCATGTGTTCCCAGGGCTCACAGCACTTTACACTTAGGCAGCTTGCAGGGGGTCCTCCAACCTGCAAATGCTTAACAGAAGGAAAAGCAAAAGGCATTGCTTGGCAAGAGGATGTGAGTAGGTAACAGCTGTTCTTCCAGTGCTTGATACAATCAAACCCTGGTGGGTGCTGTAAAACAACAGGGTACCAGTGGATTGTGCTTCACTGGCTGGGAAGGGAGAAGAGAAACAGGCAACAGCATTCAGAGTCACAGCAAGAAAGGGGAATAGAAAGAGCTACCCAGACACTCGAGCTACTGGAGTGTACCTCATAGACAGACTGCATTTTTTCAGGCTGAAAAACTGCTTTTCAAGAGCCTGTGATATTCCTCCTCCTCCACCACTCATCCCCTTAACAGCAGTGATGTGCGCATTGGAGAACTAGATTAGTCTGGAAAGCTGTGACTCCAGCATCTCCAGCACATGTGAGCTTTTGTGCCAGTGAAAACCTTCTACCGGAGTGTGTAGTAATTGGAGTGATTTCCACGAGACTCTTGGTAAACACAGGCAGGAGAAGGTCATGGAAAGGACACCATCACAAGCTCTGGTTGAGGCTTTACTTTCATTTCTGTAAGGAAAGACTTCTCCTCTCTCTCCTGTCTGCATCTCCAGCCTGTCCTTCCCTTCCCCAGCATCACACATTCATTGCCAATGTCTGGCACTCTTGGGGGATATAGATGTTAATGTAATGACTTGGGTTTGTTTGTGCTGGCAGGCAGTAAGGAATGCCATGCTTGGTGGCATGTATTTCAGAGGCATTTAATAATCTTCAATGTCTTGCCTTTTCAAGCAGAGTAGCTATGAAATGCAGTGACAGCCTTTGTCGAACGCAATGCCTGCTCTGCTGAGCCCAGGAGAGTTTCCCAGCATCTGTGCCTAGATTCATGCCACAGCCATGTCCAAACTCCATGTTGGGGCACGACCAGAGCATGCACTATCCTTTCCTGTTCTCTGCTCTGCCAAGAGCACATAGGCTGGATGGGAGCCACAGCTCACTCCAACAGATACCATGCATGTCCCCTGAGACTTGCTGGGGCATGTCCTACTAGGCAACCTCAATACAACTGCTGTGGCACATAGAGAAGGTGACAGAGAGAGGATTTGTAACACTATACCCAAGGGAATGGTGAACAGGTATTAACTTTACACTGGGGTGCAGGGATAAAGGTGAGAGAAGTAAGGGATGCTCCCATGAATGGCTGTTTATATGTTAAAGGCAGTGCAGGATCTGGGAGCGGTGTGCCCCAGCTCAAGTAAGGAGTTTGGCTGTGGCAGATGAAGAGCTGAGTGAGATGCCAGCACACTGGTTATAACTGATGAAGGTAGGAACTGAGCATTTGGAATGAGGTAGGGCAAAATCCTGCAGTTAAAAATGCTGTGCAATAGAGCAGTGTAAATCATAATTGCTAGGAAAAGCCCGGCAGGTAAAGGATGTGGGCACAGGAAAAATGCTGCAGCAGCTAAAAAACACTGTAAGGAACAATGGCTTGGAAGCTGTGGTTTCCACAAAGACTCAGTAAGCCATGCAGAATGAATGCTGGGCATGACCAGCCAGTTGAATCTCACGTATGATTAGTGAGGAAGATGAGTGATAATTTGGAGAGGGACATATGTACTGTGCTAACATTATCTGCTGAGAGCATCTCTTAAATGAAATAGGTGGAAAAGACTTGCAAAACTTTTTTTCAGGGGAAAGGTTGTAGAAAATAAATATCATCTTGCCAGTAACATGTTTTTTTTTCTTGTGGGGTTTATGGTACCAGTAATATGATACCACTGTCATATAAAGGATTTTTGAGTTCTCAGATATTCATTCCTTCTAACAAGACAGTACTGAACACATAGGCTGTGCTTCTGCCACAATTAGCCAGGCAATCTCTCAAATGTGTGTGGAGTTTCTGTTCATGTCCATATTGTTATTATCTGGTACAAATAGTTCTGCATGCATAACCATATACAAATGTGCTAGAATTAATTGTTCAGACACCACCAAGTGCTGAGAGCTTTACCAAAAAAAAAAGAGCACAAGGTCCTTGTTCTATACATTTTCTGCACAGAAAAGGGGAGGAGGGGAGGAAATGTGAAGGCCAACTCTGATGGTGTAGTCTATAAATTTAGTGTGGGAATGCTGCATCCTCCCTTTGAATATATTCTGAACTTCTGCATTTTTCATCTTGTCAAAAGAAAAATGGGATAAATGTTTGCCTTCCCAAAATGATCTCTGGTTAGGCTTATCTTGACTATAGATTCAAAATGAAAATATAAATCATGAGCCTTTCTTATGCAAATAGCCATTGTTAACATTTGTCAGACACAGAGAGAAAACACTCAAAGTCCTCTCTCATCTTTATGGAGGATGAAAACAAATCACACGAGTAAGGCTGAAAGTTCTAATATTCTTTGAAGCCTTTGAGCAACATTAAAATCCCAAGAAACCTGAAGGTGAACTGTCTATAAAAATAAATAAATAAAAATGCTTGGCATACTAATAACCCAAACCCCATTTTGTAGGAAGTTTCAGATACTGAAAGGGTTATCAAGCACTGGAACAGGCTGCTCAGGGAAGTGGTTGAGTCACAATCCCTAGAGATATTTAAGAGATGCGTAGATGTGGCACTTCCTGACATGGTTTAGTGGTCAACTTGGCAATGTTAAGTTGAACTTTATGATCTTAAAGGTCTTTTCCAACCTGAAGGATTCTATGATTCTAAAAATACCCCTGGCAAAAAAAGATGCCAAACACAATGGCAGCTTGAATCATGGGATTTCATGTTTCTGTTGTAAGGCATGATGCTCTCCAAGAGGAAAAAATAGCAGAAAATGGGAAAGTTTACATTGGCCACAACAGCAGGAAGTCAGAGAAAAGTTCAATTTGCTAATTGAGGAAATATTTCAGACTATTCTCTACCCCTGGAGGGTAGAGTTTCTTTTTAAAAAGCTGTCACTTTGTAAATATGACGTACTTGGAATTCTTGAGTTATTATTGTCACTAGCTTGGAGAGGCTCTTGTGGCTGGTGTACATTGCTGAGAAGGGCTAGTGAGCCCGTGAAGGCTTTTGTCATTTTTTCCCTTCTGATTTGGAGAATATTACCTACCTTGCAATCACAGCTTTGTAATGTGGCTGAAGAGTATCATCACAGTATCAAGGACTGGTAGGAGATGATAGTCTCTAGGTAAACCAAGCCAAACTGTGTACTTACACAGTTGACTGTTGCTAGTTTTGAATATGCCTGATTTAATTAATCTCCTCTTTCTTTCCTTTTTCTTTACAATCCAGCCTGGTGGCTACTTTCTCACTTAAAGATGCTAGAATTTTCTTACGTTTTTTATGTATTACATGGAAAAGTGGATCCCTGATCTCTTCAGAACTTCGTTTATCTCATGCCTTTGCCATCAGTCATGAGGAGCACATAGCAGAAAAACCTGTGGAGAAGACCCCAACCACAGTAGGCAGTTTGAAATGAGAAGTGAGGCTGTGTCTACAGGAGAAATGGGAGCTTGGGTCTTTCACCACCTGTCAGTAGTGGGCTTTGGTGGCTTTTGATGGTAGAAACATCACAGCATTTCTCCTGGCTGATTTTGTCAGTGGTCATGGGAGATCTCACAGACCATTGTAGAAATGGAGTTAGAAAGTATTTCAGAGTCCTGGGCATCTGGTTGGAAGTAAATGCCTTTAGTAGATCTGATAGTTTGTTTAAGTGCTAATTAAGCATCTCTAGGTATGGGTGATCCTCTGGACTTCTGAGACTTGTGAGTAAACCATGTCTCCAGTGAGCTTAAATGGCACAGGGTAACACACCTAAGAGAAATCCAGCTCAGCTCCTCATTCTTCTGTACAGACTTTACCATCACAGCATGAGGAGAGGCTTACCTTATGCTGGGGCCCTGACCTGTTCTGTAACACAGTCCAGGTGCTTCCTGTGGCCCCTCATGCTGTAGCCTTTGGATATGATGCTGCTCTTAAGGTCTTTCATCTGTCAGAGGTCCTGGGACATGTGGAGGGTTATGTATGTAGAAGAGATAAATATCTTATCCTGAGCCATGCAGTAAACTTTTGATGGCGGATATGATGAGTCTAATGTCTCTGTCCCTCAAAACTGCTGTGTGTGTGAGTATCTATCTGTGTAAGGGCAGGTGCTATTACCATCCCCACTGTGAACTAATGTTTATCTCATTTTTCCTGGAAGGTCTTGTTTCTCACTGTAAAATCCATTCTTTTTCTCATTTTTCAATGCTGTATCACCAAGATGATTATTCTGTATCTGTACCTGACTGGCATGGTAGGTCCTATTTAACTGGGTACCCTACATAACATTACGGTGGAAGTTAACAAAAATTCCTAGTCAAGAAAAGAAGTCTAAGCAGGGATCTGCAATACAGAAGTCTTTCCTGCATGTTTTTTTCAGTGCTTTTTTCTTCTCAAGTGAAAACTAGGTACCTTTGGACATTCAAAACTTCTTCCTTTCCCTACATTTCTTTTCTCTATCTTTAAAACAAGAACTGCAGCCTGCAAATAAGCCCCTCATCTTCCATCCCAAGTTTCCATATTGATTAGAGGAAATGAAGGATGAGCATACTGAGGCTGTGTGACTGTGCTCTGATTCATCATTGCAGAGAACACAGGGATGCTCTTACACAGAAATGTTGCAGATCAGTTATTGACTGCTGTAGCTTAAGGATGTGCAGGGGGCAGTGCCTCCTGTCTCTGGTGTACAGGGTTGTAAAGACACTGTGGAATCACTGCACAACTTCTCCTACATGGAAATCATCCAGTGCACTGGGAATGCAATCCCAGGCAGTACTAGGGCCTTTCGTGTGGTGGTGTTTGTTGATTTTCAAGCTGACATAACCCAGAAGGACTTGGCAGCTTTCAAGCTTTGCCAGCCTGTTGATGGGTCCCAGAGTGGATCAGGAGGGATGTTTAAGCAGACGTTGGGGTGAGGATGCTCTTTATTTCAGTGCTTATGTGGCAAGAGGTCAGCAACACTGAACAAGTCCTAGAGAGTGTGGCTGGGGGGGAAAGTCCAAGTTCAGCTGCCTTTGCTGTGGGGCTGATGTCAGAAGGATTTACCCAGCTCTGGGGACCTTTGTTATGGGAGGCTGACTGCTTTTCCAGAGACAATGGCCATAGCAGTGCCGGGGCTGGGAACAGCAGGAGATGGGTGCGCGGCGGCTGAATGGGCTCAGTCACTGGGCAGATGGAGGGATCAGCTGGCAGAACAAAAGTAAAGCTGCTGCCAGCATATTGGTGAAAGGAGAGAGGCAGGACAGCATGCTGGGGCCAGCGCGGGAGCTGCCTGCGCCAGTGCCATGGAGTCAGCAGGGCTTAGCTACCACTTCGTTCCCCATGAGAACTGATGCAGCCCGCCTTTTAAACCGGGGCAAGGAAAGCAGGCTTACCTGCTGGCTCTCGGCATCAAAAGGACCAAATCCCAGCTGGGACTGGCCTTTAGTGATGAGCTGAGAAGGTTTTCACTGGATAACAGGATCCCAGGGAAATTGTTAAGATCTCTTCGCCATTCCACTGAAGTAAATACTGTTCCTCCGTAGGTGTGCTTTGGCTTGAGAGGAATCTGGGATTTTGTTCCAAGGGTAAAATTGTGTTTTTGAATACCTAGCCAGGGTGGTTAGGGAAGGCATCTTTGCAGGTTGAGTGGTTGGTTTCTCACTGTCCCAAGTGCGTGGCCACAGCCATTGCAAGCCAAGCATGGGGTGCTTGTAGGGAGCAAATCTGTGCCTCTTGTGGGCAAACCACACAGGTCTGGGACAGAGGCATGTAAGCAAGGTGCCAGGGTAAGGCCCCAACATAGCTGCCCACTTGGAGCAGCAAGGTACCAAACACAACTGAGGGGTGCCATATTCTCTGGCTAGCCCAGCCATTCATAAACATACTTTTTCCTCTTGGAATAAAATCCTTTTTCTTGAAGACACCAAGATATCTTCTTCTCCTCTGATGGTGAGTAAGACATGTATGTCACTAGGGTTTTAACTCTGCCGTGGAAAGCTTGGCCATACCTAGCCAGGAGTTGACTAAGGGAAATAGCAACAATGTAGGAAGTATTCTGAGTTGCTTTGAAGATTTTTGAGGACTTTGCTATTCTAAACCTTAGGGGGATTCTAATTTCTGGGTTAAATAAATTTTTACTAGTTTATAACCATTTATCCTTGAACCAAAATCAATAACTTGCCATTGTTTTTGGCTTTTATCTCCACAATGAATTTAGAGAAAGCATTGCTGTAATCCATCAGCCTTCATTTTGAAGACTAAATCTGAAGTCTTCTAGCCTCTTCTTGTAAGACAGTTCCACAAATACCCAGTTCCTTGTAGTTTTTCAGTTCCAGAGCTTAGCTTAAGAGCGTTCTTGGAAATCTTACCCCAAAAGAACTGTGGAATTTTTTAGTGCTATGTTTCTCTAGGCTTTGTCACTTCTGCTGGGCTCACTGGGAGAGTGCTGTGTGTTCGTAAGCCTATGGATGTATATTTACAGTGCATGCACATGTGCATATTTCGATGTAATGTGTCACATTTATATGTATCACATTTTTTTACAGGCTAGTCCTTACCTATATTCTCTTGAACGACTTGATTTATTTTTTACACCTAACTGTATCAGAGAACACAAATAACTTTGTAATTTCAGAGAGGCCCAAATCAAAATTACATATCAGAGCTCACCACAGAAGAGGCACCAAGTACAGCCTTGGAAATCTCACTGATCTCTTACAGAGAAATGCTTGTTGAAATAATTTTACCCCTGTCAGAGAAGCAAGAAAATGGGAGGTTTTTTCCAGGGAAGTTGGTATTTCAGAGATACAAGGTTTCAGAGGAATTACAAAAGGTTACTCTTTTAAAGCAGCTTGTGCTGGTAAGCAGCAAGACAGGCAGTTTTGCTGTTCAGTCCTTTTTTGATAGCAAAGAGTGTTGCCAGCTTGAGTGATGGGGCATATGAGAGTAGGTTTTTTCAAAGCAGTGGTGAACAATTGGAGCAGATAGAAGAGAAGCATGTTCATGAGCAAAGAGTAGCAGCTACTGAAAACTCCCCTCCTCTCTAGCCTTTGCTTCCCAGCTGGTCTGTGGTGCCTCAGAACCACTGCCATGCAGCCTAGTGAGGGAATCCTTTTGTTTTGGTTTCCGCAAGCATTAGGCATACTTCTTTTAAATAGTGCCTCCATTTGGAAGCTGAATATCATCTCAATGAGACTTAAAGGCCATTTTCTTCCAAAGCTAGTCTCCAGGATCACCTAATGCTATTTAGTGTGTAAAAATGCTGCATTGTCTATCTCTAGTTTACAATGCAATGGTTTAACTGGTGGCAAGTATTCTGAAACCAGCCTGTGGCCCGCTTTAGTTTCCCAGAGAGATGCTGGAAATGCCTATGCCAAAAGAACCAGATGCTGCTGTCTGCCTGCATTCAGGAGCAAAGGCTGACAGTCACTCTTGAGGGCAGAAACAGCTTTTAGAGGATCTCAAAAAGTGCATCTGGATGCTAGAGTTAAACCAGCTTGTCTTTGAAGAGGTAAAACAGGGTATTGGAGTCTTACAAAACCAACACTAGTAGAAGGTGAGATTCTACATTGAGGCTGTGTAAGTGTCAGTGGAAAAAAATGGATTTCTGTTAGGTACTTAAGCTTAGAGCTGGCTAAGATCTAGTTTGTCTTTTGCCATAGTGAAGCTCTGTCATTTGGTGGCTAACCACAAGTTCAAATGGTAGTCACGTCAAGGCTACTTTCTAAAGTTATCCATCATGGGGAGGGTCCATCTGCTTCTATAAAACAGAAGGCTTGTAATGTGCCCATATCATTCTCCTGATGATCATATCAAACAAGGAGCTCTCTTTAGAGCCTTTCCTACTTTCCTGTGATAGGATCCCAAGAGCTTCCCAGTAAGCTTCCAAGCCTCCTGTGTTGCCAAGAGTTTAACAGCTGTTAGATTGGGAAGAAGGATGGCATCCCAACTGATTGAAAATGCTATACTCATTTCAACTGAGTAGAATCATTATGTTTGGAAAAGACCTCTGAGATCATTGAGTCCAAACATCCATCCAACACGCCTATGCTCACCACTAAACCATAGAATCATAGAATCATAGAACCATAGAATCATAGAATCATAGAATGGCCAGGTTGGAAGGGACCCTAAGCACCACATCTACATGGTTTTTGAACACTTCCAAGGATGGTGATTCCACCACCACCCTGGGTAGCCTGTTCCAATGCCTGATAGCCGTCTTGGTGAAGAAGTTCTTCCTAATATCTAATCTGAAGTAGTTCTGATGCAACTTGAAGCTGTTTCCTCTAGTCAGGTGTCACTTGTAACTTGGGAGTAGAGACAAAGCCCTGCCTTAATACAACCTCCTTTCAGGTAGTTGTAGAGGGTGAGAAGATCTGCCACTCAGCTTCCTTTTCTCCAGGCTAAACAACCCCAGTTCCCTCAGCTGCTCCTCATAAGACTTGTGCTCTTGGACCCTTCACCAGCTTTGTTGCCCTTCTCTGAACGTGTTCGAGGAAGTCAGTGTCCTTCTTGTAGTGAGGAGCCCAAAACTGAACACAGTATTCAAGGTGTGGCCTCACCAGTGCCGAGTACAGGAGGATAATCACCTTCCTAGTCCTACTGGTCACAGTATTTCTGATACAAGCCAGGATACTGTTGGCCGCCTTGGCCACCTGGGCACACTGCTGGCTCATGTTCCATCAGCCAGGCATCTTTCCAGCAACTCTTCCCCAAGCCTGTAGCATTGCATGGATTTGTTGTAGCCAAAGTTCAGGACCTTGCACTTGGCCTTGTTCAACCTCATCTCACTGACCTAAGCCCATTGATCCAGTTTGTCCAGATCCCTCTGTAAGATTATGGTGGGTCTGCAGGGTCCAAGGTGTTAATGTGACCTTGATGTGGTGTTTAATGGTCAAGTGAAGTTTCAGAGTTTGAGCAGAGAAACCTCTGCCTGCTTGGGCATATTGTTAAAGTATCTGACTTCAAAAACCTGCACATTATCACATAATATTCACTTTAAAATACCACATTGTTAAAGATACAGATGAAAAGGCAGGGGAGCAACTGAAGGCATCTGAAAGGTGCTGTATGGGCAGATCTTGTTTTGCTTCTGAAGTGCATTCTGTTTTGCTTAGGCTACAGAGGTTTACAAGGAAATTCCAGATTGAGAACTTAGAATTGGCATTAAATGTAGCATTAAAGACCATCTTGTTTGAAGGCAAAGTCACCTGAGATAAGCTGGAGTAGTTACTGCTGCTTTTTTGGAGGAGAGTATTCTTGCTTGAAAGATAAAGGAGGGGGAGGCAAATAGAAATGATAAAAAATGCTGCTTCTGTTGCTGAGCATCTTGGCATCCTCAGCAGGGGAAGAAGGCTGAGCACAGCCTTATCACTCACTTCAAGACTTGGCAAATTAAGACCAGTATTAAGCTGTTTATGACTGCTTTTAGCTGTCTTTTTGGTTATGAGCTCACTACGAAATTGCCAAAGAAATACTGTTGACTGCTGGCTGGGCTTCCTTAGATGAAGGGAGAAGAGAGAATTAGGAAGAAGTGGAAGAGCCTTTCCTCTGATTTTTGCTCACAGCTAGGAACAGTATTCATTGTTCAGATTTTGGTGGGTTGGTTTCTGGTCCTGAGGTCTTGACTTCACAGAAATCCTGGAGTTAGTTCAGCTTCTATGTGGGCTTACTCTAGCCTTTACTTTTACTTTGTTTTTTATTGTCGTAAAAAATTGCATGTAATCTGTTGGTTTCCATAGAAGTCTGTGTGTTAGGAGCAGGGAGAGAACAGTACAATATAATTTTCATCTGGCCTAGACACAGAGTGAAAACAGGCAGTGACGAGGATCCTCAGATGCCCAACCTCTTTGCTGAAGGTACAAGCTAATCTACTAACACTCCATTATTGAAACAGGGATCTAGCCTCAATTCAGGATCAAGCCTTGGGGAAAACACTTAGGGAAGCCTGTCTTGTGCCATCACTCCATGGTTAGTAATGCATCCATTTGTTTGACATAGTCATGGTGCTGGCAAGAGGCACACTCTCAGGTACTGAGGCTGGATGGATCCTACTTTCTTACTGGAAGAGATCTTCTGTTGGCAGGTTCAGTCCCTTCACAGAAACTGTAGCCAGGAGAAATGCTGCAACTTTTAATCCATTAAAATAATGTTTATATTAGAGGGACTTTCATTTTATCCGTATGTTGTTGTATTGATTCCACTTGCAGTTTACAGTTGGCAAACAAGACTTGCCTACCTGGTCCAGGTTGAAATCAAGTGGATTTTGAGAAGGTGAATGAGAGTTTGTTCCTTTGAGCGCATTGTGGCGGGTGACTGCCATGTTGTGAAGGAAACCTTTGTATAACCATTGGAATAGCTTTTGCCTTGGTTCCCCTCTCCCTGCTTTTCTTCAGTCACTACTACTAGGAAGCAAGCACCTAACACTGATTGTATTTACAGCCATGAGAGTTTGACCTCATGCATTTTGCATTCCTGTTGGTTGAGAGCTGTTTTCAGACACTCTTTGGATTTCTTTCTCTTCAGAAACAGCCTTTTAGATTGTAACATGTGAGAGGAAGAGAGATAAAGATGCACACGCACAATTTAATTTGATGAAATTGTAATTTGTCAAAGGAAGAATGGATATGGACATAAACTTTGATTACATTCTTAAGAAAAGTGAGAGGAAATAAAAATTCAAAATGTGTGCCCAGTGGTGCCCCATAGTTTCACACCTGCACCATCTCTTGTATCTCTGCATACACATTTTCAGCCACAACATGAATCTCACAGCTTGTGCCTACAACATTCATTAGAATTTTAGGTTTCATTTGCACAGAACTAAGCATAAAAATTAGTGTCTATCTGTCTTATATCTCTCTCCCCCTGTGAACACACATCAATGATGAAATGGATTGCAGAAATTTATGAGCAAAAAAATATCATGAAAATCGGAATGGGCTATGCAATAAACTTTTAACTGCATAAATAGAAGTTTATTGGTTCTTCATTGCATCTTTCAGCACTGAGTTTGAGGTTATGAAACACGAATAAACATTGCAATTGTGAAGTTTCTAAGCACAAGCAGTTGTAGGTTGGTATTGAGGCTGGAGAAAATGGCTATTTGACTTTGCTGTGGAATTGAGTGGGCTACTCAGAAAAATCTGATGGGATGTATTAATTTAGGAATTAATGGATCACCAGAACAAATGAGTATATTCTCACATTTAAAGAGATATTACTTTAATCTGACCACTTGTGTACTGACTATCAGAAGAAGACAGATCCAGACTCTTCTTATTGGTATCTGGTGACAGAACAAAATGAAATCACAGGAAATTGCATCTGAAAATAAGAAAAAGCTTTTCTATGGTGAGTGTAATCAAACATTGGAGCAGATTACCCAGAGAGGCTGTGTGGTGTCCATCCATGGAGATACTCATTCTGCCTAAAAGGTAATTCCAGAGGTGCTGGAATTGTTCTAGAAAATGGGTTAAATTTATTCAGTATTTTTGACAGAAAAGAGGAGGAAGTGAAGGTTTAACAAAGTCAAAACATTTCATTGCTGCATTTTTCTGAACATGAAAATAAGTCATTTTCAGATTTGCTAAATGAAACTTCAACCTTTAATTCTGAAACAGTATGTTAACTTAAATAGGTGATCTGAACTTTGAAAAATCCTGGAAGACTTTAAGCTGTGCTAAGTATACGAAAACAGAAGCAAGGATTTGATTTTAGTTTAATGCAAGAATTTACATCTTTTTTGTGATATATGAAGTCTCTTTATTTTTGGCTGGGGGAAGGTGAGGAGAAAGAAAATTGGATGAATGACAGGTTCAGGCAAGTGTTTAGCTAGGTCGCTGAATGTATTTCCTATCCATACCACCTGAAAATTGCATGTGGCATTTATTCAATTCTGTAAAATGCAACTGTGAGTTTTGCAGGCAGGAAGACACTTTTATTAAGTAAATTTTATCAATCATTTTCTGTCTTCATTTCTGGGGGGGGGGAAAAAAAGGAAAGAAATCAGCGGCTATGATATAGGAAATTCTGCCTAGTTTTGTGGCATAGATTTTGACCACATGCTTATATAGATAATTGTGGCTTCTCTGCTCTTGTACAGCAGGGGTTTTCAGGAATGCCACTGCATTTAGTTGTGCCTTGTGGGTGTTATCATACTATGGTTTTCACAGTTGCTACTATATGTTGTTTTTTTTCCTCAAAGAATGAGCTACACTGGCAGCCACAAGGGATGATTCCATTTACTGGTAGAAATTGAAGAGACAGCCATATTACTCAGTCAGGGAACACTGAAGCCATGAAGGTAGAGGGGTCTTTACTATGTATGTGTTTCAATAACTTAATAGTATGTTGTACGTGGGACTCTTAAGTCCAGATGACCTTGGAACAAGACATTGGGATAACTTGGAGGAAAACAAATAAATGTAAACCAAATCCCTCCTTGGTTCTCCATGGAAACTAGCAATAATGTTTGCAGTAAGTGAAATCAAGTCAGTAACTCTGTCCCCAAGTTGCTTTTCCTCTGCTGCTTAGAAAAACCTGGAGGAAAGGCAGAAAGATGTTCTGCTGCTCCTCAGCACTCACGTGGCATCATGAGGACCTGGGAATACGTGCTGTGGGTCGGTCTGTCACTAAAGCTTATCTTCATGGTGTACAGCTACTTCTCCCAGGGTGCAGCAGAAGTACAAGCCAACCCTGATAAGGGGGAAAAAACCCAGAAGTTAGCATCAAATGTCCTTTTTCATTCCTGCTGCTTTCCAGGTTGTCATGGATGAATTGTCTATTTATGTGCCCCTGGAGCACTTAGTTCCAGCATATATGATTATATACTACTTTTTTGGGCCTGTTTGGAGACAATGAGTGGGTGTGTTTGTTCTGTTAGCATTAGGGTAATAAATAGCAAAAGAGGTGCAATCTCCTCTGTAGTTGGGTGAGCATTGATTCTGTTATTACAACAGACTCCATCGTGGGGTTTGCCAACTTCATGCATGGACATGCACGAGTAAGAGGAAGAACAAAGAAAGGAGTAAATTGGAAGCATAACAGCAATACTGAACACATTTAAATGTGTAATGTTATTTTTCAAGGCAGTCCCTCTCATTTGACTGAGGACACTAGATGCCTATTCAAGGATAATTCACCCATAAAATATAGCCCATTGCTGGGGTGGGATCTGGGGGTCACTTCCTAGCACACCACACTATTTTTCAAGTTGTTATGCTTTTTTGGAAAGGAGAGAGAATGGTTGTGAGCTTGGCATTTAAAACTCTGAGAAGTGTACTTTCAGTGAGAGGATAATCTTCAGGCACACAGCTAACAGTAGATATGACACCCAGCCACTGAACTTGCTCCTGGAGTGTTTTGGGCCACAATGGAACAATTTCCTTTAAAACTGTAAGACTGTAATGTTGCCATATCCTGTTGGAACCAGCATCTAGGTGAGCAGCAAAGAGGAAAGCTTAATTTTCATACTTGGCTAGGGCAATTTTAGTTAGGTTTCTTGTAGCACTTTCCTCACCCATTATTCACATAGGAGAACTTGGAAAGCATGCAGTGGGAAAGATGTTTATCATTCACTGCTCAGCCCCACTGGAATATCCATAGGTTAGCATAAACCAGGGATACAGCCATTTCCTTCTCCCCTCTCCTGCCATCTCTTAGCCAAAACTTAGTCAAGACTGAGTCTTTCAAATCCTGTTAGTCTAGACTGTATCATTTTCTCTGCTGGTTTTCCCTCAAAAGGAAGGGTGCTCTTTCTTCAAGACACAAAGTTGGTGTCTTTTAAGACAGGGAGCCCCTCAGGCAGAAGCTGGCACTGGCAGCTGGGGATGGATGTGCTGCAGAAGGGTGCAGGAGGGAGCCCAGAGGGAGCCCTGGTTGTGGAGGACTTCCAGTGCAAAGGCAGATGGCAGTGGGCTCAGTTCTGCTGTACCCCCAGCCTCCTGGGAAGCTGCACCCCAAATTGCTATCTGCTGCCCCACTCCTCCAGCTGACTGCAGCTTTTGCCCTGAGGAACAACATTGCTTCCCTACCTTTTGTGATCTTATCTGGGGAATGCTGAATGTTTTCTTTCACCGGGTTGAGTTGTTTTGGTTTGGTTTGTTTTCTAGGACAGGACACTTCCTGAGAGGATCAAATTAAGCAGCATCACTAACTGCATTTTTTGTTTCTTCTTTGTTTTCTTCCATTTTCCTTTTTCTTCATCTTTATGGATAGATTTTAGACGTGATACTCAGTGGCACTAAAAGCAATTTCTGAGTACTGGGAGAATCAGTAAACCACAGGAACCTTCTTGCAATTTGGAAAGGCTGGGGAAGCAGGGAGGGGAGGAGCAGCTGTTATTGCAACTGAAATAGGCTGCAGGACACAGCTGACAGTTTCTGTGGAAGAAGTAGGGCCGTGCACTGATAATATTTCATAATCATCAAGAAACTAAAGGGAAAAACATCTCGAGTCCATAGGTGGTATTTGGGAGGACTGCTGCATGTATCATTGCCTGCTGGATTACCCATATTTGGGTTAAATAAGGATGAGATGAGAGGGAAAATTGTGCTACAGGGACAACTGGCGGAACTTCCGATCTCGTCTGATCTCAGAAGCCAAGCAGGGTTGGGCCAAGTTAGTACTTGGATGGGAGACCACCTGGGAATACCAGGTTTCCGTAGGGTTTAGTTGGGGATGTCCCTGCCCACTGCAGGGGGGTTGGACTAGATGACCTCCAGAGGTCCCTTCCAACCCAAAACCATTCTGTGATTCTGTGATTCTGTATGTTTTGATTCTTTTCCACTATAACCAGTTTACAAGATCTTGCAGATTTTTTCCTATATGAGAGGAAAATTTAATCTTCAAGAATAAGTTGACTAACAGATACAGGATTGTGAAAATGGCTAATTATTGTTTCATGTCTCTGGCTGTAGGGAGTTTATACACATCTGCTCTTGTCTGCATGTACTTGGTTTCCATCAAAATAAGCCTCTTAGCTCTGGTTCATCAAGGTGTAGATCATCAACTGTGGAATAAAATTCATTCCAATGGAATCAGTCAAAGTTCTAATACACTTGAAGTTGGGCATGTTATTAAATACCTTGTTGAAAGCTATTGCTTTCATCTTCTAGTACAGAAAATATGTTGGGGAAAAAAACCTCAAAGATTTTTCCTCAATTTTTGAAGAGCAGATAGGAAAGGTTTCTTTCCTGCCAAATAATAAAAAAATCTTTCATCTTTAAAGGAAATCCATACCTATATGCAAAATACAAGATAAAGAAGAATAACTCAAGGGCAGTAATATGGCTACTGGCATGGTCGTATCTGTTAGAGAAATTCCATGGTAGGGAGGTGGTTCTTCAGGTGCAGTGTGAATCATAGAAAAGATAATTTTAGAACTTCTGAGTTGGTGCTGCAAATACCAGATTTCATGTGTCACAGATCAGTGAAAAAGAGTTAGGGAGCAAAGCATTCCTGCCATTTCAACAGTAGTGAGGGGTCTTGTGTTTCATATGGAAAAGGGAAAGAGACACAGCTAGGGGGTTCACTTGGTTTCATTCTGAGGTATTTATTTTGGCAACCCCAGCCTAAGGACACTTGTTTGGCTTTCCTTGTCCTGTGGTGCACAGGAGATGAGCCACAATAACCACTTGAGCTAAGTTTGCACCAAGGATGTATCAGACTGTGAGCTGAGTACACCTTTAGCCTCATTTGTCTGTGGGTCGTGTCTCATTTTTCTATGTTACCTAATTTTATGATTCTTTTAGAGAGCTTTCACACTTCAGAGTCTTTACGCTCTCTCTGTGTCCCATTAAACCTCTCATGAACTTCCATCCTTTCTATTACTTTTGGTTTTCATACCAGAATTGTAGGTTGGTTTTTTTTCTGTGTAGTTTTTCAGCTTCTGTGATGCAGCTTGCTCAGCCTGTGAGATTCACACCTAAATTACAGAGCTCCTGTAAAGCTTTTCTACAAATCCAGACCCTTTTCTCCTAGTGGTTTTGAGTCAAGGTATGGTGATATACCAGTGAGGTGGTGTAGAGAGTGACTGTGTTATATATTTCAGCCTTTAGCTTTCTGTGAAAGAAGTACTGGCTTTTCACTTCTATAATGCCTAAGCTGAAGAGGAAGGAGTGGTGCTTTGGTTTTTTCTTCGACTGAAGATCACTTTTCACCCACATTGGCTCAGTATTGCCTCTCTTCTCCTCTTAACTAAGATAAGCAACAAGGACCTTAAACAATCAGAAACCAAATGAGATCAGTTTGATGGCTCCTATGAAACCCTAGCTTTTTGTAGTGGAGCATGTGCAGTGCCAGTGACTTACTGGGGAGAGTCTTTGGGACACAGTGATCTTCAGTTATGAGGTGATCTTCATGTTAAGACATCAGACACATCATCATGAATTATAAAGTATTGCAGAGCCCCTTCTGTAGAGTTATAAAGTGCAGGCTGCTTGTTTCTCAGCTGGCACTGCAGAGATGTCTGCAGCAGCTACACTGCCTTGACATGGCACAACTGCTCCTCTGAGATTCCTCTTTTAGCTGCTAATTCTTCAGTCCTGCATTTCAGACAAAACCTGCCCATGAAAGCCTTCAAGGCACTGCATTTTCTTCATTTGTGGTCTTCTGTTCTTTTGCTCCTCCACTTTCCCAAACAAATAACCCCCAAATCCCTGAATGTATTGATTTGATGACATATCTAGACAATGATGTCACTAGTGATATCACTGATATAATAGATACATAAATGCATAAAGCATGCTTTTCTGGCCAATTCAAAGACTTGCCCTGGGGAGTATGATGATGATTGACACAGCTGAAGAATGGATCACTTAAAGAAGCAATGAATCTAAAAAACCCAGTGATGAAGTGATGAAGTTAATATACATCTTGTTAAGCTTGCAATGGGCTTGTTGAATTTCCCATCTGTTTTGTTCATCCATCCTGGAGAGAGGAAATTAGATAGTCATGAGAGAACTGAGTAGAGAAAGGGCACAGTATGACACACTAGGCTAGAGAGTTCATCTCAACACTGGACAGTTATTGTCTCATTTTATGTCCCAGTTTATTGTCTCATTTCTTCCCCAGGCATTTTGTCCATCATTGGGTACCATTTAGGCTGAGAGGCTAGATGAGTTTAGCCACCTTTCCTCATTGGTGTTCCCTGATACTTGCTTCCCTGTGTGAATGGGAAAGCATCTCCACCCCGTTCCAAGTATTCTGTCATGTATCAGCCTTCAGCCTGAGGTCAGGTCAGGCACAAAAGAGCCCCAGTGCTCTGCTATAACCCACAGGTTCCTCTCCTGTCTAACTGCTGTTGGCCTAGTGGTTCCAAGTCATGCAGAAGATTCTCCCAGTCTTCATGCAGAAGCTTTCCCTTTTCCAAACTCAGTTATAGTGTGTTATTTTCAGACTGTTCTTCCAACTTGTATTGTATTCCTGTCCCCTGAGGCATGGGCAGCCTCCTCCAGTGTGGTGTTACCAGGAGTTCCCTTTCTCTTGCTTTCCTCCCCGCTTTAAAACAAGGAGTCATGCTTACCCCTTTCCAGCTTCCAGGACTTTACCATCTACAAGTTCTCAGGGATGACCACTAACAAACCTGTTAATCATTGCTTCTGTTACTTCTCTAAATACTTCTGGATTAGTTTCCTCAGACCAATGTGATTTAAGAGCATTTGTCTATTGAAGTACTTTCTAACCTGGTGCTTCCGTGGCCCAAGGTGAGGTCATTCTCCTTTGTAGGTACTGGGTGTTGTGGAAACATTATTGCTACTGACCTTTTGTTGGTAAACAATGATGCAAGGAAAACGTTAAACACTTCTAACAGGATTGTTCCTCTTCACACATGTGCCTGTCCCTGAAAGGGATGGCTGCCTCATGACCCACAGCTGGCAGAGGGCAAGGTCTCAGGCAAGCCTTACAGCAAGCTTTTCTCTGTGAGAAAGCCTTTTAATTGCATGCTGGGCTGCTGCAGTGCCCCTGTGTCCTGCCCAGCTGACGGGACAGGCACTGCAGCGTGTGCCTCATTCCCCTGTCTGAGAGCAGGAGAGAGCAGGCAGAGGACCACTCTCATCTCACTTGCTGCCCCACAGACTGTTTGTTCAGGTGGTGCCAAGATTATCATTATCAGACCTCACACTATAAAAAAAAAATCCTGAGTTTCTATGCTTTAAATTAAAAGAGTGATGACACAAGAGATTAACTTTTTCCTGCTTCACCCCCCTGCATTCACCTATGCTCTTTTTCACAGCCTCTGTCTAATAACAATAACAGAAAACAAAGCAAATCTAGAGCTCATGCAGGAAACTACTCACAAGCTGCAGACTCAGTGTTATTTTTTATCTCATGCCTGCCAAAACCAACATGAATCTGCCTCAGGGATGTGAAACCATCTTGGATTTATTAGAAATGAGTATTTTTCATGGCTCCTCCTTCTTCTTCCTCTACCATTTTGACAAGCAGCCAATCCATAAAAGCTTCCCTGCAAACCCCATTCTGAGGGAACAACATGCAACAGCTTCAGTTTTGCACAGAAAGGCAGAAAGTTGCCTTGAAAACCACTGGTATTGTTGATTGGTTTCTGGAGGAGAACATTCATTAGTGCACACCTTAAAACCAGACCAGGTCCTTCCTGCAGTGATTGTTTCTTGGCTGACTAAAATGTGTGTGTATGTATATATATATATGTGTGTGTATATATATTTTCTGTGATGATATTTATATATACACACGTTTGTAACCTTAAATGTAGTCAAATTAAATGTTTGATACAAAAGGATGTGACAGCTAATCAGAAATCTCTAGGTTACGTGTGGGCAGAGTCCTGCTCCTGATTTTACACAGTTTGCCACAACTGAATGCAACACTGCTGAGTGTTCTTATTTTGAATTAGCCTTATTTAGCCTCTATTCCTTCTAATGTGATAGCTATCAAAGATTTTTTTCTGTACATTTTAGACACCTAGAGTTGCAGAGAATTGTTGGAAAATGCACCTCCCATGTCTAAAAAAAATAGAAGCTAAATTAAAAAAATCTTGATGTGTTATCGATTTTTCAGGCCAATCTTGTGAGTGATTAGGATCTGATATTTGAAACAAAATGTCATATTAAAAGTTATTAACAGACTCTCCACCCATGGCTTTGGGATGGTTAGTGAAAGTCACTTGGCTTGAGAAAATGAGTTTCAGTAACTGAACTTATCCTAAGAAAGAAACAGCAGACCCAGCATGATTTCTTAACATGGTGGCCATCCTTTATTTGGAAGAAGAGCAGCCAGCAAACTGCAAAATGTGGAGTTTGCATTTTGTTATTTATCTTTAAGATCCCATTATTCTGAATAGTTTTGTTCTTCCCCGTTCTTTTCACACCAGTATGAACATGGTTGCCTCTCACTAGATCCACTCTGAAGATGCCCTGTGAAGTTTCACAAATAGCTTGTGGACTTAGATTGCAAAAGCCTTTGTGTGGATCTCTGTCAGCTCCTGACAGAGGGCTATGGAGGTGGGAATACAGCCAAAAGAGGGATGTGCCTTTCAAAGGAGTGGCTGTCTCATTAGCTAACCAGACCTGGAAGCCAGGGGCACCAGTGCTGTGCTCCCAGAGCAGCCAGCCAGCTTTTCTAAGTTTTCATCATGCGCTGGTGGCTAGAAAATGGATGGGAGTCACTTCTCATGACAGACAGAATGAGCTTCAGCTCAAAGTTTAGGAAGATACAAAGGTTAAGTGTTTGTATGGTGGTTTATAAATATATAAAATGCTTTTTTTCCCCAAACAAATATGTGTATGTGCATCCATTTGAACATGGAGATGAGCTGTCTCATCTTGCCACTTTTACAACAGACAGACATTTTGGGGAGTCATAATCAGGACAGGCTGATGTTTTTATAGTCTGTACTGGTTGAAAAAGAAACCTTTTTTGTGAGCATAGGCTTGGAGTTAGTTTTGTTCCATAAACCCTTCTCAAGTAAGATAGCTGTGGCAGTGAGTTGTTTCAACTCAGAAGTAATTGGTGCAGCTACATGAAACTAAGCCTCTGAAAGGGCAGGGGAAGGTTGCAGAACCTGGTAGAACTGGATGCTGGGGTTTTGGGCCTGTCCATGTAAATGTCTGAGTGTGAACCCAAAATGGACTGTGTGACTTTCCATTACCAGGAGGATGCAAGCTGTAGACACCTATAGCTGTGTGTATGAGAGAAGAAAAGATGGCTTTGAAATGTATGTTGCAGTCCAGATCTGGAACTCCTGAATTTTTGATTGGGTTCACTCCAGTCATTCTGCCCCTGATCACTCCTCCTTGTTACTAAATCATGCCTGTCTGAAACATGCTCTCTGCTAATCATGTCTCAGAGATCTGGCATCCTGGGCAAAGGGAAGTCTGTCTTTTGGTTGTGTTAATGTATTGTCTCCTTTTAGCAGTGGAGATGATTCCTGTACTGGGCAAGCAGACCACTGTGGCTGCCTGGCTGGCTCTATGAGGGAGCTGCAGGGCCATGTGGGCAAGCTGAGCTCATCCTCCCTACAAGCTTCTGTGTTTAGTTACACAAGCTTCTGTGTTTAGTTACCCATGCACAAGACAAAGAAGCAGGCCAGTAATGGGTACCAGATGGAGGTTTTATGTGTTTAAACAAAGACACATTCTGGACAATCAGAAACAACTGAGTGGCAGTTTGTACATTAAACCCCAATTCAACAGCAGCACTTGCTTGCTGACCTAGAAGAAACAGGGCAGAGGGCCTTTTGTGTTGCCCTGACCGCATGATTCCCCATCATCCCTGCGTCTGCCGGGGGAGCATGTGTACATAAGGAGAGGATGTATGTAGGAGCATCACTTTCACAGCTTGTGGAGAACCTTCCTTTCAACAGGATGTGGCCAAGGTCAACTAGTTTTAGATTCAAGCCACCTTGTTGGCTGCCCTTGTCATGTTCTTGTATGTGTTTCTCCCTAGGTTGTGAGAGGGAGTACTGTTACACTTGTTCCCACTGGTGGGTCTCTGCTGCAGAGTGCAGGTGTGTGTTTCAAACCAAACTCTGGCAATGTATAAGTTGTTGCTATGGCTTCTGCCATAGGAGATAGCATGAAGTTGGTTATAGCTAAGCTTTGCTCATCTCGTATTTCTCTAAACTAAGCTGACTGAACAAATGAAAGATCTGTTCTGTGCTACCAGGTGGATGTCTGCTGAATACAAAACCAAAATTGTCATCATCTCTGCAAGCTATAACATTACTCTCTTGTATACACTCAGTATCTTGTTTGACTGCATGTACTGATGTACTTTACAATTTGACGTTATATAAATGAAAAAATAATCTAGAGAATGGTAGATTCCTAAACCTGAATCTCTCAAAAGCCAAACAATAGCATTTGACCTTAACTCTGTTCGTCTGGATTATGGTAAAATAAACTTCCATGTTATTTTCAAATAATATAACCTGTCAGCACATGTATCAGTCAGCAAAGATAGTGTATTAATTTAAAAGCCAGTTTTGTCAGTAGGAATTGAACATGCTCATCACTTTGCAGGAGTGTGTCTTTTGCTTTCACATGTGGAAGCCGTTTTTTGTTTCCCAAAATGCCAGAAAAGCACCTAAGCATTTCTAAAGAGGGAAAGAAGGAAAGAAGAGTTGCCTTGCTGGCATGCTAAAGTTTGCTTAGCTTGAAAGGAAGCCACCAGAATGGTGCAGGAAGCTTCTAGCTCCTCCGTGCTTCCCCATCAGTAGAGCAATATCCTTCAGATCAAGTAGGAGTGCTTTGCCCTTCCAGTGGGTTGTGTGGTGGTTAGTTTTGTAGGGTTTATCACAATGGATTTTGTACATGTGGCCAGACAATTGAAGTGTCTTCTCCACTGTAACTCTACCAGCAGCCCGTGGTGATCTGTTTCTTCTGCGTAACCTGACCCTCTTCAGTATTTTGTTGCATTTGTGTTGGAAAAGAGATGAAATAGATAGGCTTCCTTAATAACATACATGATAGATGTTAGTCTCTGTCTTGACTGTGTTAAGCAAAGAGGTTTCTTTCTCTGTTTGCTCAGGGACTGCGAAAAAAATGAAGGAAAGGATGCTTATCCCTGAAGTGCATGTGAGTTCAGAGCTGTGGTCTCCAGGCAGGTGGCATCTGTAGTCACATAGCCTCATGTTTGGGCAAGAGGAGTAAGGAGAAAATATTCCTGTGGAATAAGTCCGCTCCAAGGGAAGGAAAATACCACTCAGTCTGTATCCTTTAGCTGTATGGAGCAAGCTATAAATAGAGTGTGGTTATAATTAACAATGTGCTATTTTGTGCAGGGATGGGCAAACTAGGGAAAATAACATTACAGTATTAGCAGGATAATCTTCCTGGAACTGAGGAAATTTGCTGGAGTAAATACAACACTGCCAGAGCATCTCACCTAGATGTCAGTGTCCCCAGACAAGACAGTTCTGATAATGAAAACATGGGTAGCTCTCCCAGAAATAGGTGCCAATCCAAATGGGATTTTGCACAGGGCAGGTAGCAGGTTTGAGTTGTTGTATTTTCTGTCTCATTTGTTTCACTTTGAGGACACCAGAGCCACTTCAAGGCCAAAGTGCAGGCTGTGAGCAAGTACCATAATTGGTGAGCTCTGTCTCAGGGTTAGTTGCAGACCACAGTGAGCTTTTCCCCACCAAGAGAGGTCTGTTTAAAACCAAACACAACAACTTTTCAGATTGTGTCTGAATTAGGAACCTGTAAAGGGGGCAATGTAATAACAGGGTAGAACAACTTGTCAGCCCTGCAATTAACATCAATATGTGCTATTTAGCTCTCTTTATAGACATATAAACTCACTTCAAACAGCCATCTCATTAGAAAAATCATGACTCCTACACATAAAGATTTCAGGCTGTTGAATACCACTCACCATTATTTTTAGTTTACAACAACAAAAGCCTTAATGTTTCCAATGACAACAGCATCGTTAGCAGCCAGATGTTTTTCCCTTAAATTAAAACACACACAAAACACAGTTTGAGGGCTTATCCGAAACAGTGGTACACTTAATGAAGTTGACATTGAAACATCAGTCTGTCTGCAGGTCAGGATGACATTGTGCAGACTTTGAAGAACTCTACAAATCTGCCATCCCAGCCACATGCAGTCTGTAGCTGGTGCTTAGCATTGCATGGAGTAACAGAGTCTTCTGAAGGACAGGAATCTTACATTGTCTCCCAAGGTACATCCACAGCAGTACAATAACCCAGGGCACAGGGCTAATGACTTTCACATCATCACTGTGGTGTTACATGCTTGGTATATATTCATTGATCCTATAGCAGCTAGCAGCATGGTGTCCTGCTCTGGTACTGGGTTTGCTGCACACTGTCCTGAGCCTCAGGGCAAAATGTTCACTGTAGGCAGCTGTCCCTCCCTAGCATTTCTGGGCATAAGAAAATCCTGGAAAACGTCTACAGCACACACAGAGAGTGATGCTGAGGTGGCAGTGGATACCTGTGCCTCCACATACAGGACATTCATAGACTCATTATGGCTGCAAAAGGCCCTTGAGATCATCGGGTCCAACTGTCCACCCAGCACCACTATGCTCGCCACTAAACCATGTCCCCAAGCAGCACACCTACAAGGCTGCAGAGAGCAGGTTTTTTGTACACTTCTTTTGGTGCAGCCTATTTTTTGCTCACACTTTACAGCACTTGCAATTTGAAGATCTATCTTTTCACCATTTCTGCAGCAAAAATGGTAGTTCTCCAGGTCATTTCACTTAAGCCTGCTTGTAGCCCTGGCTTATTTTGCTATTTACCAAATTTCATCTATTTTGACAATATCTTTGTAATGCTGCACAATCTGTGTGAAAATTGTAAGTACAGTAAGTGCATTTCTTCCTTCTTGCTAGGATATCTTGTAAGAATCAGCCTCCTTTTTCATGCTGCCATATCAAAATATTTACAACTTACATTTTGCTATCATCAGATTGTATGTTTTTAAATTCAGTTTCAAAATTAAGGGCAGGGAAAATTATGATCATTTCCACATTAGTCACTCCATCCAGTTTCTTTGGAGTGATGAGTGAATCAACACCCATTCTGATTTACCGTAGGGGTAAATATGTGTAATTTGAGCAATTTTTGGTTGCCTGGTATAATTGTTTGCTGCTGTGCTGCAATGCAAAATGCGGGGATGTGTTAGGAAGTACTTGCAGCAGGCACAGGCTTCTTGCCTTGATCCCTGCCAGTTTCTGTGTTGCAATGCGAAGTTTGATGCCAGCTTGTGTTAGGATGCAAAGGGCTAAGTCAAAGCATCTGGTAGACAGTTTCCAATGCACTGTCTCTGCATCATAGAGGGCTGCATGTTATAGTCAGGATTTACTTTGCACCCTATTGTGCTGTTTGCCAAGGTGTGGCTCCATGAGAGCGTGGGACATGTCAGCAGCAAATGCCACCTTTCACCACAGTGGAGGAAGTGCTCCCCTTCTGTTTGGCAGCCTTGAGTGTGGCAGCAGCATGGGTGGCAGCTGTCCTCAGTGCATCTGGGGCTGGCACATCACAGCCATGGGATATGCAGGGACCACAGTGCACATGGAGGTACCCCCAGGGCAGGTGCTGCTGCCATCAAGATGCCTGACTCTGTTCAGAGCAAGCCTAAAAGTGCAAAAATTTTGAAACTTGGCATGAGTTGCAGCTTGTATGGCAACACGAGATAAGCTCACTGGAGAAGATGGGCCAGAAATGAAAATAAATTTCCCTGGCTGTTTCTGCGCTGTCAGGTTGGTTCACTCCCTGCTTTGCCCTGGGGCACAACTCCGCTCTTCACTCATGCTGTAGGTAGAAGTGTTTGTATTCAGGGCTCCAGTCAGAAACAAGCCAAATATTTCTCTTGGCAGGGAAATCACTGGACCTCACATTGAGAGCAGTCATGAATCAGTCCACATCATTTGGCCCTGGGGTGAGGGCTGACTCATGGCATGGGGAGTTGACTAGGACTGAACTTGCCACTGATCACCGAGGCTTTTGCGCAAGGCTAACTCTCAACAGCATCCCTGAAGACGTTAAGAAGTTTGGCATGACTTTGTTGCTGCAGGTCTGCTGAAGTGACTGGTTCCTTATTCAGTCACCAGCACAAAAACTGTGGCTGCTGCTCTACTGGTATTTGTGCGTCTGCTTTATGAGAGAAACAGTCTTCCAGTGCTGAGGTGCAATCAGACAAGGCAGATGAGTCAGGCTGATTTTGTATTTGTGTTTCAGTTAGGCCAAGGGACTGAAACTATCCCAAAGTAGCAGCCCTCTCTTTTGAGAGAAGCCACAAAAGAGCTGGACTTCAAGGCATGGCTTTCATATCTGATGGCTTTTCTAATGACTTCTTAGCTAATTGACTTGACTTTGGCAGTGAGACAGCTAGTGGCTGAAAGGGATTAAAACTGTTAGAAATGAACAGCTTTGAAGTGGCTGAAACCCTATTAC
Organism: Bucco capensis; assembly: GCA_013396975.1. NCBI lineage: Eukaryota > Metazoa > Chordata > Aves > Piciformes > Bucconidae > Bucco > Bucco capensis. The sequence continues at coordinate 414,943 of VWZO01016425.1, forward strand.
AATTTGGATGGCAGATTTCTTTCCAACGGTATTTCTTAAGTACTAAAACCTGGTAGGGTGAGCTCTTCACACAAAACTTAATGGAGAAAAAGGTAAGTCTAGATAGAGGAGTGAAGTCTTAGGGCTGCTGCAACTCAGTCATGTGATAGCTGTAGGATACCTTGTGTAATCCATGTATCTCAAGATTTTGCTTGCAAGAGAGAGTATTTTGTGTTATGGGAAATGTTTCCTTTTATCATATTTCTGATCTGACATAGCATGCATTGTGGTAGAGCTAAGTACTATATCATTTCCCATGGCCAAATGAAGCTTGTTTGGAGAAAAAAATCTGTTAGGATTTTCTGTAGCAAGCAAATGGTGATCCAGTTCTGTGAGCTGAAAGCAAGACTGTGGCAGATGATAGCCATTTAAGCAGAGGTGATGGAAAGTTTCTGAAAGAATGTTTTTGTCTTAGAATATGCTGATTTTTTCAGATGTAAAACATCCTATGGAAACATGCTCCTTCAGCTGATTTTCTGTCAATCACCCTTTTTCCCCCAAGCTCCAATGTGACCTTACCTGTCAGACAGGTTTCGAAACTTTCCTGACAGCCAAGTTTTCTCAGAAATCTCACAGACTTACTGCCAGCTTATGTGCACAGCAACTTAGAAATCTGTCTCAAAGACAGCATTAAAGTGGGGAGTGCAGGGGCTTTTGGGGTCCTCAGCTTCAGAGAATCTCCACTGGATACTGTGCCCCAAGGAAATGGATCTCATGGTTTCCAGACTTCTAAGGCAGCTGGTTCCTCTGGCATCTTCATTGTCATTGTGGAGGACCTAGGTCTTCAATCAGGTCACCAAAGGCTCTGAGGCTTCCTGTTTGGTTTGAGTCCACCACCCAGTTCATGTTCTGGGAGTCCTATGTCCATGCCCCTGATGTGGTTTCAGCTGTGGTGCTGCCAGAGAGGTGTGATTCCCCAAGGTCCTTAGCACTTGAGCAGTTAGCTTGACTGTTATTGGAAATCTGGAAGAGGTGTATCAAGAATGAATTAATTCTGGATTTTAGTCCCCTGAAAATGGCTGTGATTTGTCTTTTTGCTGATTTTAAAATGTAAAAAAAAAAAACCAACCAAAAAAAGCCTTCGGATACCCAAAAGTGATCCTGGAGCACATATTTGTTTTCTCAGGCTGATTCCCTTTCAGCTCTGAGTTCTGCAAATACGTGCAGGAGCATAACTTTAAGTTCATGAGTAGTACTGCTGAGACAAGTCATGTATCCACTAACCAAACTAGGCTTGTGCTGAACACTGCCCTGAACTGAGCCTATGGGAGTAAAGTGTGTTTTCTACAGATCATAGAGTAGGTCATAGTTTCCTCAGGGGCATTTCAAACTAAAACCTGATGGCTAATGAAAGGCAAATTGTAATACTCTAATTTACATGGGCACTCAGCTGCAGACCTCTGACACACGTTCAAGGAGATCATGGCTGGAACTACTTTTAATCAATCATAACTCCTGCTGTCATGAATCTGTAACAGGAACAACTTAATTAATTCAGTGCAAATGAGCTTTACAGCTACCATGTAATGAGATTAGACATTATATAGCTATTCTCCATATGGCTAGGTAGCCACTCACATAAAGCATTATCATAGCTACACAATGCACGAGTCTATTGGACAGTGACAGTGCTCTGGTCCATGGTGAGTGTGTGTGTACCTCAGGACAAGATGTGCATATTTTATGTAATTCATAGTTACAGATTAAAACCTCATGTTATTCGAAAGCAAAAGTAGAAGTTCCCATAAATAATGATGTACTTGTGATTTCTCATCATATTTCTGTGCTCTCATTGTGGAAGGAACTTGTACAGAGCTCTGGAAAGCCTCCATAGGAAGGATCAGTGAGAGATTCTACTGCAAAGGCCTATGTTTGTATCTTTTATGCAATAGTTTTAGGTATTTTTAAAAAGAAAGAGAAGAAAGAATGAAAGAGAAAGAAAGCAAGAAAAGGAAAGAAAGAGAAGGGAATGGAAGGGAAGGATTGGTAAACTCAAAAGCTCAAAACCATTGGAATATATCATAGTAGATAGGAAGTTCTCCCATTTCCCCATCGTTTCCAGGTTGGATGAGACTGGCAATGACCCAGTCCCTTCCTGCAATTCCCATGCCATTAACTAACCCAGCTGCCAAGCAAAAAGGGCTTATGTAGCCTTTCTGGCAGTATTTTTCCAAAGGTGGTTTTCAGTCATACTCTGAATAATCTAGGTGACATGGTATTATATTTTCTCTTGCCCTCTGTGTGTTAACACCCTCTTGGCTTTGGTCACAGAAGAAATTCCTTATAAACGCTGACAGAGCTATCCCTGAGTGGCTCAGACCCCCTTGGCAAAAAAGCAGAGCTTCTGCCTTCCTTTAGGCAGGCAAGGTGATATTTGGCTGCATCAGGCAATGGAAACCTAGGGCTGTCACAGTCCTGTTCTTGTTAGCCATTTCTTGTGGAGACACTCCTGCTGAAGTATACAGGGTTTATGTAGCAAGAAGGCCCTTGACAGGTTTGGCAGTACTGTGCGGGCTCATGGCAATTATAGAGACATCACTTGGTCTTCAGAACATTATACAAGACCTCAGCCATAAAAGTCCACTTGATTTTTAGGGAGTAAAACCTCATGAAAATTACTTCCAAGGTTTGTGTGTTCCAGGTGGAAGGAGGGGGTCCATATTTTTCTGTGATTAATTGCATGTTTACAGTTTTGCTGAACAAAACCTGGCTTAACTTTGTGTTATGAAATATGTCTGCTGAACAAAAGCATCCAATTAACATGGCCCAATTAAAACTTTAAAAGAAATAATCTTTAGTTAACAAACACCAGACGTACTTGTCAGGGTTATCTCCCTGCTGTTATATTAATCATTTATAAGCTCTGTTCATTTGAGCAGTTACGTGGTGGAGAATACTATTGCAAGATTGTCTTTCTAAATATTATGCCAGAAATAATCACTTCCCTGATCCTGAAACTCTTAAAACTTCAGATTAAAAAAGAAGGAGAGAGATAAGGAAGAAGAACGTACTTGATTTTTGTTTTTAATACAAAATGACCACTTAATCTATTAAACAGGTTGACTAAGAGGCTTTTTACTGCTTGAAGTCAGAAATGTTCATTCTATAACATGTTGCTGCTTTGTGGGGAAATTTAACTTATTTGTCTGCTACAGCAGCACGTGTGACAAGTGTAGAACTGATCTGCCAACAGAGAGATGGAAGAATTTTCCAAGAGATGTAGAAACCAAGAAGAATAAAACAAGGAGCAAAAAAGTGAGAGATTTATTTGTAAACTTTTTGCACCCTGGACATTCATGTTAGTTTGCAAGGTTGCAACTTTCCCATCCAGGATTTCCCAGTCCTGAGGTACTAGTGGTCAAAGAGACTTGTTCAAGACCTGGATTTGTCCCACATGGCGTAAGGTCCCAAATTAGCAGTGCTTGGCTTTAGACCTGAGCTGCTTTCTGAAAGTGCCTCACATCCAGCTGCAGGAGGGACCAACATGACTGTGTTTCTCACCTCAGCCCATGAGGTAGATGTCTAACAGTAGGTCAGATGAATTCAGACATCAAACTCCAGTTCACAAAAACAGACCTTCAGTCAGTTGCTGAATGTAATTTTTCTAGTGTAAGCTTATGATAATTTAATTTGTTATAATATTAATTATAGCCTTATATAGTTATTTTAGATGACTGATAAACTCATTGGAGTTCAGAATGGAGAGTATTGTTTTCTTATTCTAAATGTTATTTTTCCAAAGGGTCATGAACAAATATGCTTGTTCCTGATGTTCTCTCTCCTCTAATCTTTCAATATTCCTAATTGTTTCACATAAACTGAATTTTTCATAAAGGACAAATGGCAGTGGTAGAAAGCTCTGCTGCACACATTATGGCACAGAAAGCAGTACATTACTTTTCTTGCTGAACTGATGCCAGTTTTAGTGGAAGTCATACATATGCAGGAAGGGGATTGGCAGAGGTGTATGCAGGAGCTCTGCTAAATCTGTGGGAGTATTTGTGTACATACTTGTGTGCAAAAGAGAGAGAATGTTGAAACCTGGGAACTGTATCATTTGACAGCTCTGTAGTGACATGTATAGTCCTGATTTAACAATTTGCTTTAAAAGACACTATAGGATACTGTTTGGGGATCCTGTGGGACCTCCAGCTGTGCACAATACAGTTTTGTTTTCTCTGTCTTCTCTAATAACCTGTAACATACCAAAGTTAGCATTACCTGGGCTGTTTGTTTTCATATTAATTTTGAAGTAAATGTAGTGTTAACAGAAATTACCAAATTGACAGCTCAGAAACAAGTTTTTTGATTTATTGGTGTTACAGCACTGGCTATGGTAGTGCACACTGCCCCCTCATATTCATGCCTAAACATTGTAAGCGGAGCTGGGGAAGCCACATTTAAACTGCTCTCATAAATCATGGATTAATTAAGGCATTGAGAACCCTGCATGTATCTCACATGGCACCCTTATGGCCCAGCTCCTTTGCTGTTCCCACACATTAGCTGTCTTTGAGGTTAAAATGAACAGGGGCTACCTACACCTTGTGAAACAATTTCTTGCAGGCTTTCCAACCAGTGGAAAGACACTTGTTTGGCTCATTTCTAAATGTTTCCTTTCCAAGCGTGGGAAATAGGAATATATTTTTTGCAAAATGAAGGTTATGCTCTCACCAAGTGAAGAAGCTGAGACCTTTCACATGGCCCTGTGGTTACCATGGCTAACTCTGATCTTCATTGCCACACACTGCTTGCTGTTCTCCTTAGAGAGAGTCCTAACAGGCCAGAATTGCTCAAGCCTATGAGTTATTAAGACTTATAAGAAAGTCATATTTTCATTTAGGGAACCTATTTGGTACAAAAAGAGAACATGTTCCTGCAACTCATGCTCTGTGAAAGCTAAGACAAAGCCAACTTCAGGGTGGGTGGTCCTACCTCACTACCTTCTCATTTCTTCTGCTACCTTCTTGCTTCTTGAGGAGTGAATGAGATCTTGTTTGACCTAGAAATCAGAATAATCCTATATGATCAGTTCTTTGACAGTCTCATTGCAAGAGGTTACTTCCCTGTAGATACCAGGGAAGACTTGGTGTCTCTGTATTGAGCCTCTCTTTATTCTGCTGTATTCACTCATTGTTTCTTCTCCACATGCTGTAACACCCCTGAGCATGGATGCTGCAGGAATATGTACTTCAACAGTGCCCTAGAAACCTAGAGTGAGTTTTACTAATCAAAGAGCAACAGAAAAATGTCGAGGGAATTCAAGAAACTGAAGCCTCAGCCAGAATGTGAAGAGTATGAATAAGAATTCACTCCACTAAGCCATCCTGAACCCAAATCTTGATACATTTTTACTTTTCCAAGAGATAATGTTTCCATAGTTTAGATGCTTTCAACTATTACAAAAGGATCTGTACAGCCTTAAGCAATAAGGCAGTGGTAAGATATCAAGCAAAACTACTGAGACACCCAACTTTCAGGCATCCTTCTTGAGGGATAATTAAAATGCAGTCCTGGATAGATACAGTGTAAGAAGTTTCCAATATCATACCACTGTAATAAAATCTTCTAGGGATATAAGAACTGTGGCTGTATTTCCTGTGATCTGCTTCCTTGTTTCTGGCAACAGCTGATACTAGTGGATTTTCAACATAGCACTACATAAGGAAAGCCTCTAATAAAAAGAAGGGTATGTGTTTTGTGGAAAAATGAAATTTGCAGATGAAACCAATTTAAGTAGCAGAATGCTGCCTAGTGACTGTACTTCCAGCATCACTGGTTTGTGTATCTGTAGGTAACCAAGTCCTTTTATTCTCTATTACAAGCACAATTGTTCTGATCAGCAAAGCAACTTTCCTATAAAACCAGAAAGGTAAAATTAAACCTTTTATCTCTGCACATTTTAAGTAATTTAAAAGACCTTTTTAAAAAGACTTTTTGTCCAGCTGTTTTGCACAAATAATAGGAAAATTATTTATAACCTTTTTTTTTAGTCATTGCCTCTCTTTAGTATCTCAAAAATACAGGCTTCTTTCCTGCTCACATTTTGTTTTTCATTTGCTAAGATTGTTTGATTATTTTTTCTTTTCTTGGTAATGTAGTTTCTGAAGATCTGTGCTGTTTCCATGTGCTCCCAAAGTTGTAATTACTTTTTCAGACAAATGGATCCAATCACACATAGAAGTGTTAGTCTTAAAAACCAAGGCCAAGTGTGCACAGCATCCAAGAGTCTCCATAAAAGCAGTAACCAGGGCCTGGACTGTGAGCAGGGAAATATGGGTCTGCCCTGGCTCTGGCCAGCTGTGACAAGGTCTCTTGATTTCTTCTTCCCTTTCCACAAGTGCCTATACTTAATGTGATAAACTCTTGGTGTGAGAGAAGTTGGAAACTGATATCTTGCAAGAGTATAGGGCAAGCAGGGCCTAACATGAATCAGTGATGGCACAGGTAACCATCACAGTAGATTGATGACTTACTGGGTCCATTGAAATAAAAGCATACTTCACAAGGCCAATATTACTGACACAGCAGAACACAACTATATCAACTTGCTTCTTTTAAGTTCTCACTTTTCTAAATCATTTCAAGGAGTAGAAACATATTTCTTCCTTGTTTGCTTCTAAACTGGTTCTGTAAGAAGATCTGGATTTTACAGGAAACTCTGTTTTCATGGCATGGTAGCACTGTGGCATGATCAGCTCAGGGAACCTGGTAGCCTGTCCACCTTGGATAAAAGAGATGTGAAAGTGATTTTCCAAAGGAGGATTGCTTTATCAAATTGCCAGGAGGCTCCCCTGGTTTGCAGCGTGTTTTCCCATGGGCAGGCATGCATCTGATGTTTTTCCTTCCCTCTGGCAGTTGACAGCAGTGCTGTGCTGCACGGCACTGTTAAACTTCTGGCAGCAGAGACAGAGATAGCTGCAGCTTTCCCTTGAAGTGTGTCCAAGCCCCCTTTGACCGGGCTCGTGAGCTATGCATGTGGGGATCTCCTAGTCCCTTGGAAACAGAGTAAGCCTGAAACATTCCTCCAACATTTATTCACTTTTTCTACAACTTCACATTTCCGTAGGAGCTTGACCCTCCTGGATTTCCCACTGCTATCTTTACTGGCTACAGAAAGCCTTCCTAGTTTTGTGGTTAACATTAGAAACAGAACATAAAAAAAAATCTGTTTTATGTTTGCAGTCTGTGAGTAAATCGAGCGCATCTGTGGGCACCTCCCTGCACCACTGCATGCAGCTCTCAGGCAGCTGCTCCATCTCTCTTGGTCGAGCCCCAGCACCTCAGTGCACACAGATGCTTAAGCACACACCTGGCTCCAGGTGCTCAGACCTTACATGTACACCACAGCTCTTGGCTTCTTCTCGTTATCTTATGAGCTAGGGTGATGCTGTAGGGCTGTACCTCTCCTACATGGATCACGATGTGATGCCTCATGCTCCCACAGTGTTTATATAACAGGCATTACCACCTGTTCAGCACTGAGAGGAGCTCACCTCCTTTCCAGGGCAAACTTGGGCTACCCCTGTCTGGCAGTGTGGGTAGCAGGGTGAGCTCTTGCCACAGGATGGCTGCTGTGGTACAGATTGTGAATGCTGTGCTCTACAGAAACTTCACTGCTGCTTTTGTGCTCATTGCTCTTTCCTACTGTGTGACTAAGTGGGATGTTTGCTCCTTGTCAGGGGAAAGACACTGACCATAAAAGGAGTGCATTTATCAGGGAACATACCTAACCAAGTCCTCAGAGTCCAGATGATGAGAAAGTGCACAGAAATATCTCCACACTTTTCTTCCTATTTCCCATGACTGCTTATCAGTTCATCTTCCCTTGAATAATAAAGGAATCATAAAGGATGCTTTTTAGTTACGAAAAAATAGCACTCTTGCAATTTTTCAGCATAAGTCAGATTTATGAAAATTGTAATTATAGCATTAAATTCTACCATTCTAATCCTATATTAACTCTGCAGGAAAAATTGTGTCTGAGCAACTCATAGGAAACAGATGCTAAACTGTTAATCTCCATTCATTTCAAACAGTAGCAGATCTATGCATGTATCCTTGCCTGCAGAGGTGCTGCTCTCTTTAGTACTTTTTCTTCCAGAGCACTGGTGAGCCTTAAGAGCATGGAATTAGTCCAAAAAGAAATATAAAATGAAGTCAAATCTTTGGAATGAGCTCATGACAAGTTGGGATCAAGTCACATAGATCCTCTAGCCGCATTTTGAACCTCGTGTTGGAGTGCTCTGTCTTCTATTCCAGCTTTTATGAATCAGTCCTCTCCCTGAAAGGCGATGTTTTGATTTAATGGCCAAACGATGAATAGGGTAAAGGGTTCCTTGATGCTTGTGAGGTAAATGGGAGGCAATATGCTTTCAGGGAGGTCCTGCAGTGATTTACAGCAGACAACAATTGTTAGTAAGCCAGCATTAGCTTTCTACTTCTTCAATAAATGTGCCAGGTTGGAATGCAAGTGTGCAGTCCCAGTGTCAGCTTTATGGCCCAAGAAACGAATGCTATTGAAAGCACTACTGCTTTTTCAGTTCACTTGCATTAGCTGCCTCACTTGCTTCTTGATCAAGCAAGTCTCTTCCCTTGATGACCCTGTTAGGCTTGTCCTTTCTCTGTTTTGGTGTCCATGTATTGGTTGCACTCAGGCCAATGGGTCTGTGGCAGAGAAAAATGTTTGTAAGAGGGCTGTTCAATTGCTTTTGAGTCTGCAAGCAATGGTGAGGTGTAACCACAGCTTGGAACTTCCCTCAGGTGGTTTGTGTGCATCCACGTGTTTTTGTGTGTGAATACTATTGTTTGCTTAATTTGAGTAAGAAATTACCACAAGTATTTATGAAAATGTTTGCCTACCAGGCAGTGCAGAAAGGAATCTGGGGTTCTGGTTGATAGCAAGTTGAAGATGAGTCAACAGTGTGTCAGACGAAACTGAGGGGAGACCTCATCATGGTCTACAGCTTCCTCATGAGGGGAAGCAGAAGGGAAGTTCACATGGATCAGGTTGCACAGGAGTATGTCCAGGTGATTTTTGAAAGTCTTTGGAGAAGGAGACTCCACTACTTCTCTGGGCAGCCTGCTCCAGGGCTCTGTCACCCTCAAAGTAAAGAAGCTTTTCCTTATGTTTAGGTAGAACTTCTGTGTTCTAGTTCATGCCTGTTGCCTCTTGCCCTGTCACTGAGCACCACTGAAAATCTTTTGGTAGAGTTCTCTTCTTTATGGTCCAGTGGCTTGTGATGCTATTTATTCTAGTGTGATACTGCTTTCAGGCAGAGGATGTGAATTTTTGTGTGTGTGTGTGTGTCCCAATGTCCTCCTGTACCTGGGCAGTGGCTGGAGATGCTGAAGAGACAATACCTTTGAAATGGAGATTCCTCTCATGTTTGGTCCTTTTTTGTTACTGGATTCCCAGCTGATTAAGGCTGGTGTCAGTGGAGATGGGGCTTGTTGTGCTTGACCCTGTAGGATAACAGAACATGCAAAGGAGTGTAAAGGGAACAAGAACAAGATGGACACATGTGGGAGAAAGGTATTTTTGTCTAGAAATTCATCAGTGAGGGGAAAGCAAGGAGTATAATGAGAACAAGAGCAGCAAGAGTCAACTAAGGCAAAATAAATGCTTAATAAAGTTCAACCAGCAAATGGAGGTGCTGTAAAAACATCATGGATGTGACTGATACCAAGTTGTTGACTGTTCCCAAGAGTAGTGTCACAACTATTTTGTATGGGCTGGTTCCTACATACCAGTGATGACTCCACTTGCCCATCCAAGCTCTGCCCACATACAGTAAGGGTTTCCCTGGGAGGCCTATCTCTGTGTAGAGACTGAAAATGTGAATAATCCCCCAAAACAAAACCCTACCAAAAGACCTGACTGCATGCATGGCTTTCCCCTTTGAAAGCAGGTAAGGGGGAGGATGAAGCACATGTGCCAGATAGTAGGCATGCTGCTGGGTGCATTTTTGGAAGGGATTCAGATATTCTGCTGATGGGGAAAGGCAGTGGGTAATACAGAAAAGGTGTGAAAGGCAGCCAGTACTGTTGGTGATGATGGATGTTTGTCCTTCCTCACCAGTCAAAGCTCTGTATTTGACTGTCTTTAGGGTTTTGATGTTTTGGGGAAGAGATGTTTTCCTGTGGGGAGGAGGAGCAGATGAATTTGACAGCTGCTTAAAGTAGAGCATGCATTAATTTTTAAAATGTTTCATAATTCATTATTTTTAGTCTATTTTTAAAACAGTGTTGTGCCCATGGATACATTGAAGTAGTTGTGTTGATGATAGATGGGGAATTACCAGAAGAATACAAAATCCAATGTCTCTCATTTCCTGAAACTCATTGATACCTATGCCACTGGAATTGAGGCTGGGAGAAGGGAAGAGAAAAAAATACAGATAAAAATGCTGTTCAACTTGTTAACAAGATGGGATTTTCTAATGGGGAAAATTCATAGGGTGTGGGCAAGTAAGCTTCCTTTTCATATTATTCTTCTATTCACTGTTAAGTGAATAAATTAAATTGTTTAGGAGAGGTTGTTGGTGGTGACAGCACAGACCCTTTTCTTATTCTCCCCATCTCCATTTCTCCCCCTGCCTTGTCACACCTAAAGCACTACATTCTCATGTGCTCTCTGTTTGTCCTCTGAGGAGATCAGGTTTTCCTGCCAGAAGACAAAAGGGAATTCCCTGCCTTGTGCATTTGAGCTCAGGAACGACCATGCTGAGCAGACATGTGCCTGTGTAGGCACAATTCATGCAGAAATACCATTCTGAATTGGGGGTTTTAAAAAGTGTTTGCTCCCATCCTTGGTGCAGCTCAGCACTGACTCAAGCAGGATACTGCTTGCAGGAGAGAAACTGCAGTTCCAGGAGATCTCTTGGAAGACAACTGATAATTGAGCAAAACCCAGAGAGAGAGAGAGAGAACCTCTCCTTTCCTCATGAGGCAGTTTCTAGGCTTTAGCGTAGGCTTGCTAGTACTGCAGTGCCCTGAGGACATGCAGTATCTAGGAGTTAATGTGGAGTTGTATGGATTAATAACTGTTCTGTTTTCTAATGTGGCAATGTGGAAAAAAAATCCTTAATGGGGATTATTGTCTTGGTTGTGTAAATATGTAGTTAGCTATACTTAAAATGCATATTATCAGCCTCTTTGGAATCATTGCATTCTTTCATGTAAATATGTATTTAGGGCATTTTTAAAATGCAGGGTTTTGCCCTGATTATGTAAATATGCTTGTACACTCAAAATGGTAATTTCTTCTTCACCCCCCCACCCCCCAATTTTTTTATATATATATATTTTTTTTTTTAGAATATGTAAGTGAAATTCATGCTTAAGAAAGTGAGGAAGTACTAGCACAGAATAGCACAGAATGGCACAGAATATTTGGAGCAGGTCCCGCACAGTCTTTCTCAAAGAGCTTGTCAGTCCACCTAATATAGCTATCTCTCTCTCCCAGTCCTTGTTTTTTGCTGAGCCTGTTCATTAAGACTGTCAAAGCTACCAGACTGGAAATTACTAGGCTGGCATTTTGGGCACAATCTCACATTTTCTGTACCTCATGAACTGGAATACAAAGATTTCTTTATAGAAATATAATGTTTTTCTAATGACAGTACAGATAGTAACCATAAATTTCACTCCTTTACATCAGCAGAGAGTTTGAATTCCTTTATCTTGTCTTGACTTCTATTAATCCCTTTTCTTCAGCATTATCCTGAGTCAGTTCATTCTGCTGATTATTCCTATCAGTCAAATTGCAAGAATGGAAGGAGCCAGTTTTGACACCTGGATGGACATAATTTCATTTTTCTTAGCTGTCTAAAATATCTAAGATGTCTTCTAGAGACAGTGGAGGAAGACCAGTACCTCTGAAGAGTGAGCAAGCCAACCTAAAATAGGTAGGATGAACCCTACTGGGGAGGTGAGTGTTTCCTTTGACCATGAAAAGAACCTAGGCTGATCTTTTTTGCAGGTGAAATAAATCCTGTCACTTCTGCTCACAAAGTTTTATAGTACCTAAAATCTGTACATGGGCAAGAACTCCTTGTGGCTACTACATGGAGAGCATTCCTTTGGTGAGGCACCCAAAGGTCCTGGTCCTTTGATGGCCCTGACTAGGAGTGACTTTACACTGCAGAGTGTCCCCTGTGGAACTTGCTGTTATTTCAGCCCAGCATGCAGTCAGAACACTGCTAAGGTTTGGAGAATTGCTCTGAGTCTCACTGTTTACAAGGGGATGCCTGATTTGGGACCCACTTGAGGCTGGCCTAATCCAGCACACAGGGAGCTGTGTTTGCACAGTGCAGTCTGTGCCTTGGACCCATGCTGGAGCATCAGAGACAGCTCAACTGGTCCTTGCCATAGATGACTGAGTGCACTGGAGTTCGCTACACTGGTTGGTGACTTCATAACCTGCCCTTATGTGAGAGGGGCTTTTGGTACAGTATATCAGCTTGATTTCAATGATAACCAGATGATCCACAAGGAAAAAAATGAGGTGCTCCTCCTATTCCCCCCACAGCCTGCTCTGTGTGCATGCATACTTCTTCAGTTGTACTTGGCTGGATTGCTAATGTGCCGTCTCCCTTTTGAACATATGGGGCTGTAGAGGGAGGGCAGAAATTTATGGACAGAAGAGAAAAATCAGAATACAGGAAACTAAGAAAATGTTTATTAAAAAATGCAACAACCATAAATTCTTCTTTTTTTTTTTCTTAAGAAAACCTACGATAATATATTCTTTAGAGACAGGCTTGGCCAGAATATTTATTCACTGGGGCTCTCCATCATCATTTCCATGTGGTGCATTGTGATTGCTCACAGTTTTGTGGGTTTGTATCCAAGCCTCAGATAGCAAACATTTAATCTAGGGAACTCCCTTTCTGTTCTCTTCCCAATAGTATGGCATGAGCTCTGTACAAGACATGTAAGTTTTTGCTTGCGTGGTCAAGGGAAAGGAGGGGCAACAACTGACTGCATTTTAAGCCCTACAGGGAGGTCTTTAGCTGGTGTAAATTGTCACAGCTTCAGTGACTTCAGTAGAGATCTTAACAACATCCAGTGGCTAGGGATCTACTCCTTGGTTTTGGTTTTCTCTTTTGGAGGCCTGCTGGGAAGTCCAAATTAGCAGCCAGATGAGAAAGAATGCCACAAAATCGTTTTTTGCCATTTTAAACAGAAGAGCAGTGATCAAAATGCCTTCATCCTGGAGCATTTGACATTTTATCACAGCAGTTGCTACTGAGACAAGCTATTCTGCAAAATGGGACATAGCCCATCCATGGATGGGTAGTATTTTAACCAGATGCACAGGCAACTTTTTGTCTAAATAAGAGAATGGTGAGTGGTGAAGATGCTTCCTTTTAATTTGTTGTTTCTGATAGGTTGCAGGCTGGATATTATCCTCACAAAGCTGTGGGCACTGTCTTTCATAAGCAAATTAAGGGATATTTGAAAAAAACAAACAGTTCACTAATAGAAAAATCTTTGGTGGACCTTGGATGAGGTTAGAAGAATCTTTTTCTAGGCACAACGTTCAAGGTGATAACTTCCTTGCTTCAAAAGAGAAAAATTGTGGTTGCCATGGGAGTAAGAACCATTCCATTTGAATATCAGCTCTGCTAATGTCCTTGGAAATGTGCCCTTCAGCCAGAGTATGTCCTTGCTTTACTGCACTGATGGTCTTATTTCTGGTAGCTTGAGTTGAGATACCTGCTGGGAATTCAAGGCCATTTTTGTACTCAAGTACATTTCTTCAGAAAATTTAAGTCTACCACAGAAATTTTTCATCCTGGGAAAAAGCCTCCTCTTAAAACCCTTGCCACCCAAAGCAGGGAATGCAGTATGGAGACTTGTTGGTACCTAGACTGGTTACTGGTTGGAAAATCCTGCAATTTTTAGGATATATAGTATGTGATAATAACATATCTGTGTATAGATTTAAAATGCTACGTTTCGATGCCCTTTTGAGTCTCTGTAAAAAGTTAATCAATGGATTATGAAATTGTTAGTGGGAGCACTGCTGTAGTAGTGGTGAGCTGGACAGAAGGCTTGGTAGACTGACTTCAGCTTTATTCATATAAAGCATCATTACAGTGTAGGGCTCAACACCTAATATTCCTGGTCTGCAATAACTAGGGGTGCCCAGAATCTCTGAAGTTAAGCTAAGCTAATAGAGTATTTCTCCAAAAGGAAGTGGAAATGTTTTAAGGGGAGAGGGGCAACAAGAGAATCTAGAGAAGAGGAAATATGGATAAAATATGTTGAAGAAGTCCATGCGTGGCAGTAGTTATTTCTCATGTTCAAAAATACATCTTGAATATCCTAAGTCTTTCTTATTTGATGCCTTTATGAGGATGTTTTCTGCAGTTTGTGGAAATTCAGGCTACTAGCAAGTTGCCTTGATGACATATTCATTGAGCTGATCTACGAACATTTGCCTGGGGAGGAATGAATGTTATTGCTAAAGACAATCAGAGGCATCATCTTGCTAAAGAGATGATGCTAAAGATATCACCCTGTAACTTTGCTGAAGAACTGGTGGCATCAGCTTCAGGATGGTCATGGCAAGGGACTCAGATTACTGAGTAGCCCGAAGACCAACAGCTCACGGCCAGCCACATGATACAGTGTTGGTATGGGAGCTGCCCCACAGCCATAGCTTTTCTATTCCTGATCTAGATCATTTATTATTCGGTCATTATCTGGTTTTGAGTAACTCCTGGACTGTGTAAGAGAACACACTCTTGGTCTGGAACAGATTGATCTGTAAAAGTCCCTCTTCCTAGACAAACATCTGAATATCACAAAAAACTGCTGTAGCTAACAACAACATAGCTTTGATAGTCATAACTGATAATGGAAAGACTGTTGGCTCCTTTAAGTTCAGTAGGATGTTGCCAGTGGCTTCCAGGGTGGGGAGGGAGGAAGAAAGGAATGTCAGGATTTTTTCCTGTTGCTTTTCTTGGGAACTATGCCTAGAAGTAATAACAAGTCTGTTAATTTATGTTTCTGACCTCTGTATGGCTCAAGTTTAAAGGTTTTCTAGGGAAAGGAGTATCACAGAGTGACTGGAGTGATTTGAAATCAGGATTCTTCCTCAGACTCACTGCTCCCCAGCTAGCAGCTACTGATGCCTCCATCTAGGGCATCTGCAAAATGGGCATACAGCCAGTGTCAGACAAGGGGAGTGAGGCTTAGTGAACATCTCTAAAGTACTTTGAGATTGAAGAGGACCAGTTTGCATGGTCTTGTTCCTGAATATCATTAGACATCAACAAGATCTTCTTAAGGAATCAGGGACCTAGATTTCACTGTGTGGCTGTTCACTAAGCCTGCTCCAACTCTAAACCCAAGATCTGCTCCATGTCTAATCCTGAGACAGTTGACTTTAAGTCCTCTGGTTAATTCTGCTGGGGTTGAGAAGCAGCATGCTTCTAGCATGATTATAGCTCTGCCCATGCTTGTGGTGCTTTCATGGCTGGGATTGTGGGGACTAACTGCAGCTACTCCTCAGAGAGGAGGAGAACAATGAGAAATATGAGTTTTCTGCAGGACTCTGGGGAACAGTGTATTACATCTACAATGTTTGTGTGAACTCCCCATGGTGGGGGATTGGTCTAGGTGATTTTTAAAGGTCACTTCCAACCCAAACCATTCTTTGATTCTATGACATTCACTTGCCATCTGGATCTGGAAAGGGCTTTCTGCTGTTTGAGTATTCCTGCTGTAAGCAGCTCTCATGCAGGAAATGTTAGCTGAGTGTCAGATTAGCTAAATTGATATGTCAGCTAGAATATCATGTCAGATAAACAGAGTGAATCCTCATTCGAGCTGTTAGCACAGAGTATTCACACTGATCTGGTTGGTAGGTGCTGATTGCCCATCTGTGTTACCTGCTGGAGAAATTTTTTTTGGAATAATGCCATTGTATTAGAAGTAAAATCCAAAGATGTGGCAAATGGTTGCTAACAGGTTTCTGTAAAATCTAGGAATCAAGCCAGCCTCTATAAAATCATGAGCCAATCTAATTTGCACCAAACTGTTACAGAAATCTTGAGCTAGATTATTTAACTTCTGGCTTTAAGCATTGGTTTTGTGTTCAATCATTGTTCAACGATTTCAGCTGGAACTGAGGGAGAAGTTTATCACACAGTGTTTCTCATTTGGGTAGAAGATGCTAGTCCTGGGAGTGTACTAGAAAGAAGCAATTCCCTTGAAACCCCCAAGGATATTGTGTGCTTGCAGCTGAAGGGGAGAGTGCCAGAAGGCATTAAGCAACTGCCAGATATTTCAGGAGCAGAATAGAGACTTCCAACAAGAGAGCTTTAAAACGTTTGATCTCATTTGGACAGACTCCAAATTGTAATGCTACCTGAGCTGATCCTCACCATCTTCCCTCATCATTGATAGAAAATTGCTTTTAAAAACCAGTTTCACAGAAGAGCTTGTTAGGAGAAACTTAGTTGTTTGTAGGTCAAATTCCAGCCAGACTAAATCTGTTTGGAGTCCCTGAGCCTGCTTTCTCCTGTCAGCTAGGTCAGTCCCAGCCACAGGAGAAACCAGGTTCAGGAGAAAAGTGGACTGCAAACTCACTGAGTCTGGAAATAAGCACATCACTGGAAGTTTTCTGAAGGCCACTTCTCTCCAACTCCAATCAGAGCTGCAAAGGCATTTTGAACATTGTATGAACACAGCAGAGAAAGTGTTTTTTTCTGGAGAAACTCAACTCCAACTCTAGAGTTGGCTTTCAGTAGGTCTTGGAACGATTGATGAAGCAAATGTTGTGTGTGCCGTGGTTATCTGCCTGGCAATGACAGGTTTTCTCTTTCAAATTAAAGCCATGAGGGTGATGTCATGCTAGAATAAGCCATGCAGACATGCTGGGTCAGATTTTGTGGCATCCAAAATGTGGAAGGAAAGATGCAAACATGAAGGGCGATGTTGTACTCCACTGGAATTTTTATTCCAGAAACAAAGATGTGATACTTCACCCATATGCTAACAGTGATTGCAGACACACAAGACCTTTCAGACTTAGGCAGCATTATCTTAAATCCCATTTGAAAAGTTTTGCTGATTGTTTCTTTTGCTCTTTTCCCCTAGAAGATTAGCTTGTATTCAGGTTGTCAGAAGACACTTTCCTAAAGCTGCTAATTGTAAAGCAGAGGAAAATGGGTCACATGGTACACTCAGCATTTCCCTAATTAATACACAACAGCACCATCCTCATGTCAAGCTGGCTGCAAATCCAGCTCTGGCTGACTGAACGCTAATGACAGCACCTACTGTAATAAGCTGAGACTAGTAAAGAAAGTGAAACAGCCTGTTAAAATCCCAAATGGGTGATGAAACCTCTACATCATCCAGACCTTTGAATGTAGTTGTGTAATGGCACAAACTGGCACTCAGCCTTACCAGCATTCATTTAATTAGTAAGTAAAACACTCTGAAGGCCTTGGCTGTATCACGACACACTTAAAATCCAGCAGAAGGTTCTTGACTACATGCAATAAACTCAACCAAAACTTTATGGTTGATGGTAAAAGTTATCATGTGAGAGCACATGGTAAGATGTACTTTATTTCTGTATTTCTTTTATTATTAACACATGGTTTCACCATTTCTCCTGCTTCTTCATAACTTTAAAGAACCCTTATTTTCACTGAGTTGCTTGTGAGCCATTTGAAGCTTTCTATCTTGTGGCATCCATGTATCAGTATGTGACTGATAAGGAAGGCTCCTTGGGCAGCTGTGCTGTCCTGTGGGTTACAGTTCACAAAAGGGAGCTTCTGTCAAAAGTTTTGTAAAGCTGCAGAGGGGCCATCTGAAGTACTTTTTGTGATGAATTCTGACAGAAAGAGTTGGCTGGAGGATATTGCCAGCCCAGCACTTGTTACTGTAACTAGTCAAAATGATGGGTTTTCTACAGTGTTTAAGCATGCATTTTCTTTTTGTCTTCCAAAAATTTATTTGACCTCTGTAAAAATCCTATTATGAATTTAGAAGATGTTTAGCCTCAAACCTCGAATAAGTTTTGCATTGTGTTCTTCTGAACCATAAGGAAAACTGTTTTGTTTTCCCTTCCTCAAAAATGCTGACCCTGAATAAGTGCCTCACCCTTCCTTTTTGTCTGTGATCTAATTAATCTGCATTTTGCCCTCAGTACCCTGCTGTGGCTATCCTTTTGCAGTGCCATTTCCTGCCACGCTCTCTGTAGCATTAGTGATAGGCAAGGTCAATGCAACTGTCCCTCCTGGCTTCCCCCCAGGGCAGTGCAGTAGCTGAAGCATGAGCTGAAGCATGAGCTGGGGCAGGCTTCTGCCCAGCTCCAGGCAGGGAGTCACCCTGCTTGTCAGTGGCAACAATACTTGATTTGTCTGCTAGAGAGATCCCTGGGCACTGTCTCTATGGAAATGGCATTCTATGACTTGGGAGATGTTCCACTCAAGGACAAATGTTTTTGACTGTAGAAGAGCAAGCTTAGTGTTACTCCTGGGATTAGCAGCATTTTTTAATGACTCTTAAGGTGAATTACTCTGCAAGCCCTGGAAACCCTCCAACCCTTTGCATGGGGTTTGACTGTGGACTAACTCTAGTTTGGGTACCAGGAAGCTGAATTTCCATTGGTGGTTGGAGAGCACTGAGTGTGTTCTTTGGGCACACCTATCAATTTAATTTCAAGGTAAAAAAAAAATCTGGTCCAGGATCTCTCACTCTGTGATGTGACCCAAAATCTGGAAAGTGAAAATAATTGGTAGATATGTTTCCAAGCCCTACACTTGATATGAGCTAAACCAATAATGTAGATGCATCCAGACAGGACAGCATCTTATAAATGTGTTAGGAGATGAGAGCAGCCACAGGCATTGCTTAAATTTTGTCTTCTGCAGACAATCATCATTTTGGGTTTGTTTTTTTCCCCAGAGTTTCTAAGAGGTTATGAGCATCCAGAAGTACAGAGGTCAAAAGGCTGGTTGCTTGGGAGCAATGTTGCTAGGAATCTGACCACTGTATGTTAAAACTATGTCACCATTGTAGAGCAAGGATTTCTCAAATAGGCTGTCAAAATAGACATAAGGCATTAGTAAAACAAGTGTGAATTGAGGCCATGCTGTTTGTAGCATCTCTTTCAAAATCACCATTGTGGTGTAGAGGACTTGAGGAATCTCAGTGTCAGAGAATTGCCACATGCTGTGCATTGGATAGTACTGGAGCAGAAGAAAAATGAGGCAGGCACACCCTTGGTGACTTTCATTGCTTAAAAAAATATTTCTCCTCGCTCTTGGTAATAAAAACTTAGAAGTTTGAGGTTTGGCTCTGCTTATAATTGTGGAGTTGCTGATTGTCTTAATTTTCTTAAGAACATGTAAATAGTTTCGTGTATATCATGTATATATATCTTTTCTATAACATATATACTATATATACTGATAGATAATAAATACAGAAAGGATTGCCTTATTCTGAAGTGGTTAACAGAAGCCAAACTGCCTCAGCTTCTCCTTGCTGTCTGGACTTGACAAAGCAGTTCTTAGAAGTTTTCTCTTCTCTCTCTAGCTTAGATCCTTTGGTGTCTTCCATTAGATGATGTGTAGTCAGGTAACTTTTTAATTGCTGTTTGTGACTTGCCATGAGGAATTAGGGAAGGATCTGTCCAAGCACAGAACTGAAACTACATCTCAAATCATCCAAATGCTGAGCCAATGCTTGTATTCTGGTAGGAAAAAATGGAAGGTTTGTCTCTGGCCAGCAAGAGAGACTCCTTAATTGCCATTTTATCTGGAAGCTGATCTTCACTGCAGGGCTGAGAATGAGACAACTGCAGCATTTCTTCTTTGAGACTTAACTTTGGCTCACAGACCAGGGAAAGCTCAGCTGCCTCCTCAGTCCTGCACTTCATTTGGGCACTTGCTTACAGGTTATCTAGCTCTTCAGCTCTTCCCAATAGGTAGTGTACCATTCCTGATAATAATCTGACACCTTTGGCATAAATTATCTCCTCTGTGGGAGAAGCAGACACCACAAAAGCAGGAGCCCAGAGCTATAGTAGCAAGGCAGAAGAATGAGCAATGAGTCTTGGACAAAGATTGTTAGCTCTGAGTTTTGTATTGATTTAGTGTTTTAATTTTTAATTTGGAAGTGATTGCACTAATGTGTGAGCTAAAAGGGGAGGACAGAGGCAGAGTGAGAAAGTAAGAAAAGCAAGAAGGATGGGTAGTGAAGTGGAAGTATTGCTGAGTGCAAGTAGAATCTTGGCTCCAGGGACGAGGACTTCAACCACAGCATTTAAGGAGGATTCAGGAACAACGTCAAAGATTGACACAACTTAGAGTCTGCTTTATTTTCTGACCTCCCCCCCCCTGCCTTAAGCTGTTTGACACTTGGGAATATGCTCACCTAGGGTTTGCCACTGCAGTGTTTTAACTCACATGAAAAGACCAGTCTCTTGATTGTTGAATCACACTGGACAGTAAATTAGCTAAAAGTTAGTTAATAAAATCTGCACTTCACTGTTCAGATGGCAAGCTGCCGTTTCAAAATACTCACTGGAACTGTCTATTATTGCTGGGTTTAGTCTTTCTGAATTACAAACGTGCTGGCTCTCCTGGAATGCTGAATGGACTTTTTCCTGGTGCTCTGAATCCTCTGCAGAATATGAGCACATCTAACTCTCTCCATGGGTATCTAATGTCTGGTCAGGCCTCTTCTGTATGCTGATTTGATTATTGCCCTGGGCAGCAGAACTGAAGGGGTGTGAGGATACATTGCTCTACATAGCACTTGTATCATAGAACAAAATACAATCTAACCTATTTCTGCCTACATGCAGATACTGTGCACCACTAATAGACACTGAAAAGCGGTTGTGGCTTTTTAGCTCCGCGTGATGCATGGGCATGATTTTGTTCTATGAAAACCAGAATGAGCTTTTAATGAGCAAAAGGCAGACCAATGACAAGCAAAAGCACAATTATTGGCTCTGAACAGCTCAGGTTGTTCTTGTGCTGCTGCTCTGGTCCAGTAGTGTATTGCCAGAGCTGGCACTAGACCCACCAGTATGGTTGTAGAGACAACTGCCTTCCCAGGGCCTAGAGGCTTAACTAATTCAGAATCTTAACTAATGCAGATTTATCACTGAATTATGGGGCTTACTTACACTACTGCAGCTCATGGTAGCATCACCAGAGTGGTGTAAGTGGAAACTGAACAGCATTCAGCCCTATGCAGCTTTTAAGTAGTTTTGCAGTTTGCTTGTCAATCTGGAGGTACAGCATCCTTCTATGTAGAACTGTCTATTTTGTCTAGTTCTTTAACAGAGTCACACTAATTATGAGGGGATCCTCTTGGGTTTCTATCCCATTAATTAAGGGCCTGCAACTTTCAGATGAGTAATCTTCTGTCTTCAGCTCACCCTAAGCAGAGTTATCAGTTACATGGAAGGTAAAAAACAAAGGAGAGATCAGGAAACATGATTTTTTCAGCAGGGAGACAGTTGATGGCCTTGTTGTTTTCCTATCTGCTGTCCTACTAAGAGATGATAAAATGTGAATTATTTTAATTTCACTTTTAGCATCAGGTTCACATGTTCCTTTTAAAAAGTACTAAATCCTAGAAATTAGCCTTGCGAAAGTGGTACTTTTCCAAAGAGATGTTCTTGCCAATAATGTTCATCTGATAAACTTGATCATTTAATTCCTGTTGGTGGCTAGTGCTGGGGAGAAGGAGGAAGATGTTGAAGGGTAAAGGAGATTTTGGCATAAGGAGGACATGAAGATATGCTGAGATGATTTTTCTAGTATTTCTCATGATTCTGTCCCCTTTCACAGTCCTTCTTGCCTTACTAAGGTTATACCTAACAGTAAAGAGCTGGGCTCATATATTATACCTGGCACCTGGTAATTTTGCAGGGCTGTGGCATCCTGCCAGTAACTCTAGCAGAATAATGCTGCTGCCTTCTACTGCACTGCTTGCAAGTATCTAGGTCATCGCATCCATGCAATAAACCTTAGTGGGATTGTTCCTAGACATAGTGTAAAGCGTGATTAGTATACTCCTGGAGATCTCAGTATGTGCTTGGTACATCTGTTTATCTTGCCCAGTGGAGTCTGTAAGCTTAGACTCTGCCTTGGGGAAATTCTCTGACAGCCTTGCCAGCTGGATGCATCACAGTTATCTTACCCTCAGCCTCAGGAAAATAAAACCTTGCTGGGCCTGTGGTGCTGTGGTTAAGAGCTGGGCCTCTTTTTCTTTGTGGCATGCTTGAAGAGTATCAGTCATCTCTTGACTTTTGACCTTTTCATTTGGGTAGCGAGCTGTGTACTATGTACGGTGAAAGAATGAGTTGAGTTTTGTTCCACCAGGGGTGTCTGTGCATGCTGCACCCTGGCTTACCCTGTGCTGACCTTGCAAAAACAGCAGTTGAAGCACAGTTTATACAGCTTCCTTTTAGTGGCTCCTTGGCAATGCTGCCCACATCTTGCAGCATGGATGTGATAGCACATTAGGTGGTTAGTATGAGCGATGAGACTAGACTGACTGAGATCCAGCTTCAGCTTCTTCCACCTTTGATGATGTAGACCCCTCTAAATATGAATCCCTGCTGGTTGGGAACCTACTGGACAGCCATACTGTGTCATCAGAACCTGTTAAACAAGTATCAAATAGTGGGTTTATTGAGCAGATCATAGCACGTAGAGCGACTACTCCCGTTTCCTGTGTCACTCCTTTCACACTGAGAAACACCCAAAATCCATCTCATTTTATGTGGGGCTTTTTTCAGTTTTACAATTTATTACTTTACTTTATCTCCCTTTCCTTGCCCTATCCTTTCAGATCCTGTCAGTTAATTGGATTTGTTGCCCATTTTAAAGGGTATTCTGTTATTTGAATGTGTTCTACTTGCAGAAAATAGCTTAATCAAGTAAGAAGCACTTGAGTGCCTGAAAGCTTGTCCATTTTTTCTAAATCTGGTCTGTGGGACTAATTAACATTGCTGTTTCAAGCTGTTCTTGTAGCACAGGCAAAAATGGTTTTTGTTGCTTCGAAAGTAAAGGCTTGTGGCAAAAAGGAGGCCAAAGCTGGGTGAAGAATTGCAGATCTCTTATCCCTGTGGAGCCTGGAGGGCTGAAAGCAGCAACTCCACCAGTGGGAGCAGATGCTTCCTGCTCCCTTCTTTGGAGACACCTTACCCATTTGCCCATTGCTTTTCTGAAACAGCAGCCTTGCCAGGGCTGTGGCATGAGCAAGGTCAGTAAAAGGACCAGAGCCATTTCTCTGGTGCAAGCAGTCTGTTACCCTAGGAGACTACCCACTTCACCTTGGCCTGGAGCTGGCCTCTGTCTACAAAATGAAATTACTTCTCCTTGTAAGCCTTACCTCTGTTGTATCTCAGCTACAAGAGCAAACTTAATCAGCACTTGAAGAGACTAGATGAGAGCAGTTTTCAGTCAGAATTGATCTAACAGAAGAGAAAATTATAATCAGTACTTTAGGATCATTAGATGCAAATTATCTAGGTAGGTGGTCATCCCAAAAACTAACCTTTAAAAAAACAGGTTGTTTTACTGATGCTCCATGCCTTGAATATACTCTGAGGATGGAGGGTTAATATTCTGGGCATAATGTAGATAAGAAAACAATATAGCTTGTTATTTGTTGAGCTTCAGAGAGATTTTTGTCTGTAGTAAAAAAGGGAGGAGGGTATGGGGGTGTATTACATGTGTTGCATGGCATGCATTCAGTGCTGTAATGAGGGTTAAAAATTCTTTGGCCTTGGAAAACAGCCTGAAGAATGCCATATTCTACTTCTAGCTGAACTTCAGCATCCCTATGAATGGCATGGCTGTATCTTCACTACGTTACTCCAGTGAGGCAAGTGAACAAACTTGGCTTTCTTATTAGATGCTCAGTACGCAAAGTATCAGTTTTCATAGTAATTTACTTAATACTTTCTAATCTATGTGGAGCTGTAGAAGGACTGATAGCAGTACATGCTAAACCACTCAAATCCTGGGCCCCAGACAGTGCACAAATGGCTCAGAACTTTGGGATGGCATGTGGGAAGAGTTAGAATTAACCAATGCTTTCCAGCACCGGCACAACTGATTGAAGAGATACAACAATAAAAACACTTTTAAGAGTGGAAGGTTCATCCTAAACATAGGTTTCCAGTTTGATACCCAAGCATTTATATAGCACACTAAAGCAGTTGATCTAGTTTTAAACCACAGGACTTCCAGAGGCAGTTGAAAGAGGCTCTACATTTTGAAAACTCTGTTACTGCCCTGATGCAGGTGACTTGCTATGAACATAGGCATATGTCTTATGGTATGTCTTGCTTTCAGAGTCTGGCTCAATTCAGGCCAGCAATTCACATACTCCTGTCTCTGTTTCCAGTGCTGTGGTATTGACATTTACTCATCTAACTCACATAACTTTGGAAAAAGCCAAAAGATGCTCTTTGCTAGCAAGTAAAATCCAAATGAACCTTCATTTCCATACACATTGTATGCCTGCAATGGTACAGTAGAGTTAATGTCTTTCCAGGGTGTTTGAGAAACCCAGCTAGAATGGTGCTGCATGTCTGACTTTTCATTTTTTTTTAAAGGGCTGAATACACTAATGCTTTAGAGCTTTCCCCCCCTTTCTCTCTCTTCTTTAGGCAGTATGAATAAAGTGAGAGACAAAAAAGCTCTATCTGCTGTAAACTGTGATCTAAAAATTGAGGGGGCTGATGTGGATGGCTGCTGGCAGTGCATTATAAATGTCATGTCTGTGCTGGAGTTATTCCAGGAGTGAGGGTGCTGCTAGTCAATACCCATGATGTAATATGCTAAAAAAACCTACAGGGCCTCATAAGTGGGTGACAGGAGATGAGAATTAGTGAGGAATTTGACCCACTTCCTGCTCATCCCATTGTCTGGTGTTCAGTTGGCATTTGGATTGAATTACCCTGTGTTTTGGGTACCTCACTACCACGGGAGGGTTTCCTTGAACAAGGATCCCACTGTAAACCCTTCCAAGGATGCTAGGAATGGGAGGGCTGGCCCAAGTGGGCAAACAGGACCCCAGAAGCTGGGACCTGGGCACAGGTCTCCTTCTGCTCATCTCCCTGCTCTCCATCTGCCAGAGGTGCCATCAGAACACTCTTGGCTGTCACTCTAAAACTCAGCCTATCTTTGGACTTTCCTTTCACTAGGAGTAGTTGTACCATGATACAAATCTGGATACTCAGGCAATAGAAGCTGGCATCTTCCCACTGAGGCTGTACAAGCTACAGTGGTTTGTGTAGTCCCAGGAACTTATTCACAAGTCGGTTAAATGGGGCTCTGTCAAGTCTGAGGTTGGGTTTCCAAATCCTTTGGCCACAGATGAGATCTACAACTCCATTTGTTATGAATGGGAACTTATATTGTGCAACAGCACAAATTCCTTTCTTGTGTGTCAGCATGTAGACAATGGTGTTAGGTGGGATGCTCAGTACAAGTGAAACCATGAATGTTGTGAGAGGTTAAGAAACACAGAAGATGATGTCTTTGTGTTTCAAACCCATTACCTGCAGTCATTGCATATGTGTATTATGCTTTCATCATGGCAGTTAAAACTGTTCATTGAGGAGAAAAGAGCACTGATGTTGATAGTATTTCTCTTTTCCACCTCAGGTTGTACTTTAGTTAGGCAATCAGAAGTGCCACTGACAAAATCAAACTGGTTTGCAGGGAGAACAGGAAGGCAATGTGTGTATTGGGCATCTTGCACAAGGAGCAGGAAGCATACCATTTTGCTCAGCTGCAGCAGGCAGCAGGAGTTTGAGATCCCTACTCGGAACAAGGGAAGGAAAACTGAATACCTACAGAAACATGATTCAGTTGTTTTGAGCCAGGATTGGGCCAGGCTACAGGAGGAGGACCCAGCCACGCATTGACTCTATTCTCTCTGAGCTGGGCCAGGGGCCCCAATACTGCTCCTTGTTCGATTAGCACTGGAACCAAAGCTTCCATTTATATTCCACTCTGTGATCTGCTGTTCACTGGTGCTGGCACATTTTTGTTTTTATTTTTAATAAATAAATAAATAAAGCAGCCCAACTTTTTAAGGCTGTTCCCTCCCTGTCTGTGTGCAGAGGATTGCAGATCCGTGTGCGATATAATGAAGGCCTAGGGGAGAATATTAGCACTTCTGAAAAGAGCTCAGGGAATTCTAGTTTTTGCTCTGACAACTGAAGGCAGAGGAGAGCTTTTCCTTTCATGTTTGTTTTCAGTGTATAAAGTGATTGAAAGCAGTTTCCCAAAGAGGAGGATGGGGAGGGAGTGCTGAAAATTTTTAGCATTTCTAATCTGCTGCCTTGATTTCACTGCTGCTGCACTCTCGTGAAGTCAGAGAGAGGAGCAATCTCGTGGGCACAAGCTAGGAAAGCCCATGCATTGTGAGAGAGACCACTGTGGGTGTGGGAGAGGGGCTGCTTTGGCACGACCGTGGCGCTACCAACATGGTGAGCCTCATGTGGGCAGGCACCCCAGTGAGCAATTGGGGTAATCCTACATGGTAACACCACCCCAGTGGCCATCCAGCTTGCTCCCACAGCACCTCCAGCCAGCAGTGGGCTGAGCACCTCAGGACTGGCCACAGGGGCAAAGAAAGGGGAAATGTGGACAGGAGAGGAAGAAAGCAAAGAGGAGGACAGGCTAGTGATTGTTTTTCCAAGGGATGCTATCATGTGAGTTGTGGAAACTGCCTGGATTTGGATCAGTTTTGCATCTTTAGAAGAAAAAGCACACAAATTCACCAGCATAGATGGAGTGACCCTGACTGAGAGCCCCTGCACTTGTGTACAATCAGTAGATAATAGCCCACGTTATTCACTTCCACATACACAGTATCTTTGTTTTTAGTATACAGGGCATTGGAAATGTGTAATTGTGGCTCTATTTGATGAAAGAGATGACACCAAAAACCTACATGGAGCTGGAAAGGATAGCCATGGTTGCTTTTACCTTTTGCATCAGGTTACTTGTTGAATAACAGCGCAGAAGCAAGAGCTTAGCATGCTGGAATTCCTTACTGCTTTTACTTAGTTGTTAATGAAAAAGCAAGTAGGATGGTGTGTGTTGACATATATATGGCACAGAGAGGACTCATGGCAGCCAGTTAATAATCTTTGTCTCCCTCACTGCTGGCACAGGTTTCAAACAAATGCACGCAAAAACCGTCCCAGGCACGTGTGCTCACAGATGTCTATGCATGCAGGCATGGTTTAGCATGAAGAATCACATAAATTAGCAGGATTATAATTACTCTTTTTAATCCTTTTGCTTTGAACAAACAAGCTTTAATCAGCAGACGGGAAGCCTGTTTAAAACCCGAAATGTAATCCAAGGTCAGAAGCTAAGGGTCACCACCCTTGACTGTGGACCTAACAACCAAGTGTAACCAAAAGTTGTAGTGAAAAGCAGCCTCTCCCCTCCTCCTCCAGGCATCTGAAGGGCACTGTGGCTGAGCAGGGGTGTGAGGCGCAGCAGCTCAGCACTTGCAGAGCCCTTGGGGCTGTGAGGGCAGCTGCAGATGGGGGCACATCAGTGCCTTGCTCCTGAGAAGCAAGGGAAGCAGCCACAGAGAAGAGGGGTGAAAAAGAGCAGGAAGCTAATAAAAGCAGCTCCCCTCTCCAGGGATAATTAGGGAGGGGTTAGAGTTAATTAGTTTATGTGAGTAACAAAGGTTAATAGGGTTCTTGTTTTGGTTTTTCTCTTCTTTTGATGGAGTGTGTTAGTTGTTTAAAGCTAGCAAGCTGATGAGATAAAAAGCAAATTAAATATGTGATCCAGGTGTTGCCAAAAGTTGAGGCAGAAGTATTAAAAGGGAAAGCTTACAGAGCTGGAGATTTAAAAAATATATATATGAAAAAAGATGTCCGTGTTAGAAACCAAAACCAAAAAACCCAACCCAATCCTTGCATTATTAGTGACTCAGGTATTTAACTAGTGGGCAAAAAAATTGCAAGAGTGAACAATGTAGGTATTAAGAGCAGCCCTCCTGCTGCTCTCATGAATATCTTTTTACTGGCATATTCCTAAGTACTGCTGTACAGCCATTGTCATTTAGTTCCTCATCAATAAACAGGAGGAGACTGAGAGTTTCAGTGGCTTTTTCCAGGAACCATGCAACAGCTTTTCCTGCCCAGGCAGAGCAGCTCACTCTCTGATGTCCCTACACTCCTTAACATACTTCGCAGCTATATGAAAAAGTTTCTGACATAGCAGATCTTGAGCAGGAGCCTTCCAGAAACAGTGGGCAGGTGCTCACAATCAAAGATCTAGTCTTCCATGTGGCACCACAGGGATGTGAAAACAGACCAAAATATTCCAACGATATAAAAGTCAGTAACAAAAGCCAAAGCATCCATAACAAAGTATTCCACCACCTCTGTCTTGCTAAATCCTACATGTGCTCCCAGCTCCTAGTAGCACTACATTTTCTAAGCTCTGTTCTTCCTTTCCACCTTGCTATCTCTATTTTTTTGTTTACTGACTGCTGTTTTCCACTCCTTCAGACATCTAGCTGTATAAACTGGAATTGTAGATGTGAAGATGACAACTCACTTTCAAAACCTCCTCTTCACAGATACAACCATAAGGTCTCTGCTTAGGAGCAGCAATTCTTCTTTCACTTCTTGTGTTAGCAGATCAGTTCAGAAAAATGTTTAATGGGAAAGGAATTTCCACACCATATGACTTATCTTCGTAGATGTAGCCAGCATAATTCCTAATAGTCTGAGCCAGTTGCAAAAGCAGAAATCACCCTTAGGAAATGTGTGATTCAGTGCCCTGGAAGCAGCAGGAGAATTGCACCGCAGGTGTTGGAGAGAAGCACACCTAGCTAGCCAGGCAAATAGCTTGTGTAATGAAGGAAATTACCAGCAAAAGGCATGAAGGTGTTTTATCCTGTGTATCATCAAGATTGAGGTATGCAAGGATGCCCTGTTGGAGCCTGCAACATCAAGGGGGAGAAATATGAGGGAGCCAAAGTTCCTGAAGGAGATACATGGGCATACAAAGGCACAGAGAACTGACAACACCCCTGTGGTAAAGCTCGTTAGGAAAATAGTCCTTTTCTAAGCTGCACATACTGCTGGCTGCTTCTAGTTCCAAAATGTTTTGTAGACAAACCACTTGGCTGTTTTACAGGATTCATTAATTTAGAGGCTAGCATAATCTGCTACTGCTTTTGCTGCTGCCTGGAGAATAATTTTAAAATATCATCCCAAGAAAGAGCAAACAGAAGGACTTTGTGTGCAACCTCTGGTAAGCGAGATTTGGAGCATCAACCAATGAGTAGCAGAGATGTTTATGGCCAGCTCCAGCTCTTTCCTGGGACATTTGTTTGAACTATACAGCAGTATAGTTCAGATGTGGGGAAGGAGGAGGAGATGCAATTCCTATCACAGTCACTGATATATTGATAGCTTGTCAAAGGCATCTGCGTGGTCTGCTGTGTTTCACAGCTCCCCTTGCTCACTGGGCCATTAGCAGAGGAGTACAACCACTTCTGCTGCAGCCAGTCTGCAGTTGTCTTTTGCATCATGTTCCCAGGAGGGATCAGACTGTCAGAAATAGTCCAGAAGACAGTAGCCCTGACATATACAACACTAGCTTACCTAGAAGGACCCACCAGAAGTTCATAGCCTAGCAGAGCACAGCCCTAAGGGAGCACTTGCTCCCTCTTCTGAGTGTTTATCTCCTATAAGCACCTTGGTTTTGCTGTTTGGCATTTTGACTCCTAATGCAGGCTAGTAATCTCGGCTCCCTCTGTGATCAGTGGAAAGCACATGATATCCAGAGGGTGACTGTTGCCTCTCTAAGATGTCAAATAGCCTAATTTATGTTGCTGAGAGCATGGGGAAAGGCAAAGTAAAGCAAGAGTTTCCTAAACTGGCTTTGCTGATACAGAAAATAGGCCATTCAACTACAGTCCAACTCTTGTTTAGGATTACCTGTATCAAATATTTGTAACTAGCTTTTCCCCAGTGTCTACTGCTCTGCTCCAAAGGGTGCAGCTGGAAGATCTCAGTTTGGGCTGATATGCCTTGAAAGTGATGGGATAGTGCTCATCTGTCAAACAAAGCTGGGAGAGAGAAGAGATGCTTATCTCTTACAGACAAAACACCTGGATGTCTAGCTTAGTGAATGCTAATTTTGTAAGCTCAAAAAAAAACCCCAACCCCTCAATACCCACCATTTCCCCCCCAAACTAAAATAAAAATATTTATATCACATTTCCATCAGCCTGTATTTCAGTTACATAGTATGCAACTTAAAATCCATGGAAGAACTGATGAAGAATGATTTCAATGGGTTTAGTTGTTTGCTTAGTATTCATTTGTGGGATTTTGCCCTTTTTTCTTTCATTTTGGTGTTTTCAGGCATTTCTAGTCACATCCTTCAAACTAGACTGGGTACATAAAATTCCACATAATAATCTAAGTTGTCAAAACTAAGAGCATTTTGTAAAATATCAGTAGAGCCTCAAATTGACTAATGATGAAAATATTGAGGTGCGTTTGGTCTGCTGCTGTAAACATGCCTTGCACATGACTCAGCAAGTGTAGTCTTTGTTAGTCTTGCCTTCTGTTTTTCATGCAGTCCTTTGCATCCCAAGAAGATGGATTTTGATATGAAGTCTCTGAAAAGTACAGTGCCATATAAAAATAGGACCGTCTTGTTTAAATACAACTGACTGAATCACAACTCTGTCCTAACTAATGTGGGGAAACAGAGATTCCTTTCCAGAGGGAAGATCGTATGGGGGGAAAAAACCCCACTTTCAGAAATGGGACCTTTTCCTTTGCCAGTTAACATCCTATTACTTAATGTGCTAATTTGAATTTGTAAGGGGTTTTGTAGGCTTTGGCAATGCTCAGTTTCATACTTACTGATACTTTCAGCAGTAATGCCTGTAACTTCTCCACCATCAGCTGTCAGTAGGATAGTTTAGTTTAGTGCACATAGTTAATGGGAAAAAATAGGATTTTGTGACAGTTGCTGTTTGTGTTTCTCTCTTTGCTTCACATCTAATGAGCAAAGATCTAGAAACTCTTGGTACAGCAGTAGCAAGCCATGGTGGTCAATGAAACAGGAGTGAATAACACCATCTCCATTGGGCCATAAAGTCATGGATGTTGATATTGCAGGTGGGAACAGAGACCTATAGCCAGAACTGACTTGTGCCTCAGGTTTAAACCAGCGTCACACCTAAGGCTGAACGTTAAAAATCCCATTGGACTTTCCAAAAGCAAAAGAATAACTCTTTACCCTGAAAATAAACTGGACTCCTGAATTCTTGCTGGGTTTGCCTGCCTGCTGACTGCAGAGCTGTGGGGCTTGGTCCTTGGGAGTGCTGGGTGTACATGCCAATCTTGGTGGTGCTGTGGTTAAAGAGCACTTGCTGTAACATGGAATTGGAGCCACACACTTCAAACGTAGCTGTTTCCTTACATCTTCCCAAAGTAGCTCATAAATACAAAGTTTTAGAGGGTAGCTATATATTAAATGTTTGCAAGCTTAATGACAAGCTGAAGAAGAGAGGACAGGAGGAATGTACAACACTAGGCTAGCAAGAATCACTGTCAAACCACCCTGGCTCTGAAAGGGAACAGGAAGGTATCATTTACTCGGTGCCCTGGCTTCCTACAGAGCACTGCTAATGAAAGATCTCTTTGTGGCTGCGGTCACTAACTACAGAGAGCAGTCAAAGACTTTGTGGACATAACCATAAAAAAAAGAGAGCCTGTAGGCCACAACTGATCCTACAATTAGCTGCTGTCTGTGTGAGTGGAAGCACCTGCTTTTGCTGCGGTGCCTTTCAAAACTGGAGACTTTTAAATCTCTATCTGCTCCAATAATTGCTTTTTATCCTTGAGGGGCTTGCCTGTGTTCCCACGTGTGTGCATATTACATACCAAGCTCAGTGGAAAAAACGAAGAGAAAATTGCAATAGGAGGCATTACATCTTCATGCAAATACGCATGCACTTGCACAGGGCAATATTTTGGAGAGGGGCCATGCAGACTTTAGAGATGTGACTGACATTCCTACAGATCCAGTGCCATACAACATGAGGTTTTAAAATCTATCTCTGTCCTGTCTTTCTCCCTTCTGTACAAGTGGTTTGGTTTGTAACTTAGTTATTCTTGTTGACTGTCCTTGCTGTGGTGAGAGCAGTCTGTGGTGACAGGAGCAGTGACATCGAAACTGCTGTGGGCAGCTCATGGCTATGTCTCTGGGCTGTGCCTCTCAGGCACACTGCATTGTGTGGCTCAGGATGCCAAGCAGGGAGCATGCTGAAGCTCTGCAGCTCAGGGTGGCATGTGTGGAAATGCTTGAGTTGTGAAACAGGGGTTTGTATGTGTATCTTAATTCACATGAGAAAACAGTTGACCAAACTCTTAAAGTGAGAAATTATATGTATATTCTATATAATACAAGCTCATTTTAAAGTGTGCATATAATACACACAAAGGTGACTGAAGTGAGTGTAAATTTGCAGGTTTTTGACTGCTGTCAACATTTAATTTGATACAGATCTGATTTCACACTAAATAAATCAGTACCACCTCACACTTTGCTCATGTTTCTGAATGTTTGATTTGTTTCAATGGCGTTCAGTAAATTTTCAAACCTCTGATGTTGCTTAATAAATAGTGAGCTGCATGTTTAAAAAAAGTTAGATTGGTAAGAAAATCAACCTTGCCAAAAGATATCTCTTCTAAAAATCAGAATTAATTTTGAATGTGTTGTCAGCTTACTGAGTTATTTTACCTTTTGCTGCCAGGAGAACTTAATTTTACAGTTTCAAGTGAAATTCCTCTAATCAAACTAGGCTTTATTATCAGATAATGCCATTCATGGAAAAGATCTACCTATGTGTACAAGGCAAATCTGTCTAAAGGCACAGCTTATAGCTGGGCACACATGCCATCACAGGTTCCCTTCCTTGCATTTACTGCTAGGCAGGCTGGACTGGCCTCAGCAGCAAACTCCTGGATGCTTAATTGGACTGAGCAAGCTCAATTTCAGAATCTAAATGTTTGAGGATAAAAATGGGATAAAAAAACCCCAACACACTTTGGCTTCATAGCAGAGGATCTTTTCTTTGCCATAGAGGATGCCAAAGCTTGGCAAAAGTTCAGCAGAATTATAACTGAAGACTTTCAAATTTGTATTACATTCCAGCCCATCTGACTTTATATTCATCTAAGTAGATTTTTTTAAACATACCATAGCCCACCTGTCAGTGAGGTAGTTGTTTTGCAATTAAAAATATTAAGCTGCTCCAACCAGGTGGTCTTTTGCCTCCAACAACAAAGTGGTAGTGGAAATGAGGGAAGAAATAAGACATTTATTGCAGTAATTGCCTAATGCAGTTGTTAGTTCAATTCCTCTGGTGCAGCATCAAACAGAGGGTTGGTTGCTGATGGTTGTCAGTCAGGAGAGAGGAAGGAAAGACATCTCTCCCACCTCTGTGGACAGAAGCTCAACCTGTCACAGGACCCTTTTCAGCCTCTTAACATGTAGATTGGCATCTCTGCTTTGAAAGGCAATCTTCAGTCAGGAGAAACTTTGAATTAGGCAACTGAGAAGATGTAGGTCATAGCTGAGATGGTGGCAAAGTTTGCCAGAGGGGTCTTGTGTAGCTCAGAAATGGGCTAAGTTGGCATGCACGAGCACTAAAATTAATATTCCAGAAAACTCAGAGTGTTGGAAATACCCAAGTTATGCAGTAGATGGGATTTTAAACAGCCCTTTGAATGTTAGGAAAGTATATAATTGGCACCTTCCAAGAATGTACAGCACTGTAGATCCCACCATAGGTCACACTGTTCCATATCTTCACAGTCTTCCAGTTATTTTCCCTTTGCTAGTTCATGTTCTTCCAAATTTTACCCATGTATTTTCCAAGGCTAGGCTTTGGTCTGGCCTTGCTATGAGTTAGGGAAGAGAGGGATGAGGAAATACTCCTTGCAGGTACTTCAACTGCAAAGGCTGAATTAAAAAGTCCTAAGCATTTTCTTCATGAGAGAGTCTCCCTGCCAAGTTCAGAGGATGCTTTAAGCCCCCTGTGCTCTTTGCCTTCCTGGGCAGCTGCCTTGCTGGCAGAACAAATAGGCATGTCTGAAAGAAGGTTAAAAGACAGCAAGCCTTGATATTTTCATTTTAAAGGAGTAATCAGGGTTTTTATTTTGTTGCTTGCCTCCCTTAGTCTATTAAAGGACATGGTTTAGTGGCGGATTTGGTAGTGCTAGGGCAATGGTTGGACCTGATGATCATAAAGGTCTTTTCCAACCTGAACAATTCTATGATTCTGTTAGCTGGGCAGCTGACAGGCTGCTTGACCCTACTGCAGGTAGGATTGCAAGAAAAAGCTTCAAGAAAAAGCTCTCTATGCTTTCTAAATACAGGCAAACTTGCCATCCTGCCACTACAGTGCTGTGCTACAGAAAGGTTAGCTCACCTGTAAAGCCCACCTCATAAAAATGGTGTATTTCTTGAGAAATGGCACAGTGCTGCCAGTGCTAAAGCTGTCTCTGCTTCTGAAAGCCAAGCAGCTTTGCAGAGCTCTTTGCCTAGGTGCCATAACTGAATTTGTTGGCATTACAGTCCCTGTGCTGAGTACCAGATAAACAGAGATTCACAGGTTATGAGATGGCCATTGCATTTCCCCGTCCCCTCTGCAGTGTTTTGTCTGACCACATCTGACTCTTTCAGCTCCTTCTCCACCACAACTCATTGATGTGTTGGATAGAAGTGGAAAACGTTTCCAGAAATGAGTGTGTCATCTGCTACTGTTTGCTGAAAGGCATCCCTCTGCTCTAGAGGGAATTACAGCTTCCATCTGCTCCCTAATATGAAAAACATGGATGAGCCCCCATGCTGCAGAATCACTGCATTACCAAGATGCATAAACTCCTGGAGACTGGTGGCTGTTGTCATTTGATTTGAGAAAATCAGGCTGCCACTCTGCAATTACTTCATTAGGCCCACAACTAATCAGATGAAGGGTGGTCTGAGATTTGAAAAGCCAGGCTGTTGGGAGTTTTGAAAGACAGCCAACTCTTCACATTCTCTTTTAGCTCTGTTTAGATTATGTACAACGTGTGTTTGAAGGAAAAAAATGGCGAGTTCCAGTGGGGAAATGTTTTTAATGTGTATTCAAATAGTACAGACGTTATCCACGTGGACAAACTGCCTCATGTCCTTCATCTCATGCATGCAATGCCTCTTGAAAACCTAAGCATGCATCCGTACAGATGTAGGAAGGACATTTAATGAGCAGGTCCCAGCTGGTTCACCTGTGCAGGTGAACCACAGGTTTGCCTGTGTGGAGTGGAAATGTTCAGCTTTATCTTGCTGTGCAGCATATGGGTACCTTGGGGCACTTTGAGAGGACAGTTTGCTCCAGGACTGCAAGCTCTGAGCACTGGTGGGACCCGGTTTGGTGCTACAGTGAAGCACTACAGAAGATAATCAGCATGATGGGGTGCAGGTTGTTTGATGACAGGAGCTCTTTTGGCACTGCAAGCCCCTTAGCTATGCACTGAGATACCACTGGGACCATACACTCCTTGAAGGAGGAACTTCCCTATGAGGGGCCTGTGGTCCCCCCAGACACTTGACATCTATGATCCCCATCAGCATGGAGCAGCAACCCCTGGAGTGGGAGAGAGATCCAGAGAATTATTTCTGGCCAAGCATTGGCTTGATGGCTATAAGAAAGAGATTTGAAGGAAAAAGTGAGGAGGGGCTCCTTCATGCCACGCTTTTCCTCTGGCCATGCATCTCTATCCCCATGATTCCCAAGTGCCTCTCTGCCTCTGCCAGGTTATTTGTGGCATGAAGTGGTTTTCTGGTGCTTTGGACTTTAAGACAGGAACTCCACAGCAAAGAAAAGAATTAGTATAATGAGGAGAAGCCACTGTTCAGCCTAATAACTGTACAATTAGTAATGCTAAGAAGCGGATGAAGGCAAGTTTCTTGTTCGGCTGTAATCTTTTGGCATATCATGATTTAATTACAGGCCATGTGACCATCTGGAATATTAAATCATCTCTTACTGCCATTATTCTTTATTATTTTGTCCAGAGAGAACAAAGTCCACCTTTCTTTGTAATTGTTTTAGTTTTTTTTAAGCTGGCTACATTATTTTGAAATACACTGTACTCGTTATGAGAGGTTGTGCTTGAGTTCAAACCCCTGGAACCAGAACGAAATGATTTGCTCTTAGTTCCATACATGAAAACAAAAGTCGGAGTAGTTTTTTAATTAAATTCAAACTCATTCCTTTTCTTTAGCTTTGCTTCACTTTCTTTGTTTACACATTTCATTACTGAGATACAGCCAACCAGAAATAGATAATTTTTAGAAAATATGTCAATTGAAGTGATTTCACTAGCAATCTGGAAGGATAATTTTTGGTTTTGTTAATTAAGCACTTTCTAAGAACTCAGTACCATGAGGGGGGATTGTATAACTAGAAAGCAATTAGAAAGAGAAATGAAATTGCTTGAAATAAGATGAGGCGCTGCAAGTGAAGTCTTGTCTCTGAAACCAAACTGGGTTTGATTGTGGATTCTCTGTTGCTGATGCTATATAGATACTCATTTTTCCTGAACTTTTAGCTGAAATTAATCAAACTGTGGTATGCTTTTGATAACACTGATACTAAAGTCTAGAATCAAAGTATATCTGTCTAGAGATTAAATGTAGTTTGCTTTTACAGAACAAAAATCAGGACATCTATGTGTGAATTTTTTTTCCTCCATACTGACTTGAGCAAATCCCTTTAAATCTCTGTGCCTTAATTTCCCTGAAAGATCAGTGAATAATGCCCGATACTGGGAAAAGCAGAGACATTACCATTTGTTTTGGTATCTTTAACTGATTTTTCTTTTCTAGATAAAAAAATAATCCTTTTGTGTTCACAGTATTCTGTATCTGGTTGGTGTTCACACAGATGGCAAAGTCTGTCACTTTGGACTGGCTCTGCAAGCTTGCTTTGCTGGCTTATTGCAGCTGATTATTCTCTTCTCTTCCATTCTATTTTATTTTTAGTTATTATTAGGAAGACTCTTTTCTCAAACACCAACTGAGGAATTTGGAGGTGATGGTACATTGGGAAGAATTGGAAAAGCCAGTGAGAATCATGAGCAGTCCTGAACAGGGAGGCAAGCAGGCCTTGCCAGGTCAGAAAAATGAGCAGAAAATAACAAAGTGAGATTTGACTTGTTAAAACACAAGTTTAAGCTCTGGGGAAAAACATGAAACATGGTTTTGATGTTTTGAAGTGGAGCACAGTTGTGCTAAAGGAGCATGTGGGAAGGTGGGTAGCACTTCACTGACTGGCTTCAAAGAAGGTTTAAAATCAAGGTATTATGGAGCAACTGCAGGTCCCAGGAAAGGAGACAGTAATTCCTGTCTCTGTGAGACTCCAACTGTAACTGGAATTTTGGGGTTGTCAGAAAAATAGAGGTGATTTAGCTAGAGTTCAGTAAAGGGCAGCAAAGACAGAGCTGGACGTATGCTAGACTGTAGGTTGTGCTTTACAAGAATTAAACCTGGCCTGCTTGGCAGTGTTACAGCTAAGGAGGAGATACAATAGTCTGCACCTGTAAAACATGTGAAGACCAAGGGAGGAGAAGAATTACTCATGGCTGCAACCAGCAACTCTTCAAAGTGAAGTATGTCCCGATTTTCCCTGTGCTGTGCAGTGATTTGCAAAAGCAATGGTGAAGATAGGACTGTTGGAGTACTTCATGTCAGACTGAAGGAAATCAGTGTGTGTAATGCCTCTGAGGCCAGTACCATCTCTGGTTTACTCCACTGACAATACTAGAGCAGCTCCAGGCTCAATGGGGAAAACCCTGCGTAAGCACACATGCATGAGTCACAGCTCGACCCATTTTCTCTACTATTTATGGCCAAACAGCCTGCCACACCTGCCCTAGTCTGCATGCTATTTAGGACTGTCTTTTGGATAGCAGTGGCATCTGTGTACATGTGAGTGTGTTTCTGTGGGAAATTTGGGTGGTGGGAAGGAGCCATCTGCCTTCGCTCCAGCGGGCAGGCAGAGCTGGGGTTGCAGGAGCAAGATGAGTGGCATTGATGGGCAAAGAGGTTATGCAGAGAAGGCTGAAAACCAGATGGACAAATTATTTAAGATGACATGGCAGCAACTTCTGCACTGGAAGGAGCGTTGTCTGGAGCTTTAGGCTTTCATTTCAGCATGTTTGATGTACGTAACTCATAATAACATATGTAGAATAACAGCAATGATAGCTGGGGCCAAGAACAAATTTGAGACTAAAATGAGATAAGTATCCTCAGTTGAAGCAGTTGAGAAGTCTTCCTCTTTGCAGCACAGAGGTGTCAATCCTTGTCCTTTGCTGTAAAATAGGTCTGGTGCTGCAAGTTCAAAGGGGAGTGTTTTTTTGCCTGGTGGAATATTTGTTGTTTTCCCAAAGTGGTCATTACTTCAATTTTCATGTGAATTTTCATCCCTTAACGGAACATATTATTTTGCACATTTGCACGGCTTTTGAAGTAAGTGCTGGAACATAATACTGAAATAGTGCTCCTTCTTAATCCTTCCTGTGAGCAGCACTGCCAACTTTGTTTGCTCAGACTGTGGAGGCAGGCAAAGCAAAGGTCAGATACCACCAGAAAATGTGGTAATCCAGGATTTACACAAATGCAGGGCCTCACAGCTCCAGAAATTGTTAGTTTCTTCCCTGGGCCTCAATGCTCCATGTTTTGGAGCATGGAGGCTCACTTTCGTTTGGCCTTGCCAACTGAGTTAGCATCCAGGGCTAGTTTCCTTAGCAAATTTTGGATTTGGGTTTCTTGCTTGCAGCTGGCTGATGACTGAAGACGAGTTGTCCTGAGTTGACTGAAGTGAGTTGTCCTCCCATGCCACAGAGATTCCGTCATGCTCAGAGGTTAGCAAGTGTTAAGGGAAAATGATTATTATTTTCAAAGCAAGCTGTCATCAAAGGGGAATGTTTCTCCTCCCATCCAGTTACAACAGCTCAGCTTGCACTTTTATTTAAGGTGTAGGTCAATGTTTGAAGGATTTACCAGTTTATGCCAAGCCCAGCATGGGTTAATTCTGTTCGCTACTGACTGGGAAGCCCAAGTCAATCTTTTCCTGAGACATAAGCTATATTTAGTCAGGAAATGATAAATAATGCTATTTGAAGTACATTCTCCTTCTTCCCCTTTCCTCCCCCAACCCTTCTTCCTCCAAAATAACTACAAGGTATAAATAATTTGTACGTTAACCTGAATATTCCTTGCATACTTAGGTGTGCTTGCTTTCTGTCTCTACATAAGAAGTCACTAAGTGGGTTGAAAGTTGTTATTTTATTGATGTACAGTATAAATAAGTCACACTACATGAGATGATTTGCAGTTAACGTGTGCATGTGTGATTCTCTGTCCTCTGCTTTCTTATCCAGCATGCCTTTATTGCTTGAACTGTTCACCTTAAGAAGTGAATTCACAATTCACTGTTTGATATTTGAAGGGAAACATTTCACAGAATCACGGAATATTCGTAGTTGGAAAGGACCTCTCAGATCACCAAGTTCAACAAAAAACCACAACAACAACAACAACAAAACACCAAACCAAAAAAAACCAACAAAAACCCCAACCTGCCCTCCATGCCTGCCACTAGAGCGTGTCCTGGAGCACCACATCTACATGTTTCTTAAATACCTCCAGGGATGGTGATTCAACCACCTCCCTGGGAATGCTGTTCCAGTGCCTCACCACTCTTTCTGTGAAGAATTTCTTCCTAACATCCAATCTAACCCCCCGGTCACAACTTCAGACCATTCCCTCTGGTTCTGTCATTGGTTATAAGGAGAAGAGGCCAACACCCACCTCTCTACAACCTCCTTTCAGGTAGGTGTAGAAGGAAATGAGGTGCCCCCTCAGCCTCCTCTTCTCCAAAGTAAACATGCCCAGCCAGCCAGTTTTTAACCCAGTGAAGAGTACATTTGTCTATACCATGATCTGCCAGTTTCTGCAGGAGAATGCTGTGGGAGACTGTGTCAAAGGCCT